>JAQFVV010012471.1:4478539-4906273 GCA_028023455.1 Epiperipatus broadwayi | reverse complement strand
ATAATTTATCCTTAAATCTTCCAGAGAGATTGATTCTCTGGGCCATGTATAATTTATTTTTAAATTTTCTAGAAAGGTTGACTCTTTGTACCATATATAAGGCACATTTAAATTTTTCAGAGCATTTACATTTTTCAGAGAGATAGATTCTCTGTCCCATATATAATGGACATTTAAACTCTTCAGAGAGATTGACTCTCTGTGCCATGTATAATTTATTTTTAAACTCTCTAAAAAGGTTGACTCTTTGTACCAAATATAAGGCACACTTAAATTTAACAGAGCATTTAAATTTTTCAGAGAGATTGATTCTCTGTCTGATACACACTGGACATTTACATTTTTCAGAGAGATTGCCTCTCTGTACCAGATATAACTTATTTTTGACTTTTCCAGAGCAGTTGAATTTTTCAGAGAGATTTGGACATTTACATTTTTCAGAGAGATTGCCTCTCTATACCATATATAAGGTATCTCCAATCTATTTAAGAAGACAGATTTTTGAAACCACACATGCTGGTTTGTTACTAGATTGAGAACTACAGACTGTTGAAACTTTTGCTCTCTTTCTAAAATAACTGGTTTCATCTCCCTTATTGCCTCTCTTAAATCAATCATCTTATCGGATGCATGAAGTTTTTCCTCCAACTCTCTTTTCCTTCTTTTCACTTCATGATCTATCCCAATCTGCTCTTTGGTCATCATCTCATTTACTTTCTTTACTGGGAGATTTGGTATTATGGCTAATATCGGCCTTTCTACTTCTTTTTCACCTTGTGGATTGTTAACTAAAGTAGGCATCCTTTTCTCTGACTGACTCTGTTCTGAGCTATCCCTACAGTCATCTGGACTGATGCTAACATCATTTTGCCTTGAATTTGGGTTTGACTGATCCTGCAGCTTTACATTATTTTCTTTATTATCAGTGGTCGGACTATCCAGATTATCTTTTAAAACTGGTAAGCTCTGACTACCTTTCCGTTTTACAAGTCTAACATATTCACCCATCTCTCCTGCTCTATCTTCTAAAGAGGTTTCATCATTATCTTCTAATCTTTGACTACCTTCTATTATACTTTCTGCACTCTTTTTGCTATCCTCTCTTAGACTTTCTATCCATCTTTTCACAGAACGACAAACCTTTTGTTCCAGACTTTCCTTATTTCTTTTGGATTTGTTATAATCTTCTTGTAAGTTTTGAAACATACAATCTTTCATCAGTCTGGTCAATTTTATACCTGATAGTGCTTCCTTCTTTATTCGAATCTGAAACTCTTCAGTACTTGTTACTATCCCCTTTACTTTTACAGTAACTTCTAATCCCATTACAACCTCTCCATCCTCTTCTTTATAAAGATTATTAACTCCAGGAATTGAGGGACTTTTCCCATGTTTCTCTATTTTATTTCCCAAAGCTATAGGAATTTTACTGTTGTTTTCAACAGAGCTATTGATATTTTCTTTTAATTCATCTTCACTCCTCTTATCCTCTTTTTTTAAACTTTCTACACTTTCTATGCCTTTTTTATCATCTCTTAAACTTTCTCTCCAGATTCTATTATCTTCTAGCATACTTTTAAACATCTGCATTATTTTGTCCATGTCTGATGGTGCCATCTTTGCTATCTGAGCCTGGCCCACTTCTGGCTTCTCATCTACCATTTCTGTACTTGAGGCCTTATTATTGCTATTGACTTTAGAGGCATTTTCCTCTATTTCCTCTTCTTCAGGATAAAAATGATCACTGATCCCTGGGATTGGGGCACCTTCCTCTTCCATAACCTCTTCCATACTATAATTTAGTTCACTCATGTTATAAAACTATATATATCCCATCTGTACTTCCCTGACCATCAAAAATCCACACATCTTCTCCCTGTCTGACACCTATTCTGACCAACTGACTGATTTGATTTTCACCTTATTATGCATTTACAAATACAACAAAAAAAAATTTTAATATCCTTATTTAATGAACTACACAACAATAATCTATATAGTGCATGTCTGTCTGTAATAGCCCAAATTATACATTCATCCATTCTCCCAGAAATCCGACAGATATTGACAGTCCACAGAATGACTAGCAGTTCACAATCTTGAGATAAATAAAAGAATTCAGTCACAGCACTATAATCACACAATGCATCACGAGCACTCAGAAGATCATCCCAATTCGATCACTATTAACTACCACAACCCTTGATTGAATGAAGCAAACTCTGTTGCAATAAAAGATGTATTTTAAGTCTTAGGGGCTAAAATAGATAAACTATGCCTTGCTCTCTCTCTTGGAGTCTTATGTGGCAAGTATCAAGGAATGCCCTGCTTATTATAGACTACAAAAACGAAACCTTGCTCTCTCTCTTGGAGACTTATAGGCTGATATCATGGCAGGACTACTGTTAACTGCTTCATGATAAAATAAGAATAACATATAAACTTGATTGGAAAACTATGCCATGCTCTCTCTCTTGGAGACTTATAGGCTGATATCATGGCAGGTCTGCTGTTAACTGCTTCATGATAAAATAAAGATAACATATAAATTGGGTTGGAGCAGTGAATGGGTTTGATCATTCATAAGTTACACGAAATACATAGCATTCTCAAGGCAATGACAAAACTCCTCACTCATCATCAAAACTGCAATCTAACCAACCAAACTCCAACGATCAACCATCCAATCAAACCTCTAAAATCATAGACTTTTTACAAAATGAACTCCCCAAACACACATGAGACTACTATTCCATAATTCATCACTATTACTATGCCTATCCTATCTGGCAATAAATTATTTTAATGTTCCACAAAAAAAAATCTATTATTTATTTCACCTTTGTCTTAAGTTGTGATATTCATCTCTATTTTCAAAATTGATAAAAAAAAACTAAGCTGTTTTATGGCTGTACCCATTTTATCATCATCAATGAAAAATTAAATCATATTAAACATCATCATCTAAAATAAGACTGTTTGGCCAAGAAAATTTTGTAAGACAAAAAAAAATTTTTACTGAAAAAAAAAATTTTACTAAAAAAAATTTCTCTATTTTTAACCACACATCTCCCATCATTCTATAGACTCTCTTTTTCAGGTATATGGTAAAATATCAGGCCCCAGTTGGGTGTCCATTGTAACCTAATTAAATGAGTTCAAAAAAAATAAAAAAGATATTACCATACCTGAGTAGTCCATAGAATGATCATAAGTAAAGGTTAAATATCAATAATATTAATATATCAAGAATTATGAGGAAATTATTAATAACCAGTATTATAGGAATATCATGTGATATGGAAATCACGTGAAGTGAGTACACTAGTAATTCAATAAAATATAACTCAGGTATACAGGCAGTAGGTTTTATCCACTTTCATTTCTTGGTTTGATGTTAAGTGCATGTTTAAACAAATACTAAGTGAATATGGTCTAGCAGGGCGCCACTAGATTATCTGAATCTAGACACGGTTATATCTGATAACCTTTCACATGTACCGGGTTTGAATCCCTTTTTGGTACTTTATTTCTAATAAAAATGAGAGATTTTGCTTTTTGAGCCATATCACTATAAGCACTAATAGTTAGGTAAAAGTAAAACATCTTTAAACCAAAGTGGAGTATATTAGACATAAATCATTTCTCAGATCTTAACATAACAAATGTGTTTCAATATTTTTATAAGTTCACTAGCTCAGATTATATATAACTAATTTAGGATGGCAATTCACTCATCCTTGCATGAAATAGATGATGGGATGTGGTTATAATAATACTAAGAAATCACTAAATATTATAAAATCAATATTTATTTATGGCCTTTAAACAGTTAAACAGCTCATTAATTAAAACGTTGATGACGATGATGATGATGATAATAATAACGATAATGACAAGGGTTTCAATTACAGCTCTAGGACTAAGCCTAAACATAAAACTAAATTTTATAAAGAAATTCCTAATTATTGCTTAATTTTAGCATATTTACTTATATCTTAAATAACTAATATTCAACCATTGATGATGATGAATAATCACACTTAACAAAGACTACACTTAATGAAATATATACGCCTCGTTTAATAAAACAAACTAATATTTATTACTACATTTCTAACATATACATAAAAATTTCTAGATAAATATGAAAATTGACATGAATAATAATAATAATATTGATTATATAACAATCCTCAGATTAATTTTAAGTTCTTCCCCCTTTCCCTTCAAATGTATTTTGTATTAAGTTGGACGTCACATTGACCATGATTTTCTCCAGAAAAGTATTTCAAGACAAAAAATATTATCTGCTCATTAACACACATACTTAAAAAAATCCAACATGTAAATAGAATGTAAAAAAAAAATGTTAGTAAAAATTGAAAGAGCAAGTTTTAGAAAAAAGTTTTAAATTATTTTCTCCCCCTCCCTTCCAAGCGCTGAAATCTATACTGAACTTGAAACAAAATAATCTAATATTCTAATACTACTCATTATTCCACATTCACTTCCAATTATACACATATAAAAATATCATTATGTATGTGCGTGTTTTATCCCATGATAACAAAATATTATTAAAAACCAAAATAATAATAATATATCAGTTAAAACTAAAATCATAATACCATAAAAAAAAAAAAATGTTTTACATATTAATATTGTAAAATTAATAAACAAATCATTTTCATACATTCAAGATCATTTATGAAGCTCAAAGTTATTATTAGTAAGACATTCTTGTTTTAATCGATCTGAATAGTCTTTAAAAGTTCTTTAAATAAAAATATACCACTTTATTGCTAAAATGTTTATTAAGACTGATATCATAAAGAAAATAGATATAAAAAGTCATATTACCGATCTTTTTGTTTGTGGCGAATTTCCAAGGGTTCAAACTTGTCTTGTATAATGTTTATATTTCTGCAGCTACTATTTCCGACTGGGAACAATCTCTTTCTTGAGGTGGATAACTATTTGATGATGATGACTCTATTGAGGTTATTTGCTTTAGTGGACAATTTGGAAATCATTATAGTAAATTTTCTTCTCTTCTTGTCAAGCATGTGGATGAAATACAGCAGTTGTTTTCCCATTTGTAAATTTTCTTGAGTTTAAAATCAGTTGTTGTAACAATTAATTGGACTTGATGATTAATATTTATCAGTAGATTAATTCATCTTCTTTGAATGCAGGTGAATGCTTTCTTCCTTCTATTAAAAACATCTTATTTATCTGGTCAGTTGAAAGGTGTAGAATATTATTTTAGACACATCTTTTCTTTCCTATGTGATGTGCAGCTTCCCCAGATGGTCTGGAACCCGATGGAACATACATATAATTTTTCTAGCAAGCCATTTTTTTATATTTTCAACGTTCAATATTATAGTTTAATAATCTGAATCAATCACAATAATAATAAATCAAGACAGCTTTTTATATCCAATTTTTAGCTACCTTAACCAATCAGAGATAGCATCACTTGCTATTTTTGGACAAATTTGTTTTAATTAGATCTCTAATTTATTTTCAACCAAAGTATTTTTCAACTGAAAAGTTTAATCCTTTTTCCAGACACTTTTGTTTTAAAAAAAAAAATAGACTCAATTCTTATTTCCTTTCTTTTGTTTTTTCTTTCTTTTTAACATCCAGGTAACACTTCAAATCTTTGAGCTTCCTTCTTTAGATCTTGATAAGAAAATTTCAAAAATTATAGCTCCAAAGTGACAATCATTTACAAAAAAATTTACTACAAAGATCGATATCTGATTAAACAGATTTCCTCTTTTAACAAAAAAAAATTGTACAAAAAAAAATAATTTAACAGATTTAATACTTCCTTTTCTTTCAATATTTAGGAAATGTAAAATTTTGTATGTAATGTACACACATCCTGCATTCTTTCAAATCATTCATAAACTAACCTTAAATACTATAATTGCTAGCTTAGTAATTATAACCCAATTATTTAATTAAATCTGTAACTTTTAAATCCCACTTATAATTAAAGAAAAGCAAAATAAAAGTATAGAATAAAATGTTAGAATTGATCAAGCATAGGTTAGTTTTAAAGAAAGTTAAAATGTTGAATATTTGAAATATAAAACAAATAAATAATTTACACATACATTGCCTATATGTATGCATTATAACTTTGCTTTTTAACAGAAAATTTAAATATTAAATAGTTTAAATGTGTGTATTACCTTTCTATCAACACACAAACAAATAAAGCATATAATTGTTGTCCCATTCTTTCTGTTTAAAGCTTTTGAAATTTTGATCTGGAAGGGTTTGAACTTGGATGCCCTACAGCTTCTTTTATGATTATATAAAATTGTGATGATGATTTTTGGTTTACCTTTTCTACATGCACATTACTATAAATTTAGCTAGTGACTAAATTGTAATGGCACAATACAAACAGATAATCTATATATTTAAGATTAAAACTACCCCAAATCTAAAATTAAACCAGACCAGCATAAAAATAATATTAGATTTGGGGTAGTTTTGATTTTATATAGACTAGTTTAGCTTTATGCTTGTAATGTTTATATTTAAGATTGTATACTTTAGTTTGAAGAAATGTTCAGTAGAGTAATAATTTAAAAAAACTGATTTGAGAAGCAATTAGACTATACAATAGGGATGGAGAATCTTTTTTCCATCAAGGGCCATTTAGATATTTATATCATACAAAATTAACCACTTAAAAATTAGTCTCTATATTTGATCAAACATTTAATTAATTTATCCTTAATCATTAGGGATGGGCAATCTTTTCAGCTGACAGGTCAATTTCAACTTGCCTTTTTTAAATGAAGCTATAATTTTTTTGTGAATTATAAATAACATTATTATTAATTTCTGTTCCACATTTAATGACAATTTTTCCAATTTGTCCTGTAGTTCTTCATTATATTTTTATATTATCAAAATTCTTTTTATGTTCTAGACAGATTAATTCTATAGTAGTTAGGATATAGTAATTTATAAATTCCTCTTCAGAAAATGTTTTCAAAGTTTTTTTTTTTTTAAAGTAATTTGTTTTCAGAGAATTTTCTGACCTGTTTTTTTGTGTGACATGTCAGCCATTTGATAAAGCTCCTTTTCAAGTTTTCTACTTTAATATTTCATTCTTTCATAACAATTTTGTTGTAATCAAATTGTTTAATAAATTGTGTTCTTTATTGTAATATTTTCCAGACACATCGATTTACTCTTTCTATAAAAAAAAAAATGCGTTGATCTATTTTCTATTGAAATACACAATTTTCTGTGAATTTTTTTATTTGGAGTAACCATCACAATAATAAAATAAATCCAAAATAATAATAAAACAAAGTAAATTCTAATTTTATTTAAATTTACAATTAGTATGCGAAAATCACTATAAAAGCAAACAAAATGCCCCCAGCGTCGTAGATTGTAGTCAGATAGACCACACAATATAGATTTGTTGAATGAATGAACTAAAATTATATTATAAAGATTGGATGTAATTGAGAAAATAAATATTTTACTTTATTTTTTAACTACGCGCGTTTAGATAGAAGTTTTATACAAGGTCATTTTATATTCGTTTTTGAAAATGTCAGGCGACCGTATTGAAAGTTTTCAAGGCCCCAGGGACAGAGTTCCTCTTCCTTGATATAGAACTTTGTACAACTATGGTAGAACATTTACAAGTACAGAGGTTGATAGACGTTAACCGTTTTAGAATATGCAAATTCTTTCTTTTATATAGGAAATAACATCTATCTGTGCAAGTTTTCTTAGTAACTTTTATGAAATAAAATAAAATAAAAAACCGATGGAAATAATTAATAACTTCTAATTCCTTTATCTTAAAGCTAATTTCAATCACCGACTTAAATATCGTACAACACTTTTTTTCTGTTTTATTATTGCTTATTATTTTAAGAGAATCATTTAATCAAAATTCTCCCAAATTATTGCCAATAGTATTTTAATTAATAAAATAATATTTCTTTTTACTGCTGATCTTCTTAATATTTTAATAAAGAGTAAATACAACCAATCCAAGACCAGAATTTTTATTTTGCCTGTTTAACGTTTTTAGAACTCGTGTTCATCCTAAGTTTGTTGTTGTAGATACGGTATTTGTATTCCGAGAAGAAAATATGTCTGGTCGGGAAGGTAATGTTTTTTTTTGTTGTTGTTGTTTTATACAATTATATTTTATTTATGTATACATTTTTTTTTTTAAAAAAAAAAATCTTATTTAGGTGGAAAGAAAAAACCTTTAAAGGCACCAAAAAAAGATGATAAAAATCTTGATGAGGTAAATATTTTCTAATTCTACATATAATATTTTAATTATAATTTATTTTATTATCTTAACTGTTTGTAAATGCACTTTATACTTATTCTTTCATAAATTCAGCTTACTCCCCCAAATGAAACTACAGAATTACATAGCTCACCATATAACTCCATGTTATTCGATTTCTGAATATTCTCATTGCCAATGCCCCTCTTCGAGCTTTGATCAGATTGCTTTTCCTCCTATTATAATAAAATGTCTCACTCATCATAATCCTCTTTAGTGGTATACATAATCGGATATTTTTCATATTTTTAAAAAAAATTATTTTGCATTTTCCTGTTCTAATCTTTACTGTTAGTGTAAGAATTCTCATAACACTTTCGTTTCATTATTAACAAACAAGTTTACACCAATTAACAATTTTTATTAGTTATTCATTAGACTAGAGATTGTCCACTTAATGAATAATTATACTACAGAAATATTAAGTTTACATAAATCGCCCCCCCCCCCCTACATTGTATAACTTTGTTGTTGCTTACTTGCATTTCTCTTATAATCTTGCTACAGTCTGTCAAACGTTATCAATTTGTTTTTGTGTGTATTATGTTAAGTGGTAATCATATTTCCTTGAAATTACCTTAATTGCTGTTTACCTATTTGCATCCAGACCTTATTTCTTACTCCGTTTAATTCTTTTTAAAGTAACTTTGTTCTTTTATAATTTGCTATTGCATTTATATTTTATATATTTATTAATTATTTTAATATTTGTCGTCTTTTTGCTTTAATTCATTCTATATATATATATGTACATACATTAACTTATGCATACAATGCAACTTCCTTCATATTTATCTCTTCTAAAAAAAAAAAAAAACTTATCGGAATAGGAATGTATTAGTATTATTTTTTGATTTTTTAAATTGTTTTCTGTATCTCTAATTATTCTCTTCCATTCATTTAATTTTTTTTTTCTAATTAAAAATGCTGTGGTTTTTTTTTTCATGCATCTATTGAAGCAATTTTTTATTGTAACTTAATAATGCATCATGAACAAAATAAAGTATTAAATGCTCCATAAACTAACATATCATTAAGGTAATAAAGATAAAAAAAAAAACCAATTAGCATCAAATAAAAATAAAATGAAAAATTGAACATTTTAAAATTTATTTTTAAATTATTCATAAATTGTTTAGGTATAATAGTTTTAGAATTAAAATATTTTTAATGTTCTAAATGTATTTACTCAAAATAACAACATCAAAAAAGCTATAATTGTACGGTTGATATTTTTTTCTCTCTCTTGAAAACAGGAACGTTTTACATCAGTCTACATAATTTTCTGACCTAGCTTCTCTTTCATACATTTAAAGAGCTTTCTTCCTTAGTTAAAATAAATACTTATTAATAATTTGTTTTCAGGCATTTTAATTATAATGTTTATAAAAATGGAAAAGTAAAATATAATATTTAATTGAATTGCCTAGAAAATACATGCACATACATGCATACAAATTTTACATGAAAAAACATATTGTATATATAATTATTTTTTTAAGTAGAAGAATTTGAACTTAGGATTTTTCAATCTATATTTATTCTCTACTCTATCTCAAACAGCTGATACACTTGACCACATACCTGAGAAAAAGATAGACAATTCCCAATATACACATTTCATGTAGAACCAGTACTCCCCAGTTGGGCCAGATTATAATATCCCATATATATATACAATTAGTACTTGGTTTATATTAAGATAGCAATTCCTTAAATTTTAATGGGCAAACTTCAATCTTCTCATCTTTCCAACTATTCATCTGTCTATTTCATTGAAAAACCACAATGATGGAATGTTCAAACCCCTTATAGAATTTGATATTGTAGTCATACCCATATAGACATTATGTCAATCTAATCCCTCATATTATTGGACCATTACATATCTATATATTAATAGGAGTGATATGGTAATTAGCTTATTCATTATACTGAATGTTTCTTATAAATATAAATAGAGGGATTTGAATTTATGATTTTTCAGTCTGTATTCAGCCTCCATCCAATTTCAAACAACTGATGCACATGATCACATATATGCAAAAAAGATAGATAATCCCCAATTACATATTTCGTGCAGAAGCAGCTATCATCACTTGGGCCAGGTCATAATCTCCCTCACATATATATAATCAGTATTTGGCTTATATTAAGATAGCAATTCCTTAAACTTTAATGGACACACTTTAATCTTATTCAACAGTCCATTTCATTAAAAAACCAATGATGGATTGCTCAAATCCTTTATAGGATTTGATATTGTAGTTACACCCATATAGACATTATGTTAATCTAACCCCGCATATTATCGGACCATTATGTATCCATATATATTAATAGGAGAGGGATCGGCTAAACTTAAACTATGATGTAATCTATTTCCAAAGCAATATATAATCTCATTCGTTTAATATACTGATTGTTTCTTATATATGTGAGAATAGAGATTTGAACTTAGGATTTTTCAATCTATGTTCACCCTCCATTCCATCTCATAAAACTGATGCACATGACTACATACATTTGGAAAAGATAGATGATCCCCAATGTGTATTTTATGCTAATTACATATTGCTTTGGAAATAGATTACATCATAGTACAAGTTTAGCCCTTACTTCTCCTATTAATATATATAGATACATAATGTTCTGATAATATAAGAGGTCATATTGATATAATACCTACATGGGTATAATTACAATATCAAATCCTATAAGGTCTTTGAGTGTTTCATCATTAGTTTTTCAATGAAATGGACAGTTGAATAATTGGAAGGATGATAAGATTGAAGCCTGTTCTTTAAAGTTTAAGGAAATGCTACCTTAATATAAGTCAGCACTCATTATATATATATGTGTGGGAGATTATTATCTGGCCTAACTGATGGGTGCTGGATCTGCACAAAATACATATATTGGGGGATCATCTATTTTTTCGCATGTGTGTGGTCATTTGTATCGGTTGTTTGAGATGGAGTGGAGAATGAATGTAGACTGAACAATTCTAAATTTAAATCTCCCTACTTACATATATAAAAAAATATTTAGTATACTGAATGAATAAGTTAATTACATATTGCTTTGGAAATAGATCACATCATAGTATAGTTTAACCATCTCTCTTCTATTAATATCTATGGATACATATTGATCCGATAATATGAGAGGTTAAATTGACATAATGTCTACATGGAAATGATTATAATATCAAATCCTATAAGGGCTTTGAGTATCCCATCATTGGTTTTTCAATGAAATGGACGATTGAATAGTTGAAAGGGTGATAAGATAAAAGCCTGACCATTAAAATTTAAGTAATATCTTTCTTAATATAAGTCTAGCACTGATTGTATATATATATATGTGGGAGATTATGATCTGGCCCAATTGATGAGAATTGGTTCTGCATGAAATACTTGTATTGGGGATCATCTATTTTTTTTGCATGTATGTGGTCATGTGTATGGGTTGTTTAAAATGGAGTAGAGGATGAATATAGACTGAAAAATTCTAAATTCAAATCCCTCTACTTACATATTTAAGAAACATTCAGTATACTGAATGAATAAGCTAATTAATTATTTTTTTTATAAAACTAATATTAAAAAAATTGGTACCAATCTAGTCTGCTATCTTTTACTAACTCAATAAGCGTAGTTTGACATCATGAAAGAATACTGGGATGACTAATTGATCATTTGAAGATTTTGTTTCAAAAATGGCAATTTATCATAGTAAGTAATAGTACCTATGACTTATTTATAATTTTCATTGATAGTATTTTTTTTTTTTCAATTTCTAAAAAAGATTAAATAAGTTTTCAAGGTTTCTTTAGATTTCTCCTTGTTGTATACTTAATATCAGCTTACAAAATTAATTGCTTTAGAATTTTAAAGTTCTTTGTAATGGACAGATTTGTTTTGCAACTTTTATTAATCTATGTTTACACAAATCTTTTTTATTGATTTTTTAAAAAATGAGGGGAGTAGAGAGTGAATTGAGTGTACTGTGTTACCCAACTCAACTTCTTTTGATTTGGATTTGACAGATTTGGTTTGAAAATTTAGATTGATTTTAAAAATTTGTAAATTTATTCTTTCTTATTGGCTTTGGCTTTTTAAAAAGCGAGGAGAGGGGGAAGAGAAATGGGTGAACTGTGTTTATTACCTAATTCAAACAATTTGTTTTAAATTTTAATTGACATTTGATTTTTGGACATATTTTGTCTTCAAAAATTTTTAATTTTTTTTCTTATTGGCTTTTTAAAAAATGAGAGGGAGAGGGAGTGGTGGGGGGAGTAATTGTTTTGTGGATTTTGATCCAGTTACATTCAACCAAATCTAATCAAACATTACAAATAATAAACTTGCTGATTATAAAACAAGCAAAAAAAAATATCTTAATATAAAAACTTTTTTATTGATTTGGATTTTTTTTTTAATTAAAAACTAAAAAATATTACAAACATCCAAATGAAAAGCCAAGACTTTGTTTCCAGAAACATTTTAAATCAAAAATAAAATTTATTTTGAAACTAATTTCTAACAAATTAAAAATAAATATATTTTTCGTAACATGGTGGTGTAAAATCTTGTTTCTTTTTTTTCATCTTTTTTTTTTGTTGGATTTACAAAAAATAAAAGTTGTTCAAAAAAAAAAATATTTATCAGTGAAAACTAATTCTAAGAGATTTTAGATTACACAGTGAATTTATAAATTTAGTTTTAATAGTATTTACTAATAAAAATCCCAAATCCAGACCATAGTTCTTTACCCCCACCCTTCCCTCACTTGGAAAAGAATTTTCTAAAGTCAAAAGAAGAATCCAAATTTCCAAACCTATGTTTTATTTCAATTACAAATAAGAAAATAGTTATTTGAAATTAATCTACATTTTGTAAATCATGTCTTTTTGCCCCCCCCCTCTCCCACTATCTTATCTTTCTCTTCCTCCATGCCCCTCTTTAAATCGAATAAGAAATTGAAAAGAGAAATAAAAATTCACCAAAAAAAAAACCTGTCAATGAATATTTTATACAAGAGGTTTTAGATTAAACAGTGAATTTATAAATTTAATTGTAGTAGTAGTATCTTAGATTAAATTGCCATTTTTGCAAAGAAATCTGCTATTTCTCAATTAGTCAACACAATGTTTAAAATGGTATTTAAGGACTCAATTAAAGAGAAAATTCAAATGTAAACAGTTGATTGGATCAGTACCAGAAATTAATATTGTAATGACAAATAATTTTTCTTTTTTAAAATTAAAAATACTTTTGCAGCGAAATAATCAGTATTTATGTAATAGAAAAATGTAATATTTAAAATTGTATGTACTTCAACCCATTTCTCAATTTATTTTAATAATTCTATATAACAATAAAAGTTTTCATGCCTTTTTTTTCCTATAAAAAAAAAGATGTTATAACATGCTATACTTCTGCAAAGTTATCTATTTGACATTGTTAAAATGTTATAGGCAACAAGAATGAAAGAAAACATTTTATGGACTATTGAAATTATTACATGCAGTTTTCTTTTAAATCATAACATTCTTGTACTCTATCTATTTGGAACTTTTGTCTCCTATATTAAAGAATTAAAGCATTCCAAAAAAAAGAACTTTTACTTCTAGATTTGGAAACATCTTTACTAATTATCTATTTAAACTTTTTATTTTTTCATTTCCAATTTTTTTAGTGTTCCAGTCAATTAATTATCTCTAAATTTAATATTTTCTTGCTATCTCATTCTTTCTTATATCTAAAGTTTATTTTCCATATTCATTATTTCTATCTTTTCTCTGCAGGTAAATTGTCTTTCGTCATCAGCAAATAATACAATTTTTCTTTCATTATATTTGTACTTTTTATATTTTTCTAAAAAATTATATTTAAACTTATCTAGCTTTGTAATTCAACTATAAATTTTTTTCTTTTCTGAGCTAACGTAATAAACAACTGTTAATGAACACATACTCAGAAAATGTAGATTTTTAAAATATTTAGCTTTCCCTGCTGAACATAACTTTTGATATATCATGTATAGAATATTCATAGATTTTTACTATAATCTACATTTTCTGTTTATGTATTCATTAACAGTCGTTTATTCAGTTTTATTAACTGTCTTTCAGTAATTTACTATTTAATTCAAACTATCCAACTTTCTTTTATTTAAATAATTTTCCTTTTTAATCTTAATTTCATTTTCATATGTTTTGCACCATATTTATATTCTCTGCATGCTTTTTTCCTTTCATTTGCATTGTTGATAATTTTAAATTTTCTATTATATTTAATCTTATGGACAAGTTTTGTCAGACTTTCTATTTCAAATCACAAATTCTTATAATCACATCCAACAAAACTTATATTTTTGTCAAAACTATTTGATATTCCATTTACATCATATTTTATTATTTTTATTTTTAATATTATTTGCCAATACATTTATAGCTATCTCTATGGTAAAATTATCATTATTATTATGTTTTTCTTCTTTATCAAAACTTTAATTGCTTTTATTTTATTCATTTGATTTTTATTTTTTGAATGCATCATCCATTGTATAAATTAGTATATTTCTAGATCAACTGTATTTAATAAATTTGCAGCATTCATATTCATGTTTTGATAAAAAGATTTTAATAATTGGTCATTTTCATTATCATAGTCATCAGTTTTTATGAAATGTTCATTCACATTATCTATAATGATTCTGTCCCCTCCTTCATGTGATTTCATTCTGTTAAAACTTGTTCATATTCATCATCATTATCAACCATTATTAATCCATTGAAAAATGGTCTCTCCAAGTTCATCTCCAATCTCTAGCCTCTTCTCCACATTTTATTTCATCCATCCATATTACAAGTGGTCTCTTTCTGGATCTTTTACAATCTCTTGGAATCCAGTTTAATATTTCAATTGTCTGTCTATTATCATCTCTTCTAGCAATATGTCCAACCCAACTCCATTTCGGTCTTTTAATCCTTTCAATGATGTCATTTAACACCTGTTTGTTCTTTTGCCCATGTATTACGTTTTCGATCTCTTCTAGTTACTCCTAACATGCTGCAAGGATAGTTTACAATCTAACCTTTGTCACTCTCATCACCAAATCCAGTTTCTTTTTTTTTTGTTGACTTTAATTAATAAATGATTAGGCATATGTTTTCACTTACAAAGTAACTAAACCCACACCTATACAGACACAGACCTAACAAACTTGTATTTTTAACTATATTGAGGAAGTATCAAAATAAATCAATTTTGCTTATTTGCTAGAAAGATGAAAACCCCAATTAAAAAATAATAATAGTAATAATAATAATCGTACTAATATATATGTATCTAAACAATAAATTTAATGTTAGTGTATTATACATCATTTTAAAAGAGGTGGACTAAGTAAGCATAGTAATGACCTAATGTCAAACCAGTCACTAGGTAACTAAATATGGAAGATGAAAAACATAATTCTACTATGTGATTTTGTTTTGCTTATAATCAAGATAATGCATGTAACAATAGGCATTAAAGCCAATTAACATCACATGACCACCACCTCTTATGCTTGTGTATAACTGTTGTTAAAACAGGCAAAACTCACTATACGTATTGTGACACACAGCAAGCCAGAGTAATCGATGGATGCCAGAAGGCTTGTGCATAAAATCCCCATCTAGTGCCTACTCATCCAATATCCCCAGACTAGTTTCTGGCTTGTGGCCTTCATCAGTGAGGAGTCTTGGATCTGAGAGCACTGCATCTAAATCTTAGAATCTAATGCAACCCTTCAGCAGTCACCTTTTATCTCCACTTAACTACAAAACAATGAGTCTTAAACTGAAAACACCTTAATGTTTTCAATCCAAGCCCATTAGCTTCAGTACCCATACATTTTGGTGTCTTTGGTTTTTTAATAACCATAGCCACCACTATCCTATTAGGCAAGATTGGTTTTAAGCCAATAAACATCATATGACCACCACCTCTTATGCTTGTGTATAACTATTGTTAAAACAGGCAAAACTCACTATACGTATTGCCATACACACAAGCTAGAGTAATGAATGGATGCCAGAAGGCTTGTGCATAAAATCCTCATCTAGTGCCTACTCATCCAATATCCCCAGACTAGTTTTATGCACAAGCCTTCTGGAATCCATTGATTACTCTAGATTACTGTGTGTGGCTATACGTATAGTGAGTTTTGCCTGTTTTAACAACAGTTATATACAAGCATAAGAGGTGGAGGTCATGTGATGTTTATTGACTTAAAACCAATTCTGCCTAATAGGATAGTGGTGGCTATGGTTATTAAAGAATCAACAACACCAAAATGTATGGGTACTGAACTGAGTTCAGACCCATAAGACTATATAAGCTAATGGGCTTGGATTGAAAACATTAAGGTGTTTTCAGTTTATGACTCATAGTTTTGTAGTTAAGTCGAGATAAATGGAGGGTTGCATTAGATCCTAAGATCTAGGTGCAGTGCTCTCAGATTCAAGATTCCTCACTGACGAAGGCCACAAGCCAGAAACTAGTCTGGGGATATTGGATGAGTAGACACTAGATGGGGATTTTATGCACAAGCCTTCTGGCATCCATTGATTACTCTAGCTTGCTGTGTGTGGCAATACATATAGTTGAGTTTTGCCTGTTTTAATAACAATAGGCATATATATATAGTGATGAAAAAGGAAATAAAATGCAAGCATGCCAACTAACAGAAGCCGAGGGCAGTATAAAAATAAACTTAATTCATATATATATTATAGACTATCTATTCCTGATTGCTGAATTTTATTTCAAGTCATATTTCTTAGATTCATACTAAATTTAGAACTTTTTTTTTGCTACCTTTTTCCAGTATAATTTTTTTTAGAAAAGTTCTTGATTCTCTTTTAAATATGTCTCCATTATAACTATCATCTCAAACTTCTCTTTTAATTCAGTTCTACTTCTCTGATCTCCCCCTTAATTTTAATAATTTTCTTTTATCTCATTGATATTTTATATGTTCTAAATTTTTTCTTTTACACTTCAATTTCACAATTTATCTCCATTTTACTTTTTTGTATATCGTTGAAAGAAACTTTTCTATATATATATTTCTTTTTTCTGCAATATAGTTGTTAGAAAATAATTAAAATATTCTTTACCTCTGTTTTGTATCATTTCTTCTTTTTCTAAAATAACTCTACTTTGTGTTCTGTTTCCAGAAATATAAAACTTTTTACATTGGTTGAAAATAATGATGATAAATTATTTGTTCTGCCAGGTTTTTAATATTTTTTTAATTTCCACCAGATAGCATTATTTGTTTGCAAACTTATGTCATTCTTCCTTATATAGTCACTCTCCACCATATCCATGATTTCACTTATCACATTGTGAAAAAATATTAATTAAAATGTTTAAAAATTAAAACGTAAAAAATTTTAGTTTTTACGTTTTAATTTTTTGTTCAGTGTAACTACTGAATGGTTGCAAAACATCACAAATGAATGTTAGATGTATTTTTTTTTTTTTTTAATATAGTAGCTTGAATTTTTGAATTAATGTCACTTTTTTTTCTTTATTTCATTAATAATTTTCATCAGAAAATGAACAAAGAAAAAAGACACAAAATGATTCTAATAAGTTTTATTTTTGAGAAAATCTATCATTATTTTTAGTTTCTTAGAAAAGATAGGAAGGTGTAAATTCATTTATCTAATTGTAAAATATTTTAAAAATGTAAAGTGAAATCATTTATATCTAAAATAGGAGGGATTGGATATTCTTTAATTTATTAATAGAAAAAAAAAACAACCCAAAAACAATTGTCTTTAAAAAAAAAAAATAGTAATAACTTTTAAATTGCTAGTTATATTTTTTGTTGCTGTTGTACATTTCTATTGAGAAAAAATATTTTTCATATTAGTTGCAAGATAAACTTATCTATAAATTAAATAGGAAGTTAATTGGATATATTTATTAAAAGGTTTACACATGTAATGATCATGTAATAAATTTTAAGACATTTTTAATAGTATTAATATTAATATAAATGTTTAATTTTATTGGTATAATTATCAAGGGAAAAAAATAATTTTTTCTTGTGTAGTTCATTTTATATATATATTTAAAAAAAAAAAAAGTGACTAAGAATTTGTTTTTCAAAAAATTAAAAAGCAAGAAGAGTTTAAGATTTTTATCACTAAAGAAATGTAAAGTATGTTTCAATTAGTGTAAATAAAATATTTTATTTTCAAAAAAAAAAATGGAGAGATTAAATGTTGTTTAACAATTAATTACAAAAAATATAAGAACTGATTGTGATCTTTATATCTAAAGAAATGAAAAATAGTTTTCCGAATGGATTTATAAAGAGAACAATTTTTTTTTTAAAAAAAAATTTCTTCTAAAAAGAAAATTAATTGATCAAAGCTTGATACAGTAACTTTTGAGGTAGTCATGTGGTTGAGTAGAAGATTGATATCAGGTTTGTTTTTTAAAAACCAAGAAGTATATGAGCGATAGAATTGAGAGCAGATTTCAGTAGTAATGAGTAGTTCAGCGGTCAGTAGTTCAGCTTGGAAGTCTGATGCTAGCTTGATCTCACTCTTAGTTAAAAAATAATTTTTGCAAAGGAATATACTATTATGGAGTTTACTAGAACCATGTAATAAGGTCCTGCTCAAAGCTGATTATTACTAATTTAAATGTTACCCATTTCTGTAAAAAAAATAGAAGAAAAATACACCTTAGAGAAACTTTCAATGAGCCTTATGTATTAATCCATCCAAGGCTGTTTTGACTTTCTGTTAACTTGCAGTGTAAATAATTATTAAATTGGAAACTTGGAGCTACAAAAGTGAAAAAACTAAATGGATAAATTAACTATTGAGAGAGCTGTACTAAGAAGATGTTGAGCAAACTTATCTGCATATCTGCAAGATCGACTAAGAGACGCACAATTAGGCAATTAAATAAAAAAATTCATAGGAAAATGAGGTATTGTAGGGTTTACACCTAATACATTTTTAAATGTTACATAATAAAGTAATAATTGAAAATAATGAATATTTTTTTAGTTGTTTTTGTTGAAAAGATTTTTTACTTTTACGGAATTAAAATTGTATGGAGACATCATTTTCAAAAGAAAAAAAAGCTCAATGTTTTGAGTTAAAATTATTTTTTTACATTATTGTAAAAAAAAAAAAAATGGATTTAATAGTTAAATAATTAAATTATTTGTATATTATATAGATAGGGTTGGTTATGTATTACCTTTAAACTTTGTCACATTTTTTTAAAAATATTTTTATTATTTATTAGTTAACCTCATTAAATAATAGTTTAAAAAATAAGCTTCAAAATTATTTTTTCTGAAGGTGTTGTAATGATGGTATATTATAAGATGTGATATGTTGGACTATTTCCATCATTTATGAGTGAATGTTGAATGTATAGAAAATTACTTTCCAAATACAAACAACTTGTTAGTAATAACACACAAATAGACAATACAGATTAGTAATTACACAATGTTTCGAGTAGTATTATTCTCCACTCTTCTTCAGATGTTGCTGGCGTATATGCACAGTGACAATATTTGCTTAGAAGTTGAACTCGCACCTTTAGATTCTTCAATATTGAATTTAAGGCAAACGCTCTACCAACTGAGCTATTCTGTCAAAGGCAACATATAGTAGAAATTTGATATATTTATATATGAGGGTTGGTTCAAATCCTCCTGAGTCCTCCAATTCCCCCCCCTCCCTAATTATTATTTTTATTTTTTTCTAAGAACAAGATTAATTAGAGGCTTCCATACATTGTGTATTAGCACACTGGGTTGACTTATAGGATTATTTACCATTGTCATATGAGCAGCTTCCTTGAATTTTCTTATATGCATTTTTTCCTCTTTATCCAATATCTTTGTATTTTCCGACTTAATCATTAGTATGTACATGATCTGCTATGGTAGATACATCTGTTTCTTCTCTTTTAACCATTAGTTTATGCTCCTTCAATCGCTGTTCAACAGGGCGACAGGTCTCACCAATGTATTTTCTTCCACATTCACGTGGTATCTCATAGATGCAGTTTTTGTTCTTCAGCAATTTCCAGTTTAGGCTTAGTAGAAGTAAGCATTCCTCGAAGTGTGGTATGGCTTTGGAAAGCAGTTCTAATGTTATATTGACTGCAGATTTTCTTTAATTTGTCTGCTATTCCTGGTATGTATGGATACACTACCGTATCAATAACTGTTTACTCTTTTGGTGTCTGTGTTGTCTATTGAAGGTTTTTCTGATGACTGCTGATTGCTAACCATTTCTCATAAGCATGTGTTCTATGTGAATCTTTTCTTTTTCCAAATCACTGGTTTCTGAATAAACCTCCTTTGCTCTGTTCTATAGTGATAGTACAATTCCTTGTTTAGTGCTTCTTGTATGCAAATACTTGCCATATACATCCAATCCTAGAAGAAGCACTAAACAAGGAATTGTACTATCACTATGGAACAGAGCAAAGGAGGTTTGTTCAGAAACCAGTGATTTGGAAAAAAGAAAAGATTCACATAGAACACATGCTTATGAGGAATGGTTATCCATCAGCAATCATCAGAAAAACCTTCAATAGACAACACAAAGAGACACCAAAAGAGAAAACAGTTAATGGTACGGTAGTGTATCCATACATACCAGGAATGGCGGACAAATTAAAGATAATCTGCAGTCAATATAACATTAGAACTGCTTTCCAAAGCCATACCACACTTCGAGGAATGCTTACTTCTACTAAGCCTAAACTGGAAATTGCTGAAGAACAAAAACTGCATCTATGAGATACCACGTGAATGTGGAAGAAAATACATTGGTGAGACCTGTCGCCCTGTTGAACAGCGATTGAAGGAGCATAAACTAATGGTTAAAAGAGAAAAAACAGATATATCTACCATAGCAGATCATGTATGTACTAATGACCATATGCTTAAGTGGGAAAATACAAAGATATTGGATAAAGAGGAAAAATGCATAGAAGAAAATTCAAGGAAGCTGCTCATATGACAATGGTAAATAATCCTATATGTCAACCTACTGTGGCAATACACAATGTATGGAAGCCTCTAATTAATCTTGCTCTTAGGAAAAAATAAAAATAATAATAATAATTAAGGGGGGAAAAAAATTGGACTTAGGAGGATTTGAACCAATCCTCATATATAAATATATCAAATTTCTACTATATGTTGCCTTTGAAAGAATAGCTCAGTTGGTGGAGCATTTGCCTTAAATTTTATATTCAAGAATCTAAAGGTGCGAGTTCAACTTCTAAGTGAATATTGGCACTGTGCATATAGGCCAGCAACACCTGAAGAAGAGTGGAGAATAATACTACTCGAAACATTGTGTAATTACTAACTTGTATTGTCTATTTGTGTGTTAGTACTAACAAGTTGTTTGTATTTGGAAAGTTTAAAATTTTTTTTACATTCAACATTGACTCATAAATGATGGAAATAGTCCAACATATCACATCTTTCAAAATTATTTTATTTGATGTTCTTATTGTTCGAGTTATCTTCTGCGAATTACCATTGTGTGGCTAATTTCATCATAAAATTGTGCTTTAAGGAATTTGGGTTGTTTTCTATTCTCTCATGTCAGCCGTTTGATGGCGTTGATGCTAATCAAAAACACATACATATTACGATTCCGGGCCGAGCCTGTGATTCTATATAAATATCAGCTTAGAGGAACTAATAGTAAATAATATTACTATTTAAAAAACAAAAATTTAGAAATTCACATTAAATTTAATAATGATACCCGAATAATTTACGTTTTTTGGACAGTAATTAATCATAAAATGGGTTGTTTTTGTTTGTGTGTATCTATAAAAAGTTACGATAATTTTTTAATAGAAAATAATACGCAATTATACATTTTTCAATTTACACAAAATTTCTACATTCACGCTAATTAATCAGAAAGTGGGTTCTTTTTGTTAGGGTGTATATATAAAAAATACCGTTCTTTAAATACTACATTTAAAAATGATACCTGACTATTTTGCACTTTTTTGGACAGTAATGAATCAGAAAGTGGATTGTTTTTGTTAATGTGTAGATATCAAAAGTAATATTATTTAAATATTAAATTTAAAAATGATACCCGAATAACTTTTTTTTTGGTATTGACAGTAATTAATCAGAAAGTGGGTTTTATTTTCTTTGTATATATATATAAAGTTACGGTCTTTTTTGAATAGAAAATAGAAAATAATACGCAATTCTACATTATTCAATTTACCCACAACATTTAAAAATTCACACTAAATTTTCAAATGATACCCAACTAATTTGTTTTTCTAGGAATTGACCTATAAATAGTGCCATCATGCGGATGACATGATAGAATAAAAAACAACCAAAATTTGTAAGTTATACCACTGAAATTTATTATTGAATTGAGCATGTATAATTATCTTGTTCACAGTTTTTAGGATCCTTGTAATCTCAAATCCAGTTTTGACAAAAAATGATATGTACATTATATATGTGGGTGCATGTGTGTGTGGACACTGATAGTTCTCTGTGGAATTAGTTGAATGGTGCTAATGTCATAAAAGACATCTTTAAAGTTCATTTAGTTTGTGGATTTTTATAACTAGTTTTGAGATAATCTATATATTCAAAGTATCAGATGGTTCAAAACATTGATAATGATCAGCATTACTACAATGATCTCAGCATTTTGATGTAGAAATATTATAATTTTGAACTTAAGCTTATGTATGCAGATGAATTGCTTTTATAATGTTATACCCCATGTTTGGTATTGGTTATAGATGATGAGTAGCCTAATATTTTATATTTAACTTTTTTAAGTCAATTAAGAAGGATGATTGTTGATGTAATGATTAATGCTAGTGAAACTATGTTTATCACTTATATGTTACTCATTATTACTATATTGGATTCAATTGCTAGTTTTTTTCTCATTTACTATGCTCTGTAAAATAATGATATTTTGTTGTTGACTATCTTTACTTGTAATGATGATTTTCATTAATTTTGGTATGTCTTTTTAACATACTTTTATAAATAGTGACCCAACCATGAGCCCAATGATCAAGTTTTGGCATAGTCTCATAACATGGAACTGAAATATAACTTTACACCTGAGAAACAAGAGCCTCTATTTATTATGCAAAAAATACTATGAAGTATGTGACAGGAGTGTATATAAGAATTTTTTTGCTTAATGACAAATCATTTATAAACAGTAAATAGTGATTATGATTACACATAAAAAATGTTCATATTTAAAGTAGAACAGAAGAAAAAGCATGATTAGGTCAAGCTTTTGACTATTAGAGCTTATTTAGCTGTACTTTCAGTATTGATGATGGACGGATATTGTCAATAGTTAAGGATGCAGTGTTGGTGTGCATCTCGTACTGCACCAACCAATTTTCAAATTTTTATATTTACCAATCTCTAAGTCTCAAAAATAGTCCACAAAGCAAGATTTCAGATTTCAAAGATTTTATTAGTATTTTTGTATTCAAGATTATAAATTAGCTTATAGTATTTAAATTGAGTTAGCCCACCTAGTTTGTTCACGTAGCATTGTATAATTATTGTCCAGTGGTTGGATATTTTTTTGTCTATTTTGGGATTGCAGGTCACTATTTATTATTGTTAAATGGCAATTGGGTCTGTGGAAAAAGTGTAGTGTTTGATTTATGAACTTCATTTTAAGTATGTATAAATATTTATAAAAAAATATATGGTTGTTTTTTCATCCCTGGTGTTCGCCACAGGATGGTGTTGATGCTAATCAAAAACATATACATATAACGATTCCGGGCCAGACCTAAATGATCGATTGATCTAAAAAGATCTGATTTCTTAGATTTGTAATAAAATATTCGGTACTCATCTTTTAGCTAAAGATGCTGCTCTATGGCGCAGTTTTCGCGCCAAAACACATAAAAATGCTGTTTCCGCGGCCGACACGTTCGAACCCGTGTTTTCTATAATACAACTTTTTTGTTGTGCTACAGAATGCAGGCCGCTATGTCGCGTCGCAGTACAGCATGTATGTCGCATAGCAGCAAATACATTTTCCGAATTCGCACAATTTATAAAATAATTACGGCTTGATGAGAGAGTTTGTATTTGAATTGTATTGAAATGTTGTTTTCATTGGATTTTTTTTTATTTTAAACTATTGAAATGTTCAGATTTTTTAAAACAATAATTATAAGACTTTTTACAACGTACTGTATTGAACTTTTATTTGGGAAAATGTTAAATATCTATGTTTTTATTGAGTTGCAATTAGGTAACGTGTCAAGTAACGTACTGTTAGTAACATTCCACGAGACAAAGAAGATTCTACCGTCTGTATATTTTTGAAGTAAAAAAGAGCGGTACGAAAAAAATATCCAGTAAGAAAAGTCCAAATATACAGGTTTTTTTTGTAAATTTAATAAAAAGCAAATATTATAAACATGTTTAATAAGTAAAGAAGACATTTGTATGTGTTTGTTGTTGTTTAAAAAAGTTTGAGTTTCTTTCTTCTGTCCGAGTACGGTTACGATTTTGAATTTTTTTATTTTAGCATTACAAACAAACAGAACACTAACCCTAAAACTAACCCTAAATCTAACCGTAACAACTTTTACTTTTATTACGATTATTATTTTTTAGTTAAACAACAACAAAAAAAGTCGTAACACAAGTAAAAAAATATCCGATAGAAAATTGATAAAAAAAAAAGCCGTAACACAAGTAAAAAAATATCCGATAGAAAATTGATAAAAAAAAAGCCGTAACACAATTTAAAAAGTATACGATATAAAAAACACGAATCAAATTGTAATTTGTTGATTTTATTTTACATTTATTATTATCATTTAAATTGTATACGTTAATAAAAAATAATATTTAAAAAAGACGATTTTGTTTTGTTTTTATTTTCGCATTACAAAAAAGCACAGCAAAATTATTAAAATCAACGGCCCGTGAATGTTCATATTTTATAGTTTTAGCGTGAAAACGGCGCCATCCAACGGCATCTTTAGCTATAAGATAAGCACCAAATATTCTACTAACTAATACTATTATATGATGTTAGTTTTTTCATTTTTGTAAATGTTTATTAATCTTATCTTGTTTTGGGGTTTGTGGGTGTATGTGTCTTTAAAGTTACGGTGTTTTTCTAATTTTTTTTTTTTTTGACTTTACATGTGTCTTGTTAAAGTTACAGTTTTTTTTTTTTGCAAGAGTAAATCAATAATTTTATTCAAAAGCAAGATGTAATAAATAAATGTTTTTCTGAAGGTTTGTGATGATGGTGTTCTAGCTGTATTTTTATATTGGACTATTTCCATCATCTAATATGTGTGTTGAATGTCTTTAGAAAAGTTTAATTTTTAGTTAAATATTCCAAATGTATTCAACTGTTAGTAATATCACAGCAAACAGGTTAGTATATGCACCAACTGTTAGTAATATCACAGCAAACAAATGTTAGTAATATCATTTGCTGTGATATTACTAACAGTTGAATACATTTGGAATATTTAACTAAAAATTAAACTTTTCTAAAGACATTCAACACACATATTAGATGATGGAAATAGTCCAATATAAAAATACAGTAATAAGTAAATGTTTATTAATCTTATCTTGTTTTTGAGTTTGTGTGTGTGTCTTTAAAGTTACGGGGCTTTTTCGAATTTTTTTTTTTTTTGGACTTTATGTGTGTCTTTTTAAAGTTACGGTATTTTTTTTTCAAGAGTAAATCAATAATTTGATTCAAAAGCAAGACGTAATAAGTCAGTGTTTATTAATCTTAGATTGTTTTTTAGTTTGTGGGCGTGTATGTCTTTAAAGTTACGGAGCTTATTCTCATTTTTTTTTGGACTTTATGTGTGTCTTTTTTTAAAGTTACGGTATTTTTGGTCAAGAGTAAATCAATCATTTTATTAAAAAAGCAAGACGTAATTCTAAATCTATCAAAAGTAACGTAATTTATATACTGCAATTTAGAATTGATACCCGACTACTATTAGTAAGGACCGTCATTGAAAGACTCAATTGAAAAATGATACCTGATTAATTTCCGTTTTCTTTTTTTTTTGGGGGGAGGGGCAGTAATGAATCAGAAAGTGGGTTGTTTTTGTTAAGTCTGTCTATATAAAAAGGGTACCTTTATTGAAATACTAAATTTAAAAATGATAGCTGACTAATTTGCGTTTCTTTTGACAGTAATTAATCAGAAAGTGGGTTTCTTTTTTTTTTTTTTTTGGTAAATCTTGTGTATATATAAAAACAAGCAAACTGTAATTCAAATACTCTATTGAAAAAATCAACCCCCCGTTGAATTTGCTTTTTTTTTTTTAAAGACAGTAATTAATCAGGAACTGGGTTGTTTTTGTTAGTGTGTAGATATAAAAACTAATCTTATTTTGAAATAATAAATGTAACAAAAAAAAAAAATATATATCTGACTAATTTTATTTTTTGGACAAGTAATTACTAATTAGACACTGGGTTGTTTTTGTTTGTGCGTCTATATATAGCAAAAGTAACTGGTCACGGACGAATTCTCACGAAAACGGTACTTTTCGCGTGATCCTTCAAATTTTTTTTTCCTTCCGCACCCTTAAAAGCAATTTTTGAGGGCTACCCATTCATAATGGAATCTTCAGGACATTATTACTAAACTTACAACAGTAAAGTAAGTTACAACACATTAAAAAAAATAGACATCTTATCAAATTTAAAAAAACTACGACTGCTTCAAATACACACACTCTCACACGAAACTACAGAGAAAATAGATATTCTACTATTACGAGAAAATGATGAACAAAATCGACTACTATGGCAGCCAATCAAGGCATTTCTTTCTCTTTGCTTTTAGTATAGAATAAAAGCCATAACCGGCAGCCGTCGGGAACTCTTTCTGTGTTTTATCATAGAAAGAAGTCTCTTTGTGTTGGCTTCTGTCGCTGCCTCCTCCGTCCAACATAACGTGAGGACTTTGTGTTTATAATGTAGAAAAATTCCTCTTTTGTTGGGTGAAGGCCAGTGAAATGGCATATTTCTAGGAATTGACCTAGAAATAGCGACATCTCGAGACGACCACCAGGGATGAGAAAACAACCAAATATATTTATTAGGACTTTAAATTTTTTTTTTTTAAAAAAAAGTGAATGAGGAAATCAGTCACACAAATACAAACAGGATAAAAAAGGAGAGGAAATAAATTAGATTAAATGGATAAAGACAATAGTGGAAACAGTCAGATTCACAAGAGGAGCAGATCAGGGGATAATAAGCAACAGTGAAAGATTTCATGGAAGGAGAGATGGTGTGTTTTATTTTATTAAATATTGTTTTAAAAGTTTACATTTTTGTTCACAAGGGCAAAATTGGAAAAAAAAAATAGAGGAAGGTCATGATCCAGGAAAAAATGAGCACTCAGCTGAAGAGAAATAGAGATGACTCTACCAGTCAAAATATGGCAGATGCTGCTACGGAAAATAGAAAAGCAATTAACAAAAAAGAAATAGAAAAGCAGTCAACAAAAAAGAAGACAATAAAAGAGAGAAAATACTGCTAAGAAAATAGAAAAGGGCAACTAGCAATGAGAATACAATCAAATTAGAGCAGAATAAAGTCAGATGCTTCTAAAGAAAATAGAAGAAAACAATCAGCAAAGAGTTGCTAAAAAATAGAAAGACAAAAAATGTTGATGTAGATGGAGGAAATTGATCAGAAAAGAGAAATGAGCAAACAAAAAATGAGCCAATGTTCAGGAAGTTATCCATATATAATCTGAATAATGGTAGATAAGGAATAGGATGGGAAAATGCTATATACTTTGTGAAGGATATAATGTGGGAGAAAACTGGAAGAATAGATTGAATAGTGGAGAAAATGGACAACTGGAATTTACAAGCAAATGAGAATGACAAGATCACAGATTAAACAGGAAGCTGAAAAATGGAGAGTTGAGCAATGGTTACTCACAGAGAGCATGAAAGCAACTCAGGAAAAGTTAAGTGGAAATTTCAAACATGAAAAATTAACAAGAAAAGTATGTGACAGGATTGTATGAAGGGATGTTACGAGAGAGTAAAATAAAGGCAAATTTGAAAGCAGAACAGTCTCGGATAACATGAATCATGCTAAGATATAATAGATTTTTTAAGTTAAAAGTCATTTTAGTGTGATGCTGGGAAAAACTTTATGGAACACCTTGATATTTTAAAAAACTGTTGTCTGTTAAACAGAATGGAGGAGTATCTCAAGATGGCTCTGGCTTGGGTTCACTTGCAGAGATTAGTAAATCACTGGAAATCATTGCCACACAAAGTATATTTTCAAAAATATAGACACTATTCTGATAGAATACTGAACTAAAAAGCATCAGAATAATATACAGCTTCAGGTATCACAAGAGAGAGTAGAAACAGGGGAATTGTTTTTTCCATGCCAAATATCTCAATTGAATGCCTTGATGACTTGGATTTTGTCAAATAGATAATTAATAGGTATCACTTGCCATATAAGTTAGACCAAATGATTATGACAGAACTTGAGCAGGTAGCAGAATTGCTGAATTTCTTAGATATAAGTCAACAAATGCAAGAAGGGTTAGGAAAATGGAAGTTTGATTTCTCCAACTTTCAAAATAAAGGGCCACAAAGAATGAGGGATAAGGTCAATATAAAGAGTATAGCTATAAAAAGAAGTAATATAATCCATGAAAGAAAACATGGGAAAGAAGTATGAGTATTAATAGTTTGGAGTGAACAAGATTAAATTGGTTGATTAGCAGTGTGGGAACAACCTGAATAGAAATTTGCCACTACTCCATCCTAGCTCTACTCAGGTGAAAGCAGTTAGGTAGGTTGAATAATATGCAGTTAATTTTTTACAGGAAAATAAATTACAAGAATTACTCAGACTTATATGAGCTCTCTGCACTATTTCCCAGCATCATGGGAAAATACTTTCATATTAATTGAAAGGGGTGTGAAAGTTACCCATAAGGCTCAGTTCTTGAAATTTTTTTCAGGAGAAAAATGCTTGTAATAAACTTTTATATTACTTTAAGATATAATGAAAGAAATTGAATGGGAAAGTGATCAAAATATTTTTTTATCTGGATCAGTCATTTTATTTCCATTTAATTTGGGGGGGTGGGGTGAAAAGAATTATTTCTTCCCATATTAGCTGCCAGATAATCTATCTTTTAAATAGGAATTTATTTATTGAAAGGTTTACATATGTGAAATGATAATGTGATAAATTGTGAGTTATTTTAAATCATAATTAATATGAATGTTGATTTTGTTGGGTATATCTATAAAAGAAAGAAAAAGTTTTTTTTTCTTGTGTCATTTATTTTTTATATTTTTTACTTTTGGAAACAACAACATAAAAGGATTAAGATTTGGGATATAAATAAAATATTTTATTTTTTAAAAATTAACAAGGGGTTAAGATCTTTATCTCTGAAGAAATTATGGGTTATTTATTAATTAATTAAATAAGGCAAGAAAGGAATAGGTTCTTTATTTCTGAAGAAATGAAAAGTTATTATTCAAATGGATACTTAAATAGAATAATTTTTTTAAAAAAGAAAATTTCTTATAAAGTTTAGTGCAATAATTTCTGAGGTAATCATGTGATTGGATAGAAGATTGATATTAGGGTTATTTGAAAAACCATAGGAGTGTGTAAGCAGTAAAATTTAGTAGAGTTCAATAGTGGTGATCTCGGCAATCAAAAGCTGAGTTTCAAACTCTGTTATTAGATTGATCTCACTTCTAGTTAAAAAAATTGTTTCAAAACAGTATAATATTAAGTTTACCAGACTCATGTGCAAAGCAGATTATTATTGAGTCCACTATATGATCAATTTTAATAAAAGAAATATAGAAGGAAAATGACCCTAAGAGAATTTTTGGTTGTTTTCTCATCCCTGGTGTTCGCCTCGAGATGTTGCTATTTCCAGGTAAATTCCTAGAAATATACCGTTTCACCGGCATTCAGCCAACAAACGAGGGAATTTTCTACGCTATAAACGCAGAAAAAGAGTTCTCACGTTATGTTGGGTGGCGAAAGAAGTCAACACAAAAAGACTTCTTTCTATGATAAAACACAAAGAGTTCCCGACGACGGCTGCTGGTTATGGCTTTTTTTTCCTATGCTAAAAGCAAAGAGAAATACCTTTATTGGCTGCCGTAGTTGATTTTGTTATTCATTTTCTCGTAATCTTCGAATATCTATTATCTCTGTAGTTTGGTGTGAGAGTGTGTGTATTTGAGCCAATCGTACTTTTTTAAAATTTGATTAGACATTTTTTTTTAATGTGCTGTAACTTACTTTAGTGTTGTAAGTTTATTAGTAATGACATGAAGCTTCCATAAGAAATGTGTAACCCTCAAAAAGTTATTTGAAAGGTTACACGCCAGTATTTATTTGACAATCACACGACAAATAATGTTCTCGCGAGAATTCGTTCAATAACAAGTACGATGGCCGCCGTGGCAATTGCCATCAACTGAAGCCAGCGCTGTGCCATATTTGCAAAAATAAAAATATCCTGTTGAAACAGAAAAAGTGTCTTTGTGGTGAGGAAATGCAAATTCATGCTAATAAAGATCTGTTATGTCCGCCAGTTCTATATAATATTCACTGGCGAACAATCTATGCAGTAAGCCAACCTTGCCCTGCCTATATATGCATACAAGAATCCTAATCTCTGAGACTAGCGCAGGTAGAATAAGAAAAGCAGATTTAATTACAATACACTAATATCTACATATTTACACGAATACATTAAAACAATCATTATACATTTAGATCAACAAAACCCGAAGGTATATCAAAAATAAGAAGAATAAAGATCCATGCAACCTACTTTATAGTCCCTATTATGCTGACTCTTGGATGTTTGGAGGCCAGCAGTCCACTACCGTGCTAAATAAGCGGCGTTCAGCGCCTTTCACAGTATATCTGCATCGGGTAGAACTCCCAGTTTGCCGATGCTTTACACTTGCACTCATTTCACCAATTCAAAATAACACAGCTAATCAAGTCTAAGATGATTTTAAATTAACGAAGTATTTTTTTTTTATCTTCACGTATATATATATATAACTGGCATATGTATATGCGACAATTGATACACGTACATACGATTCAATATTAAATCCCCATTTACAACATTTACTATTATTTGTTTGTGTGTATTTTAATTATACACCTACATAACAATACTTCCCCCAAGTTCGAAGATTATTTGTTAGTCTTCGAACTTAACCTTTTAACTGCTAATTATATTATTGGTTGTGTCAGCTAAAAATCAAAGCTTTTAATTGGCCAGCTCACAAACTGAAGACAAGTCAATTGTCAAAATATTTTCACCTTTAATATCATATTGACTTTATATTCGTTTATAAAAAGTATATTAATACTTTTTCAGGTTATGAAAGTGAATGAAAGTTCTTTCAAAAATAAATTGCTATTTATTTATTATAAAATATTCAATTTCGGCAAAATAAAAGCGAACATATAAACAAAGAGTTGGTGACGTAAATGCTTTTTACGTTATAGAAAAGTAAAGATTTCTTTTTGCTAAATCTTAAATATTTTTACTAAAATCTTCAATATTTTTCGAAAATAATTTTGTTTTTTTAGTATACTCTATGAAAATGATTTGTAATTTCTCAAAATATACTTTTAATATACTTTAAATCATATTCGAAATGAAAATGTCAGCGTTTTTCTTTATTTTCTTTGATCAGGCGGTTTCTTTGTTCTTTCCAGCCAATCAGAATGTCTTTGTCGGCTGAGAGCCAATCACCGACAAGCTTATTTCATTGTTTAGCTTTAAACGCCGTTTTATTGATTTTTTACTTGTAAAATAATTCAAAAGAGGGCACCATCTTACAGAACTTTTAAAAACCTAATCAATAACTGTCAAACGAATATCCTAGCATTAAAAATAACGGAATTAGAGTGACGTCAACAGTTGACGAGAGGTCTCGTAAGAGGCGGGAAAAGGGTCTAACTTAACATAGAATCCTTTAATTAAATATTTGGAAGGGTTTATTTTCCTTTTGAGTTGTTGCTGTGAATTTTTTTTGCATTTGTAGTGATGTATGTGTATCATTAAAACACACACAAAATCATAATAGTAAATGTTGTCTAAATTACATTACTTTTTATAGATTTATAATTACGTATTGCTTTTTAATCAAATGATTGATTGACTCTTGACAAAAAATACCATAACTTTAAAAAGACACACCTAAAGTCCAAAAAAAAATTAGAAAAACACCGTAACTTTAAAGACACACACACAAACTCAAAAAACAATATGTTTAATCAACATTTACTTATTACTTATTGCTTTTTAATAGAAAAATTGATTTACTCTTGACAAAAAATACCATAACTTTAAAAAGACACAAAGTAAAAAAAAAAAAGTAGAAAAAAACACTGTAGCTTTAAAGACACACACACAAACTAAAAACAATATAATATTAATAAACATTTACAAAAATGAAAGACTAACATCATATAATAGTATTAGTTTCAGAATATTTTATTACAAATCTAATAAATCAGATCTTTTTATATCAAATCAATCACACAGGTCCAGCCCCGGAATCGTTATATGTATATGTTTTTGATTAGCATCAATGCCATCCCACGGCGAACACCAGGGATGAGAAAACAACCAAATTTTTTAACAAGCCCTAGGTATTGATCCATTCAAAATCATGCCTGTCTCACTTAGGGTAACCTGCAATTAAAATAATTGTTAAACTGGAAACACATAGCCACAAAAAGGAAAAGTCAAAAGGAAGAAAATGAAGTGAAAATTATTAAACTGGAAATTTGGAGCTATAAAATCAAAAGAATAAAAAGTTAAATGGATACCTTAACTATTGACAAAGCTATAACAAGAAAGAAAAAAAACTTCTGGAGTCAAGTAGTTGACAAAACTGCTACTTGCAAATCTTCTAGCAGAGATAGCAACTGCAAAAGAACTGAAAAATAAAATACAACATTTGTGGTAAAATGAGGTATTATAGGGTGTACACCTATTACATTTTTAAATGTTACTTTTTAAACAAAGTAATAATTGAAAATAGTGAATGTTTTTTCGGTAGTTTTATTGAAAACATTTATTTTTTTATTTTTGCTGAATTAAAATTGTATGAGAACATTGTTAGTTTCAAAGGAAAAAATGAGAAAACTTAAGGGTAGAACTTAATTTTTTTTTTATTATGAAAATTTTTTTGGGAAGGATTTGATAACTAATTTAGATTAAATAATAACTAATTAAGAACCAGAAGGAAGTAATATTTTTGTATGCCATATGAAATTATTTGTGTACTATATGTGTAGGATTGATTATGTGTTAATTTTGGGATCTGTCACATTATTATATTCTAATTTTTTTTCTTAGCTAACTTTATTAAATAATTGTTAAAAAAAATTTTCCGAGATTTTTTTTTTTTAATATCTTTATTCTATTATCTGTTCTTGAATTACCAGTGTGTGTGTGACTGATGACTAATTTCATCACAATTATGTTTTAAGATATTTGTAGGTCATCCTAATGAAATTTATTTAATAATAGAATAAATTATACATGTATAATTATCTTGTTTACAGTCTTTAATGTCTTGGAAAACTCAAAGCCAGTTCTGATATAATGATATTTGCATTATATATGTAGGTACATGTGCATATGGATAACCAGATAAGATCCTCTATGGAATTATTTGGATGGTACTAAGGTCATAAAAATCACCTTTAAAGACCACTCACTTTGTAGATTTAATAACTAGTTTAGAGGTGGCCAGCACACTCAAAATATCAGATGACTCAGAGCATTGATGACAATCAATATTGATACGATGATCCCAGCATTTTGATGGACAATTATTACAGTAATTTTAGGATTTTTGTATATGCGTGCAAATGAAATATTAATTGCTTTTATAATGTTATGTCCCATGTTTGGTCTTGGTAGATAATGAGTAGCCTAAGATCTTATATTATCTCTTATAAATCCAGTAACAAAAGATTATTACTATTGACTTTCAATGATTAATGCTAATGATATTATGTTTATCACTTATATGTTGCTTACTATTACCTATATAGAATTCTGATGTTAGTTTTTGCTCATTTTCTATACTCAGTAAAACAGTAATGCTTTTATTGATGACTATTTTTGTTTATTTTTGCAACATCACTCCTAATACAACTTCCTTATATACTATTATATTAAACTTTGTGCTAAGGCTCGGAATTAAGTATTATGAATATTGGCAGATTTTTTTTTCTTCATTCTACCAATTTGATAAATATATATTATCACTCAAATTAAAAACTATTCTGTTTTTAATTAAAGAATCATACACATCTAAGAATATTATATTTTTTTGTCAAATCAATTTCAAACTACTATTTAAATTAAAGTACCCAAAGTGGTCAATATTGACCCCCTTGAACTTTCTAGGGGTCAATAGTTTCAATAAAAAAATTTGGGGGTCGACGGCAGTAAAAATAGACCTCTTACTACTGCTATTTGTTTGTTACTTCAAAATAACTATGATTATAATAAATAAATTAACAAGTAAAATAATTCAAAAAACCACTTTTTTGATAAAAACACATTTAATATCAAACTTGCGAATGAAAAGGTAGAATGTTTTATTAAAAGAGTCACACATAAGAATGCACAAAAATACATGTAGCCCAAACATGTCTGTGCATTGTCTTATCAAATGTATCAATATAAATGCAGATATGAAAAATGTCGCATGTCCGCACTTGTTCATGATGAGATGAGACAATATTAGATATGAACAGAATCTATCAATTTTGTACAGTCATACTTTTATAAAAAAACTATAAATTGGTTCGTTTGATGTGACATGTACTTATTTGTGATTTGAACTTTGAATACAATTATTTATTGAGGAGCAGTACTACGAAAAAGAAATCAGAGGACACAGTTCATTTATTTCAGTTTGAACAATAATCTTCTGTTTCAATTAAGATCATACTTTATTGTTTTTTTTTTTATCACAGGGACTATGATTTATTGTTTTTTTTTATCACAGGGACTATCACAATTGTTTGTTAATAAAAGTTTTTATTTCTTATGATAATAATATGACTGAACCAAAAAAGAAATGCAGACAGTACAGCTTGATCTATTTGAAGCTACGATTGTCCCATCATTATTAAACAAGAATTTACCAATGTACCTTAAATGTGTGAAAAAGTCTTTAGCAATGATGCTATGAAACCATCAAAACTAGTACATCACTAGAATAAAATTCACCCTGACAAAAAAGAAAAAGATTTGTCATACTTTCAATCACTTAAAGATAAAATTTCTGAAGAGAACTACAATAAATAATATATTTGTTTCATCATTAAAGCAAAATGATGATTGATTAAGGGCATTGTACAACGTATCCACCACACCATAGGGGAGAAACTGATTCTACTGGTCGTCATGGAAGTATTGAACACTGTACTCCACAGACTTCACAAGATATTATAAAAAGGATTCTTTTGAGCAATAATACAGTTCATAGATGTATCAATGAAATGAGTCACAAAGTGGAAAACTGTTTGGGTAATCATTTGCAAAAAAGGGACATTTTTCTCTCCTATTGGATGAGTCTACATTACCCAGTAATGAAGCTTTGTTGCTGGTGTACGTTGGCTTTATTCTAAATCAGGAAATGCATGAAGAGCAGCTTTTTACTAGAACTTTAGAAACTGACACCAGAGGTGAATCAATTATTAATTTAATTGGAGCTATTTTTCAGGGAAAAAGCGATTCCATTGATAAATATAATATCTGCTACTAAAGATGGAGGACCAGTTGTGGTTGTTTGTTATCGTGGTTTCATAAGTTACCCGAAACAATACGTATCTGAAGTGCTTGCATAAGCAACATTTAGTAGCCAAGAATCTTAGTGACAAATTGCACCAATCAATTCAGTTTGTTATAACAGCTGTGAACAAAATTTGAAGTAATGCTTTGAACACTAGACTGTTCACTTGATTATGCAAGGAAAGTGACGAAGATTTCTATTGATTGGTTCTCCATACTGAAGTCTGCTGGCTTTCAAAAATTTATTGCACTTTTCAATAATTCCAGTTTGAAAGAAAATTTAGTAATGTTCTGTTCTATCGTGCCAGACGCTTGATGGCATTAATGCTAAGCAAAAACACATAGATATAATGTTCCCGGGCCAATGATTCTATAGAACTATTGACTTTATTTTTGGAATAGGAAATAAAAGTAAATTATATTACAATTTACACAAAATTAAAAAATTCAAACGAAATATAAAAATGTATGCCGACATTTTGGACTTTTTTGGACAGTAATTAAAGACTGGATTTTTGTGTGTGTGTGTGTCACTAAAAAAATATTTTCTAATAGTAAATAATAGTACATCAAAGACTTTTTTGGACAGTATTGCTGACATGAATTTAATAGTCAATAGATTCACTTCAGACTATTCCTACACAAAATTGTAATGGAAAATTGCAAAAGATTTTTAGATATGAAGGCCTAATTCAAAAACTAAGCTCAGAACTGTTTATGCTATGGTGATTTTTATAACTATATAAATGTGAAAATTACTTTAAAAAAAACAAAATAGGTAATGTATTGTTACTTTTGAATATTTATACTGATAAGGCTTCTGAAAATTTTATGGATAATAAGGAAAACTAATAAATGGATACTTGATCAAATGAAATTCAAACTCTTATTTGAAGCACGGTTATCTAGATAGAAATTTTGTTCACTTATACATTTTTAGAAAACTATATAATACATAGAGAGATTCGTGATGAAAGAAAAGCAATTACTAATAAGCTAAATGGAATCTTTGAGCAATCTAAAAAACTTAAGCAGATGTTAGATCTTTTTGAAAAAATGGTGTTTATATGATCATGAGGAGTTGATATTAATTTAATAACAAAAAATAGTATTCATATTATCATAAGGAGTTGATATTGATTTAATAACACCTAATAATAATAATAAATTTGTAATGAAAAAGATTAAGAGAAAGGAATTTTAAGTAAATTTTTTGTCAACAGAATATGACAGAAATGTATAACAATTATTATTTAAATTTAGAATAGTTTGGTATGTAAAGTATTAGATATTTTTATATTAAAATATATATATACACAAATATCAAATATAATTTACATGTAATAAAAAATAGATTTAGTCATATAAAATCTAATATATGAATATTAAACTTATATATACTGTAACCATTTGAGTTACCTGACATACAACAACATAGTTGTGTGTGTATGCAAATATATATATAAAGTTGAAAGGAAAAGTAGAAATAAACACAGTCAAAAAATTTGTAGGTATTTTTCTACATTTCCTGGAATAAAATAATCCTAGTAAAATGTTAAATAATTTTGGGTTTAAAATAAAATTTTATTATAAATTAAAGAGTTTTAAAAGGTCTAAATAAATATTAATATTGTATTCTGATTTTGAAATTAAAAAAACAAGCATGTTTTATCATAATACATCTGATAATTGTAAAAATTTCTATTATCTATTTTGAAATCTTTTTAATTAATTGAACAAAATTTCTATCTATTAGAAATCGTTTTAAATAAAAAGTTCTAATTTGCTTTCAAAAGTAGCTTTTGATCAAAAGGCAAAGATTAAAGGGGTAAGAAAGACAGTTTTTAATTAAAAACAGTTTAATTAGTGTTTTTATCATCTCAGCTGGCAATATAAAAAGAATTGATAAAAAGAATAGTTTAGTTTGGCTAATAATTTTTTTGAAGAGAGTTGGCTGGTAGTTTGGCTAATAGTTTTGAATAATAATATTTTGAGAAGCAGTTGGCTAGTAAAATTGGTTCAGAGTTATACCGAAAACTGCCATGGATCAGAGCTAGCTGAAGTCAAGGCAGCTACTACTAGTTCACTATGTGTGAGTTTAGATGCACCTAGAAGGAAGACCCATTTTTCTGTCTCTATAGCTATTTGGACAAAATAGCTTGCTGGCCTGAAATTATCAAATCCTAGACAGAGAGTACTGATGGAATGCTAACCATACCCGAGTTAATACTTTTCCCAATCTGACTATAAACCAATCTCATCAAGAGAAATCTCTCAGCTTGCTAAAGAATTAATTGTACATATGCTGATGTATCTAGATGCAAGAAAGCACAAATAAATGCATCGGCATATATAAAGTAAGTTGTTTTAAATGATTTCTTTAGTAAAAATGACAGTTAAAAAATAATTTTGCTTGGATTAAAAATAAAAATAAAGGATTTAATTCATAGACAATATTTTATATTTAAAAGAAAGCAAGTAAATAAAGTTTTGCTTGAATGAAATGATTGATTCATTAACATCTTATTTTAAGAAAAAAAAGAGACATTTTAAGTTTAAAGTCATTATAATTAATCAATCAAATCTTGTTAGAGTGACCTGTCAAAAATTGACTTCCATTTTTTTTTACAAAAGAAACTTATGTTTAATAGCTGATTCAGATTTTTTTTTTAATGTTACACATGTATATGTGAATTTTATATACTTTCAATGTATTTTAATCAATGAATTAATTATGGAAAGTAAATTTTGAATAACTTATTGTGTCAAATTAAAATATGTAAACATCACAGTGTGCATACACGCATATATATATGTAAAATTTTAATCAAATTTTGTTTTATATGATGATTGAAATATATCCATCAAATGTACTGCACATGTGTGTGCATATATATCAGTATCGTATAGACACTTATAGGTAAATTTTAAACATTTATAATATTTTTATACATCTTAAAATTTTAATGTTTTCCCGAAAGTTTGTGTTTATGGTGTTCTAGTTATATTTTTATATTGGACTATTTCCATCATCTAATATATGTATTGAATGTCTTTAGAAAAATTTAACTTTATTTAAATATTCCAAATACATTCAACTGTTAGTAATAGCCCATCAAACAGGTTAGTATATGCACAATGTTTCGAGAGGTATTAGTCTCCCCTCTTCTTCAGGTGATGCTGGCCTGACCAGTGACAGTACTAGCATAGGATTCAAACCTGAGTCCTTAGATTCTTGAGTTTTGAATTTTAAGTTAACGCTCTAACTAACTGAGCTATCTTGCCAAAGGCAACAGTCTGTAGTAATTTCATATACTTATCTATGAGGTTCCTCCTGATTTCTCCCACTTTTTCCTAAGAGTAAAGTTGATTAGTGGTTTCCATACATTATGTATAGTCACACTGGGTTGGCTTATGGGATTTTTTGTCATTGTCATGTGAGAAGCTTCTTTAAATCTTCTTTGTACCTTTTCTTCTCTATCCAATATTTTTGTATTTTCCCAATTGAACATATGTTCATTGGTACATACATGTTCTGCTACCTTTGACACAAACTGATGATTAGAAGAGAGAAAACAGATGTGTCTAAGGTAGCAGAACATGTATGAGCCAATCAACATATGTTCAATTGGGAAAATACAAAACTACTGGATAGAGAAGAAAAGGTACAAAGAAGCTGCTTGCATGACAGTGGCAAAAAATCTTATAAACCAACCCAGTATGACTATAGATAATGTATGGAAACCATTAATCAACTTTGCTCTTAGAAAAAAGTGGAGAAATCAGGGGAACCTCATAAATAAGTATATAAAATTTACTACAGACTGTTGCCTTTGGCAGGATGGCTCAGTTGGTTAGAACATTATCTTAAAATTCAAAACTCAAGAATCTAAGGACCCAAGTTCGAATCCATGCTAGTACTGTCACTAGTCAGGCCAGCAACACCTGAAGAAGAGTAGAGACTAATACCTTTTGAAACGTTGTGCATATACTAACCTGTTTGATGTGCTATTACTAACAGTTGAATGTATTTGGAATATTTAAATAAAGTTAAATTTTTCTAAAGACATTCAATACATATATTAGAAAAAATAAATAGTCCAATATAAAAATACAACTAAAATTTTAATTATTTATTTTATTATTATTTTATAACAATTCAAATATGTCTAGAATTTATAACACATGTCTGTGTGCTGAATGTATATTAAGTAAACCTATTGTAAACCACAATATAATAAATTGAATTTTGTTATGTCAATCAACACATATGTAAAATTTAACCATTTTTAAAATTTTATTAAATGTCAATTGAAATGTATTCATTTTATATTTATAAAATCAGCTTCTGTGCACATATCTATATGTGTTGTAGCCTTATTCTAAAGACCTTAATATCATTTTTTTTATTGTTATTAATAAACTTATATATAATTGTTAAAATTATTCCAGTGACTTTAATTCTAAATATTTTTAGGATAGTATATCATTTCTTGATCATAGTAACAGTAATAGAGCTTATATTCTCTGAGCTAGATTCAAGCATAATGGTCTGATATATAAAAGGGTGATGTATATTAGTGTTTATAGTCATCCAGTGATGATGATATTTCCATCAATTATCATTATCATCATCATCCTGGTTGGTGCAAAGAAGATATTTTTTAAAGCTTATGCACTACATTTTATTTTAATTTAGTGGCCAGAACATTGATGATGATCAGAATGTTTTAATATCCCAGCATTATTGTTATTATTATATATTCTAATGGATTAGCACTTAAGTTGGGGCATCCAAATTAATGTTAAAATAATTGCCTATTTTCCAGCATTATTGTTTTTATTATTATATATTCTAATGGATTAGCACTTAAGTTGGGGCATCCAAATTAATGTTAAAATAATTGCCCAAGCTGGCAAAGGCTAAATAGTTGGCCTGGTCTACAGTAGAACCATTTCAAATCCAGTTACAAGATTGACTGTTGATTTATTTTGATTATTATGTATTCTGATGAATGAGTATTGCTTATATCTGTTGATAATGCTGGTGAGTTATGGTTAATTATACTTATAGTTGCTCTAAGTAGTTAACTGGGCTGATCTCGCAGAGATCTCATCATCTCTTAGAGTGATCTCTTCAGGTTGCTCATGCTCTCTTTGAATATAAAACTACTTAAATATATTTGTAATACTAAACATTACTTTATCTTAAACATTATACTTATTTATATAAATTTTCAATTTCTACTTTTATGTACTTGGGGTTTATGATGATTTCCCATCACTCCACTTCCACCCATATTGGTATGCCATTTTATCTTTTCCAAAGACTTAATCATGTGTTTGTGTTTGTATTCATTCATTTTATAGTTAAAATCCAAAGTGCATGTGCAACAGTTTAATGCTGTTTAAAATATTATATTAAATTTTATAAAAATCCATATATTAAATCAAAGATTCTTCTGGGACAATATATCATTTCAAATATAATTCATATATACAAAATATATGAATATTAAAATATGTTTTAATATTGATATTTATGTTAAAATATATAAATATTCATGTTAATATTAAGATATTAAATTTTATAAATTTACTTTTTTCTTTCACAGACATAAGGTGTTTTTGAGTTCATCAGTGTGTAATTAACACTAATATTGCACTGATATTCACTGGATTTTATGTATCATTATCTGACAAAAAATATATATATCTTAGAAGCACTGCAAGCAAGCAAATTTTTGGGAAGAACTATCAAATATAGAGCAAGTTATATTTATATAAAAATTAAATTGTGGATTGCTGAGAGAAGGAAGGTATAATAGGTAATTAATTTAATATCAACAGTTTTGGATTGAATTTTTAGCTAATTTACCTCCCATTTTATATCAGATTAATAACCTATTATTACTGCTGCGTTATATTTTAAAATTTTTGATTGGATGGACATATAATACTGTTTACATATTTGGTAGTTTTTCAAAATTCAGATATTTGTAGGGTTTCTATACTGTTTTTTAAAATAATATTCTTTATCCACTTAATAGCATATATGATTCAGTCAAAATGCCAATGCAGTGTTAATGTTAATTATATTCAAATGCATTTGAAAATTATATTTTACATTTATATTATATATGTATTTTTCTTTTACATTTTTTATAAATATTTACTGCCCAGCATTGTTTGACTAATTGTGAAAGTAATGAGTGTGATATAAAGGTTTTTGGAATGATTTCTGATTGAGAAAAATAAGCTCAGATTTGTCATTTGAATGAACTATGTACCCAATCTGAAATTTTTGTGCTCAAACAATACTTTTTAACATTTGTCATGTGATTATTTATTTATAATATATATCATATATTTATTTTTGCTTTAATTTTAACTTTTTACAATTTTTTTTTTTTTTTTTTCAATATTATAGCATGATCTCGCCTTCAAACAGAAACAAAAAGAAGAACAAAAGGCTTTGAAAGATATGCAATCAAAAGCTAAGAAAGGTCCTTTAGGTAAAAAACAAAAACACAATTCTATGTTTTAATATGTATATATAAATTGCAAATTTTCAATCATATTGTAAAATTTTCCAAAAAAATTCTTTTGAGATTTATTTTTCCTGTTAATAATATTTATAAAAATTATATATATTGTACCAGGAACCTCTTTTACTCCTGATGATGGTATTTATATTGGAATTAATATATCTATATATGTCAATACACATATAACACTTCCAATATATATATGAATTATTCTAAAATAATATATATCTTATCAGTTTACGCAAAGATAAATTAACATTTGAATTTTTTAACTAATGACTTTTAATTAAAAATGGATCTTGATGATGATGATGATGATGATTAAAACCTTCTTTTCTCTATATACTTTGTAAGATACACTGGTTATATTGTCTTGTCACCATACATCAAATTCTATCTCGGGGAGTCTCACTTAATAATTGTGCGTAAGGTGATATACTTGAATATATGGGGTTTGAATTTCATTATTTAGATGCCCCTTTTTTTAAAGAAAGATCACATATGAATATTTTATTCTTTGGCATTATCATTACATTTTTCATGGTAATAATTGTTTTGCTTAGCTCAGAATATGAGCGCTCTGGGTCAGTGAATTGTTCTTTACACATTGGAGATGTGATTACTGAGAGAATGATGCACAGACAATTCAATAAATTAAACAACTATTATTTATTTTAGGTAATCTTCATTGATTTTAGAAATTACTTATAAACATTGTTATTTGATGATTAAAACAATAAATATAATAAAAACCTAAAAAATAAATAAATTGATGATTAATTATATATATGCTTATGTTGCACTAATAAAATGTGTTAATGATAAGCATAAAAAAAAAATGTAAACAATGAATGCATTCAAAAAATTACAGTTAATAAAATGTACATATAACATATTTTAAGAAGACCTCATATATATTTCTAATTTTAAATTATTACTGCAGTTTCTCTAGACAATTTAGTAATTTTATCACCAGTGAATAAATTCGGCTCTGAAATATAATAAAGTCTGCTAGTTTACTCTGGTTGGATCTTTTCTTGGTTCTGTTGGTCAAATATGCAAGCAATATAAATGCAGGCTGTTGGAAACAGTTCTGTGAGGAAAAAAGCTATGTTTCAGCATCTTTTCCATTTTTGGACTTCCCCTAGGCATTTCTTCAAAGTTGGAAAGCTTACTTCCTTTGGGCACTGACTTAACCAACCATGTTTGTTCTTCAAATAATTTCTATCTAGCTGGTTTTGTGTCAGTACTGAAAGATATTACAACAGTAGTCTTCTTAGATAATGTAGATTTTTTTTTGAGCCCTTCAGTGCAGGCAACATACTTTGGCTCTCAACAGATGTTATTAGTGTTTTTCTCTTCTTTCTTTTTTACAGCATTTGCTCAACAGCCAAACCTTTTTTTAAAAAAGTAGTTTGTTTTCTTTTTTGTTTAATCCTGTTTTTTGTTTTCTAATGATTTACCCCTTATTTGTTTATTGTTTTTTTTTTAATTGTTTAACTATTTGTAATTATATAACATTGTTGTTTGAATTTAACTTTAATTAAATTTTATCATTAATCTTAATTAATTCTTGTTTTTTTTTGGTTTTCTTTTTTTTTTTTTTTTTTGATAGGTTTTAGTTTTAATTAAATTTTAAGCAGTTACAAAATATATAATTTTATCTTATAACTTAACATATTATGGATACATATTTTTTCACTCATAACTATAAATATAATTTAAACTATACATATTCAGCTTGTAGATGTGAAATATCAATTGATAGAATCTTTTTATTACATTAAGTTTCTTTTCAGTTTATTCCAGAGTATTTAGTTTATCCTCCATTTTAATCTTAGTTGTTTGAGAAATCTTGTAATGCTCGATTTGATTAGAGTGGCCAAGTCCATAACATTACAATATATATATTGAAATAACGGTCTTCACAGCAAAAAAATGTACTATAATTCATAGCAGCTTTCTACACGCTGAAATAACCATATAATAACACCATTATTCACTGGAAGGCAAATGCTATTTTCCTGAAAACACCAGTAGTTATAGAATTTAATATTTTGCATTGTTGTTCTCAAAAGCTAAAGATAAATGATCTCCAATATATGTATTTCATGCTGAACCAGCACTCATCAGTTGATCCAGATCACTATCTCCCACACATATATACAATCTGTGCTCAGTTTATATTAGGATAGCAAATCTTCAAATTTTAATAGACAAGCCTCAATCTTCTTCACTCTCCAACTCTTCATCCTTCCATATCATTGAAAATCCAATGATGAAATTAAAGTTTGAAGATTTTGCTATTTTAATATAAATTGAGCAATGATTGCATATATGTATGGGAAATGATGGATCTGGATCAACTGATGAGTGCTGGTTAATCATAAAATACTTATATTAGAGATCATTTATCTTTTTTATATGTGTGGTACAAGATGGATTGGATAGCTGCAGAGAATTTGAAAGTTGAGTTCAAGTAAAGAAAGTTGAAGTTTAATAATTTTAGTTAAAAAAAGAAGTATAGTTCATTAGCTAAGTCTTGAAAATATTATAAAAGTGAAATATTAAATAGATGTTTGAATAAATGTAGAGTTCTTTGTGGAAAGTTGCTTGAGAAGTTAGGCTATAGATTACTATACTTAAAGTATAATACTTTATCATCAGTGGTAGTTTGCTATTGCTTGTTATTTTCTTAACACAGATTATTCTAGAATCTCAATGTTATAGCTATTTTACAAACTTTAATGAGATTTTTACACCGTTAAAAGGGTTAAGATTTTGGATAGAAATTTGATTAAGTCAGTTTCAATTTGATATTGGTGCTACCAAAGGAAAATGCAAATTGGAATTAAAGTCAGTCTTGAAAATTTAATCAAATTCATAAATAATAAAATCTAATTATGTATATATTTCTGTTTTTTTTTTTTTAATAAATGCATACTCATGCCATTCTGTCAATTTTTATGAATCTGATATATAATGTATTTTCTTTTCTGCCTTTACTTTTTTTTATTTTTATACCTTATACCTATGTTATTCTATTTTGAATTCATTAGTTTTCATCTGATAACTGAAGTTAAGCAATGATAGGCTATTATCTAATATTTAGATAACTATCTGGTAACTTCGAATATGACATAAGATTCGTTCTTTAAATGATTCTATGTGATACTATAATTTTCATAGTCTATCATGTTTTTCTTTTTTGTAATTTGGCACTTTTTCATTCTTCAGTTTATGTATCTTCTTTTGATGATATATAAAAAAAATTTTGAAGTAAATTATGTCTACCATATTTGGCCATCATTTTTAGGAATCCTATTTTTCAATTTATTCATTGCTTTTTTAACTTGTTCAAAACATCTTTTATTATTATAAAATGATGATGCAATTTCAGTAAGCTCTTTTAATTTTTCTCTTATTTTTTCATTAGATTCTGATTTTTATAATTCAGAATTGTAAATATTTTGTCAAGTGCTTTAAAATTGCCATTTTTTAATGACTATTTTTTATATTAATCTTTTGTTATTTTTTATTTACAAACTGAGCCCGCCCTCCAGCGGTTTCAACACGCTATTGTAAAACAACCATATTTTTCTAATTATGTTGAACTTTCACCTATTATTGTTTCTATTCTTTATCACTGTATTTTGATTCATACTGCTGCTTCATAATTTTAAATTGTCTTTTTTCATTTTCAGTATTTACTGTTTTCTTACTTTCATTGTTGATTATCCTAATGTAATTTTTTCTTCTTCTGATACAACTTAGTCTTATTGGAATTTTGATTCTTGTAGTTTTCTCCCCCTCTATATTTTTGAATTTATTTTAAGCATTGACTAATATTATTTTTATTATTATTAATTTTATTATTTATATCTTTTTTTTCATTTCTGAAAATTAGTTTTATCTTATTTTATAAACTCTAACTTGATATTTACATTTTCTAAGTTATGATCCATAATCTACGTCTTCTTCATAAAAGTTTGGCATCATTCTAGCTCCATATCTATTTTCTGCTGTTGTTCTTGAATTAGGCATTGCAAATTATCATATCACCTTCTAAAGCAAATTATTTTTGCTAAACTAAATAGTGTTCAGAGTCTGTTCCACTCGTTTATTAAAAATTAATTTCAGTACCTGTATTTATTTGATTTAATATAGAGTTATATTTTTGGATTACTGTGATGTTAAGAGTTTATTTTGCATTATCTTTCTTCATCATGTGATGGCACTACCGAGAGTTTGTTATTGTAATTATCTTTCTTACATTGATGAAATTATATTTATTCATTTTTATCTAGAAATCCTAAACCAACTTCGTTTTGGATTATGTCCATACCAGATAACTTCGCAACCATTCAACTCTCCAAAATCAGACTAATGTATTTCAACTAATTTTTTAGAGTAAGTCTAAAATTACCAGGTGACTCAAAAGTTCTCACATTCCATGTTTTCATAGATAACATGTGATCTAAAAGTTGAAGTTTGGTAATGATTTTGATTATCAGAATTATTTAATATAAATTATCTACAGATATGAAACAAAGAAGCAGAATAAGAAGATGCTTTTAAATTATGATATAGTAAATAGTTGGTTAATTCCATGAAATAAGGAAAATGTGCAGACTGATATGAAATCAGATTAGATCTGAACTTTTACTGAAGCACAAGTGATCATGTTGAAATTAACTTATTTTGACCTTATGTAACAATGTAATTTATTGGAAAAATACATTGTGCTCAGAAAAATTGTTTAAAGAAAAAAATATAATGAGATTAGTGGACTTTGTCATAACATCAGAAGCATGAAAATAAAATTGATAAAATCTACTCATTTGACTATGAGGATTTAACATAATAATAATGTATCATTGCAATAATATAATAATAATGGCTTGGAAAAGACAGGAGCTCTGAATAGGTCCGTGATGTAAAACAATCCTAACCTCAAACTTCATCTGTATTTGACAACTTTATCACATTGATTCAACTCTTCCATTTAAAAGTATATTTGAAGCACACGTCTTAAATTGTAGTTATACTACCAACATTTTACTAGATCTTTTATATTTGTAATTTTGTTTTCCAGATCACTTGCACAGATTGTTTTTGTTTATATATTTTTCTAAATTTCCTTACTTCCAATTAACATGTTTCTAGTCTTTCTATAAATCTGTTCTATTTTTTATTATCATTTTTTCCTATTTAGTTTGTACTACTTCTTTCTATATTCTCTTATCATGCTAATGTTGTTTTTTTTAATTTGTTTCTTCAACATTTTTCATTTCATGGAAATACAATTAGAAGATCTGAAGAAGATTGTTGGGGCAATCGAAACTGTTAATAGTGACTTGTAAAAAAGCATTGCAAAAAGTAATAAAGAATATAGATGATATTATTATATGGATTTAGCAATACAATAAGAAAGATAAAGTTATGGTTTTAGTTTTTATTTTATTTTTACTTAATGATTATACTATTTTACTTCATTCTTGACTATCAAACACTTTATTCTATATAAAAATACTGACCTTATAATTGTTCGGTATATTATGATTTTTAATTTAATTAGTTTTTTTTCTGTTCTTTATTACTCAATTATCTTCACTTTGCCTCTTCTATTTTTATTTTCTTTGCAATAACATTTTCATTTCTATTTTTACTTATTACAGAATCAGATATTTAAAGTATTAAATTTCAAATGTGCATCTCATAACAATTACAGAAATTACTTGTTATTGATTAAATAGTTAATAAACTTTTTTTTTTCCAGTTTTATCTTCTGTGTGCTTTTATTTAAATTACTTAAAAATTTTAATAATGAATTTGTTAAAAAAATATTCAGTTGCAGTGTTTGTAAAATGCAAATATTTTATCATAGTTTTCTCATCTTATAAATGTAGCAAATAACTAATTTTACACTTTAAAAAAAACAAAACATGATGCTGTTGTTTACCTTCTTTCTAAATTGACCAGATAAAATAGATAGCACTGAAAAAAAACTACTATTGAATCAAAATGTAGAAGAAAATAAATAAACAATATTGGTAAAAAAAAATCTAACATTGTTTCTATAATGTATTCATAAAAAATTATATATGAAAAATATAGATCTGGTTATATGGATCTTCAAAATTTAATCCTAAAATTTGAAATATAATGAAAATCTTATTCATGATTAGGCCAAAATAGTGTTTTCCAATATAAATTTATCTTTGTAAAGGGTAATAACCCACACACAAAAAAGTTAATTATATTTATATAAAGTATATATTGAAGCAGTCAATCTTAGCCCAAGATTGAGCTTCACTATTCTACCATTTAACCAGCACAGCCCAATATCAAATCTTACATTTCATCCCGCTCCTTTAGTATGTGTATCTCTGAGAAGCATATATAAGATTTATAAATATAGATTTTGAATAAAAATTCCTTCAATTATTTTATTATTAACGTCAATAGATGCAGCTCAGATATATACATATACTACAGGAGCGTATGTATGTAATTAACAAATTTAAATGTTGTAATTAATTTTGTATATTTTAAAATTATATTTTTTTTTATTTTGCAATTATTTTTTTTTATAATTACATAAAAATTCAAGATAGAAGATGCAACTGTTAATTATCCAAAGGTAATTAAAATATTGGAAACATTATCTTGTTTCAGGATTTTAAAATAAATTTTAAATCAAGTTTTAATGAAAGTAAAATTAAAACAAAGCTAATGGATTTTACTTTAGTTGCAAACATTTTGGTCAAATCTATTTCCAATCTGGAAATTGATTTGAATTTATTTTTGGACAGTTATCTAACGATTGCATCTCCAATAACAATGAAAAGAATATTTCTTTAAATTAAAGATTATGTTTGGGCTAGAAATCTAACTAAAAGCATTCTTTAAATACTTTGAAAACTGTATAAATAGGGCTGAAAATTTATTGTACTAGAGTTTGGTCTACTGCACGCTCATTGATTTTTCTGAAATGGTATTTGAGTAGAAGGTCCCAAGCCACCTTTTCTTCATCTTTAGCCAGTCTCCTCGCCATGCAGTGGTATGGCTCCTTCCAATTAAAAGTGCCCATGCCGTTAGAGAACCGCCAAGGCTAAGAAGAAATGCCTTCAACCTAATTAGAATCTGCCTGCCCCGAAAGTCAAGGAATGCCTCCTCAACACAATATTCGTCCGCACCAACATTCCGGAGGATCACAAGGTAACAAGCCCAAAAAGTTATTTTAATCGCCTTACCTGAGTTCTAACTAATGAATGTTAAAATTAATGTCTTTTTTTATGTTAAATCTTTTTCAGCTCGCTAACCAGCGAGTATGTTAACCTAACTTTCTAGTTTCTGTATATCGATTTTCTACAACTTAAACTAGTCCCAATGTATATTCTTTCATCCAACTCACACTTCTTATTATTACTGTAATTTAATGTGGTAATAATTTATTATTGATAATATTTTTATCTTTTTGTTTAATTTCTATCTGTAAATATCAATCAAACCCAGTCTTACGAGCTTCATCTATATTCCACTGTGGAATAGAGGGGGGGGGAAGAAAGTAATCAATTACTTCATTTTATTCATTTCTAAATACCTTGTAAGGTTGAATTTCTCTTTTAATGAATATATGCATTAAAATAGTTTATTGTTAATTTATACAAGATGTATAAATATTTTTCCAATCTGGGTGGATCTTATTGTCCGTTTTTTGATTTCTTTATTTTAATAATCATCGCCAAAAAGGCTGGCGACCCATTTTATTTTGTTAGTCGCATTCTTAAAGTGCGCGAATTTGTTTTTTTTTATATATGTTAAATAAAATGGGATTGATTCAAGAAGGAGAGAAATGCACGCTTTATTAATTATGATTTTAATTACTTTTTAGTGACTTTATTGTATATGGGTCATTATTTAAACATGTCATTATGTATTTATTAAACCATTTAAGGCTTTATTTTATTATTAAATCAAATAATGTACATTTTGATAGTCACGTTGCTAGCATATGTCATATATATATATTTTATTGGTTTTTTCGGGTCCGTCTGTACTTTTATTCCGGAGGATCTCGAAGTCTCTTGTGCGTTTGGCATTCTTCCAAATATGTTTTATTGTATTGCTCAGATTCGTCCATACCTTGCTCTGGATAATCTCGAGGTTTTTTTTTCTTGTTCAAAACAAAGGTATAATCTACGCCCTGGAACAAGTGAGTTAGTGTAGTTGAAAGCTCTGCATGGATCACCATACATCGGACCATGACAACTTTCTATCTATCTCTCCATAAGGTATTGCTCCACATAGTGCAGGTGTACCATCGTCCAATAGAAGAATGATGAACTTTTATTGGTTAAAGTTGCCATATTTCTTTTCAATGACATATATGCTAGCATCGCAATTCTTTATATTTTATTTCCCCACCTGTTTAATAATATAACATAATGATCTGTGATAATGAATCAGTTTGATCTTTAAATATTTTTTGTTGGAGTTTTTAGTGCCAACCGTTCTGAAGCTGCCCTCCCCTTCTTTTAAATAAGCCATTACCATATTTATAAAGTTTCACGAAATATTTGATCTTTAAATGTTGAAAACGTATAATAAATATCTGTTTTAGTATACTTACGAATCCCAATGTATTCTGTTTAAATGTTATAAATAAACGCAATAAATGCTGAAAAAATATATGTATCGTAATGCCAAGGGCAATCTAGCCAAGTTATATAAATAGCGAAACCCCATTATTATATTTTATATGTAATTTCTTAATGTGTAGAATGTCCATCAATCACCCAGATAAACATTTTATGTAAAAATAAATAAAATCTGATTTCCGAATATATTTTATGTCTTATAAGACCGCACTAGATTTATACCTGTCAATCTATAAATAATTGATTCAAGATTGTCGAATGCTTATAAATAAAAGAAAGTGTATATTGCGTGAAGTTGGTAATATATATATATATATAATCGCATTAATCTTTTGTTATAATAAATATTCATATTTAAACTTAATCCAGTGTGTTTGAATCTTATTAACATATTTATATATATCTTAAATTATATCTCGGGTTCACTCATCATCAACATCATCATCAGCTGAGATCTCATGTAATATGTTGTAGCACCGGGCCCAGAAATAATGAATTTATGTAGTATCACCATAGGTGTTGTCCATAGTATTATAGATTTTGGGAATGGGCAAACAGGTTAGAATTCATGATTGCTCCTGGCCTGTGTATCTCAGGCATGATTGGATTTGGTGTACTTTTGCTCAGATTCTAAGTCTTATTGGATGGACCTACATTTTTGAGCGGTACAGTATATATATATTAAATATGAAGTATATTCGGTTGTATTCTCATCCTTGGTGTTCGCCTTAAGATGGCGTTGATGCTAATCAAAAACATATACATATAACTATTCCGGGCCGGACCTAAATGATCGATTTGATCTAAAAAGATCTGATTTCTTAGATTTGTAATAAAATATTCTACTAACTAATACTATTATATGATGTTAGTTTTTTTCATCTTTGTAAATGTTTATTAATCTTATCTTGTTTTTGAGTTTGTGTGTCTTTAAAGTTACGGTGTTTTTCTATTTTTTTTTTTTTTGCAAGAGTAAATCAATAATTTTATTCAAAAGCAAGACATAATAAGTAAATGTTTATTAATCTTATCTTGTTTTTGAGTTTGTGTGTGTATCTTTAAAGTTACGGGGCTTTTTCGAATTTTTTTTTTTTTTGGACTTTAGGTGTGTCTTTTTAAAGTTACGGTATTTTTTTGCGAGAGTAAATCAATAATTTGATTCAAAAGCAAGACGTAATAAGTCAATGTTTATTAATCTTAGATTGTTTTTGAGTTTGTGTGTGTCTTGAAAGTTACGGGGCTTTTTTTCATTTTTTTTTTGGACTTTACGTGTGTCTTTTTTTAAAGTTACGGTATTTTTGGTCAAGAGTTTTAAATCAATCATTTTATTAAAAAAGCAAGACATAATTCTAAATCTATCAAAAGTAACGTAATTTATATACTACAATTTAGAATTGATACCCGACTACTATTAGTAAAGGATCGTCATTGAAAGACTCGATTGAAAAATGATACCCGACTAATTTCTGTTTTCTTTTTTTTTGGGGGGGACGGGACGGGACGGGACAGTAATGAATCAGAAAGTGGATTGTTTTGTTAAGTCTGTCTATATAAAAAGGGTACCGTTATTGAAATACTAAATTTAAAAATGATAGCCGCCTAATTTGCGTTTCTTTTGACAGTAATTAATCAGAAAGTGGGTTTCTTTTTTGTTTTTGGTAAATCTTGTGTATATATAAAAACAAACAAACCGTAATTCAAAGACTCCATTGAAAAAAATCAAACCCCGTTGAATTTGCTTATTTTTTGAAAGGCAGTAATTAATCAGGAACTGGGTTGTTTTTGTTAGTGTGTAGATATAAAAACTAATCTTATTTTGAAATAATAAATGTAACAAAACAAAAAAAAAATAATACCCGACTATTTTTATTTTTCGGACAAGTAATTCCTAATAATTAGACAGTGGGTTGTTTTTGTTTGTGCATATATATATAGCGAAAGTAACTGGTCACGGACAAATTCTCGCGAAAACGATACTTTTCGCGTGAGCCTTTAATCTTTTTTCTTTCGCACCCTTAAAAGCAATTTTTGAGGGTTGCCCCTTCGTAATGCAATCTTCAGGACACTATTACTAAACTTACAACAGTAAAGTAAGTTACAACACATTAAAAAAAATAGATGTCTTATCAAATTTTAAAAAACTACAACCACTTCAAATACACACACTCTCACACGAAACTACAGAGAAAATAGATATTCTACTATTACGAGAAAATGATGAACAAAATCGACTACTACGGCAGCCGATTAAGGCATTTCTTTCTCTTTGCTTTTAGCATAGAAAAAAAGCCATAACCGGCAGCTGTCGGGAACTCTTTCTGTGTTTTATCATAGAAAGAAGTCTCATTTGTGTTGGCTTCTGTTGCCGCCACTGCCTCCTCCATCCAACATAACGTGAGGACTTTTCTGCGTTTGTAACGTAGAAAAATTCCTCTTTTGTTGGGTGAAGGCCGGTGAAACGGTATATTTCTAGGAATTTACCTAGAAGTAGCGACATCTTAAGGCGAACACCAAGGATGAGAAAACAACCGTATATTCTTATTCCTCTCTTTTACTTTCTTTGCATATCTTCATATATTCATATATATATATACCTTGCTTATAATACTTCTTTCATATACACTTCAATGTAAACAAATTTTCTTTAAAAAACTTCTTTATTTTCCTTACAGTTTCGACTGTCCAGCAGTCTTCATCAGAGCTTTATCCAACCTCCTCTGCTTTAAACTGTAAGGAAAATAAAGAAGTTTTTAAAGAAAATTTGTTTGCATTGAAATGTATATGAAAGAAGTATTATAAGCAATATATATATTAAATATGATAATTAAGTGTAATATATTAAATATTTTTTTATATAATAAAATTATATCTTATATTTGATAAATGAGTATTTAACGTACATTTGAATTTCATTTTATGATTCCAGATGAAGATTATATGCATAAAAAAAATTTCAAAATGTCTATCACTCTCCCAACGCTAACCTTGTAAACAAAAATCCAAATTTAATAACCTAGACAAGAGGTTATGTCTTGTGCATGCCATTAAATTTAGTTGTTATTTTTGTTTACAAAATAGCATTGGGAGAGTGATACATATTTTATATTTAAATTTTCAGCTAACAATATGCACTAGTTCTATTTAAAAAAAATTCACTTTTCTATTGAATTATTGCATTCAACGTGCTGCCATTTGATGTTTACATGATTTAAGCCAATTAATCATATATTTTTTTAATGTGACTTGTAGGCCTTACCTAAGGAATTAGTGGTTTTTAAGTTTATTTGTTGGCCTTTTATGTTCAATTTGCAATAATAATATTATAATATTAATATCTAAATACTTGAAAGGAACATCAGATTTTAAAAATGGTTTAAATGGAACTTATGAAAATGCACAAATTATTGTGATTTTTTTTTTTATATAGAAAAAAGAAATTTGATAAATTGCTAAATTTTTAAGAATCTATATAAAATTAGTTTATGTAAATTAGAATAGTCTTTTGATGAAAAAGTAAACATATAATAGTTTGTCACATTATTTCCTGCTTTTTTCATCTGTAATATACTATCTAATCACTTTATTGAAATATAACTGTTGAAGATTTAAATATATGCCAGAATATTCATCTAAGTAAGTTTTTGAAGGCATTATTGAATGAGAAGTGGAAAATAAGGAACACATAATTGGGGAATAAAATAACTTTGATAAAGGAATACTGTTTTGATTCCAGATGCAGAAATCTCTTAATATTGTAGTTGAAGTTCTTACAAGATTGGAAAAATATTACATCAAAAGATTTAAAACTGTCTTATTGTAAAAATAGAAATTATTTTTTACTAAAAACTGTGATAGAAGTTTTTTTTTTTTTTTTTTAGATATATGTGATCTTTTTTGATAACAGATCTGTGTTGTTCTGAATTTCTTGATTAGAATAAATATAATTAATAAAACCAATAAATATCACATGATTCCCACTTACACTTTGTTGTTATAACAGCATACTCTTTTTTTTTCCCCATTATGAAACTTTGCCACCTAATGTAAGTTTTAGTAACTGATAGATGCCAGATGGTAATGCTTAATAAATTCCTATCCAATGCTGTCCTATCAAAGATTCCCAGATTAGTTTCTAGTTTATGGTTTTTATCAATGAGAAAATTTGAATCTTGGATCTTCTGAAACAACAATGTGTAAATTAGACTTGTGATATTTTATTGGTTTTATAGCAATCCTGGTTATAGGATAGAGGTGCTATAGTTGTTTAAAAACTAAAAATCCCACAATATATAGATACTGAACTGGTTTCAGATGAGTATATAGGCAAGTTGACTTAGATTGAAAACATTTATATTTTTCAGTTTGGGCTGATAGTTTGATAGTAAAATGCTAAAAAAATGGTGGATGCTAAAAGGAAGTGCCTTAGATCTTAAAGGTCTAGTTGCACTGTTCCAAGATCCAAAGCTCATCATTGAAACCCATAGGCTAGAAAATAGTCAGGATATTGGATTGAATAGCACTGTATGGTGGTTTGTTAAGCACTATATCTGACATCTGTCAGTTCCTAAAGTTTACATTAGATGGTATAACTATGTATTGCTTATAATAACTTCTTTTATATACACTTTAATGCAATTTTTTTTTTTATAAAACTTCTTTATTTTATTAGTTATATTGTCCTTTCTTTTTCTTAATCCTTTGTGTAATTTCCTTCTTATTAAAAGTATATACTTTTATTCTTCTCCTTTACTTTCTTTGCATTTCTTCATATATTTATATATATTGCTTTTAATAACTTCTTTCATATACACTTTAATGCAAATTTTTTTTTATAAAACTTCTTTATTTTATTATTTTTTATAAAACTTCTTTATTTTATTAGTTATATTGTCATTTCTTCTTCAAAAGATTAAGAAGAAGAAAGGACAATGTAACTAATAAAATAAAGAAGTTTTATAAAAAAAATTTGCATTAAAGTGTATATGAAAGAAGTTATTATAAGCAATATATATGAATATATGAAGAAATGCAAAGAAAGTAAGGGAGAAGAATAATGGTATAACTGTGGTGAAAAAAAAAAAAAGAATATGCTTTAAGAAATATAACAGCTTCCATTTTTGAAAAAAAATAATTTTAAATTAGAAAGTGAATTTCAGAATAGAACTTGTATGTGACATGATTATAAAAAGTTATTTCAGTATTATAAACTTCTGATTTTACCTCTAGCTTATTTGATTTTTTTTTCTTTTGATTTCAACTATTTTTGTTTTGACATCTGGAAATTAAGTGAGACATTCAATTTAGTAGCCATCACTCTGTAGTGCAATACAATTTCTCTCTCCTTTGCAATTGTATATATAATAAATGTTTTACTTTATGGAAAAAAAAAATTGAATATTATCTTTTTTTTTTGTAAAATTCAATATAAGTATTAATTTGTTTTTAATTTAGTTATAATCCAATCCATTTTTTTCATTTTAATTTATTGTTATTTCTGGTTTAGCTTTTATTATATTTATTTCTAGGTGCATTTTCTATTAACTCACTAAAATTTTATTAAAACAGGCAAAACTCTCCATACAGTAGTGCCACTCAGTGCAAGCCAGAGTAATCAATGGATGCCAGAAGGCTTGTACATAAAATCCCTATCTAGTGCCTATTCATCCAATATCCCCAGACTAGTTTCTGGCTTGTGGCCTTTGTCAGTGAGGAGCCTTGGATCTGACAAGGCTACAAGCCAGAAACTAGTCTGGGGTAAGCACTAGATACGGATTTTATGCACAAGCCTTCTGGCAACCATTGATTACTCTGATTTGCACTTAGTGACACTACTGTATGGAGAGTTTTGCCTGTTTTAATAACAGTTATGAGCAAGCATAGAAATGGTAATCATGTGATGTTTGGTGTTTTAAAATTTTATTAGTAACAACAGATTGTGTTAATTAAAAATAGGACGTCTTATATAAAGCTTTAGATATATTTGCAAAAGCTACAATGCTTTTAGAATATTGATCTAGAATAGCTTTTCAGCATTATTATTTTAATAATAAATACATTGCCAGAAAATTCTGACACCATGTTAGGAATGTATGCCATTTATAGTTACTCTTGAATTTTTCTAAGGAAGAGGCATTACACACTCATTTGTAATAATCTTGAGAAAGATTAAATCATTACTATAATATAACTTTATTTAAAACTTATCCATTAAAATAGATGTAATTCTCAGGACTTTTTTGCAAAAAGAATGAAGAAGCAATCTCACATGTGAAAATATAAAAATCAGGATATTTTCTTTAACAAATGAATAAACTCTTTGCAGTCAATAACAACTTGTGAAAATGAAATAAATTATTTCTTATATACTCAGCATGTAAATCTAGTTTTATTTAATTTTCACAAGGCAGAGACAGTAAGCACTTATATTTAATAATATCAAATAAGGAAAATGAATGAATAATATAATGTTAACTTATTTTAAACTTAAATATTAAAATAGTTGTAATAAATTTTAATACTTAAGTTTAAAATAAGTTACAGTGTGTGGGTATGTGACATTATCGATCCACTGCAGGATGAAGATGTCTTTTAAGTTTAATCCAGTTGCTGCAATTTCTAGCCTCTCTTCTTAACATCAACTGGAAAATTTATTTCATTGATCTATCTCACATGGACTCTTTCTAGATTTTTTACAATCTCTTCGGATCTAATTACTTTAAGTATTCATTTATTATCATCTCTTCTAGCAATATGACCAGCCCAGCTCCATTTCGATTTCTTAATTCTTTCAATGATGTTATTTATATCTGTTTGATCCTTACCTATATATTTTGTTTTTGATACCTTGGTACTCCTAACCGAATATCTCTCTATACTTCATTGAGTGGCTTGAAGTCTCTGTATGGTTATACTGTTTAAGTATTCAAGTCACAGATCCATAAATAAGAACTGGTAAAACATCAATTAATCAATAAAAAACCTTCCTATTCAAATACATAAGCATATTTCTTTTTAATGTTATTTCTACAAAAGTGCTCCATCCAAATTTAATTCTATGATATATTTTTTCGTAGGTATATGTATTTATTTAAATGACCTATATGTATGTGAATTAAAAAAAAAAAAATTAAATGAAAATTGATTATAAATTTTCAACCAGATTTTATTATTGATCATATTTATTTATCTATATTTTATTTTTTTGTTATTTTACTTTTTATTCTTATTGGCCACTTTATGAATTTTTACTACATCTTTTATAATATATATGTATGATTTTCAGGTGGAAGTGGCATAAAAAAATCTGGTAAAAAATGAAGAGTTGTCATATCGTATTTTTTCAAAGATCTGCCATTGTGGTAACCAAGTCCAATTTCAAGTTCTGTATTTTATGGATACTGTTTTATTTCCTTAAATAATAATAAATTTAAAAAAATTACTAAAAAGAACTAATTTTATATGGTGAATATAGTTTGTTTTGTATAAATATGGATTTTTTTTTATATATAGAAAGAAATTAAAAAATTTGTGATATAATAGACTGTCTGTTTTTTATTATATTTACATATATTATGAAAGTACAAATTCAGATATGTAATCAAATCTACAAGATATAGTCAAAGGAATCAGTTCTTGCATAGACAATCATTAAATTGTCATGTAATTTACTAGCATACATAAACAGATTTCTGAAAAATAGCCAATTTCAACACTGGTGTTAGATTTTCTGTATAGAATGTATAAGAGCAATATTGTGGGATCCATTAATTAAATGTGACATTTTATCATTAAAATGAAGTTTTGAAAGAAGATAGTTGATTAGTGGCTAAAGAAACTAAATTAAACAATTTTTTAACAATTAAAAAGATAAAATATAACTTTTAAAAGTCACAATTACAGTTTCAAACAGTATTAATAATGCAATAGATTTAGTATGAAAATATATCTATCACACTGAATGGCCTAATCATGTATCTCTTGTCTCTGGCCCCAAAAAATAGGATTAGGAAAATTATATAAGAATAGATTCTCATATATTCTATGGAATTGAAAATTTTAATTATGATATTAGGGTCATTGAAAATGATTAATGAGGCTCTATATATATATAGCAAAAAAAGTATAACCTATTTTAAACAAAATGAACTGAAGGGAAATTAGTAAGTTGTTTTAAAGATTTACTTTTATAATTAAAAAAATAATTAAATGATTATTAATTATAATAAGGATATAAATAAGAATTGAAAAGTAAATATTTTAAATTGGAGAATGTAATTGAAAATAATAGGAAAGGCACAAATATTAAGTAGGCTATTTTTAATATATAAAGAATATAATTTTTTTCTTTCCATTTTTGAGTTGATTAGTATATACAATATAGATTTTTCATAGGTTTCATTTAATCATTATTATATATTGTAGATATTTTGACAAGGGAAATATACAAATGGTTGACACTTTGGTAAATTATCTGATATTTATATAAATTCAATGTGAAGTAAAACAAGTTTTGAAAAAATGAGCACTGTTTATACACATTGCGTATTCAATGTATGTATAGTGAATATGAAAAAGCTAAAGTAATCAATAAATAACTCAATTATCTCATATTTAAAATTAAACAAGATTAGTCAAAAACTAAAATTCTTAACACAAGCAATGCTTTCCCTGCCAAAGCAGACTTTTTAAAGTACAAAGGAATACAAAACACATCAACACATATATATATTAATTAAATTTCTCACAATTACATCCTATTCACTTTCAATATTAAAAGAACTCTTGAATAAAGATTGTTTCAATATTATGAATTTTTAACAATAAAGATTCTTTATATTAATGTCTAACTAAAAAGTCTATATATATATTTTGAAAAGTATTGTATACAAAATCTGTGTATATAATAGTCAGACAGAAAATAAATAAGGAAAAATCCTAAAAATATCAATTATTCCTCAATAAATATGGCAACACACTTAGCCAATCAACGAGAGCTATGATTCTGGAGTCCCACATCGAAAGCACGTGCTCAATTATATCTAAAAATTAAAACCTTTTCAGCTGCGGACATAAAAGCGTTTTGCTAATTTATTACTACAAAATTAGTAATGCATATATTCTAATTGTACAAAAGTATGCTAACAAGTAAATTATGCATATTCGGACTAATTAAGCAGATCAGGCAAATTATGGAAATTAAAATAACTGAGAGCAATAAAAACTGCAGAATTAACTGTGTGTGCTGTAATAGTGGAACTTTTAATGCACTCTGAGAAGCCACAGAAAAGACAGAGTAGATTAGTAATGCAAGATTTTCTAATTGTAATTGCTTTTGAGTTTAAACAATCAGCAAGCAAGCTAATTGTTATATTGAAGATATGTATTCTAGTTATAAGTATAGAGAGTTAATGATAAACTTTGTTGTTAAGTTTTCTTTTGGTGTAATGTGTTTATTTCAAATGACATTTTAGACGGCTATATAACTAGAAAGTCAATATTACTCTCTATACATTTTAGAATGATACAGTTCATGAAAGCTGTATATGCATAGTAGGCTAGCAATGACTGCCAATAAATTAACATAAAAAAATCTACATGGCACTGTACAATAATTTCATGACTGAATTTGATGTTAATGCAGCGAAATGACAGTTGTACATTGACAGTGTACAGAGATAAATGATAACAATATAAGTAGATAATAAAATGAAAATTTCAACACTGATATGGATGGATGGTAAAAATGTTATTTTGGTGTTGTTTTATTTCTAATGACATTTCAGATGGCTACCAACATTACTCCTTACACATTCCAGAATAACACAGTTCATGAAAGCTGTATACATGACTGGCAATGACTACCAAGAAATTAACATGGAAAATCAATGTGGCACGGCACAATAACTCCGTAACTGAATTTGATGTTAATGCAGTGAAATGACAGTTATACATTGACCATGTAGAGAGATAAATATTAATAATATAGTAGATAAAGTGCAAGTTTCAACACTCATAGATGGATGGTAAAGAGGTAATTCATGTTGCAAACCAACTGCAACACAAAGGATATTCCATAGGGGGAAGTTGATAGAGAAGTTAAACATACTTAAACCTATAACATGTATACATATAGCTTGTTAATGCTCAGAAATAGAAGTCAGTCACTATACAAGAACATAAAGGATTATGATGTGAGAGTACATATATTTGCAAAGGAATAGGACTTTAGAGCTGAAGTGAAAGATATGCTTCTAGATCAATTGTTGGGGATATGAAAGATAGTAATATGAAACAACATAATTTCCAAATATTGTTGATGTAAAAAAAAACATAATGGTAAATAGAGCACAAGCACAGACTGCAAATTTTACAGGAGTATAGTGAATACTAGACATTATTGTTTATGATGGTAAAGATCATGTTGAAAAGATATGTAAATATAAAATTGACAAATGCTATATTGTGAAGTTAAAGAAAATTTATTACAAGTTTGTTCTGCTAAGCAGGAAAAGAATAAAGATTTACAATTGGACTGTAAGTCAAGATGAGGAGTCTGCAAAAGATAAACCAACAAAGAAGACAAATGAAAGCAATGTAAACTACAATTGGCTGGAGATAAATATTTGTGGCAAAAAATCAGAAATAGACAATGGAGCAGGTGTGTTTTTTCAAAAAAGAGACTAGGTGGTTATCACAGGAAATTGTAGAAGATACCAACATAAATGGAAATCATATTGATATTTTAGGGATTATAAAAGTAACAATATGTATAAACATGAGCTTTAAAAATCTATTATACATCGTGTCCAGAGATTTAAGCCCACATCTAGGTCAAAACTGTTTCAAATCTATAGGAGTAAGAATAAAAATAGTAAAGATAGTTCAATTAGAATCTGAAATCAGATAAATTTCTTTAGCTGTTTATGTCAGGTCCAATAGGATTGAATACACAACCAGTTGAAATAATGCTCAATCTATTGTTTGCAAACCATGGAAAGTTTCTTCCATTTCAAAAAGTAGAAGAAAGTCAAAATTTTGGTTTAGAGGGGTATAATTGCACCTATTGAAGAGTCAGTTTGGGCAACACCTATCATAGCAATTTTGGAACACTCCATTTATGCAGTGACTATGGTGGAACTGTGAATAGATACATAAATAATGGTGCACACCCTGTATTAACTGTTCAAAAGATTTTAGTGTCGAAAGGAAAAGCTTAATATTTTCACTAAAATCAATGTTTTACCAGATTCCAGTAACAACAATGACAGCCAAACTATTAACATGTATTTGGGACTATTTAAGTAAAACAAATTGCCATCCAGATTAATTTATAGCTTCAAATGTGTTTCAAGCTCAAATTGACAATCTTACCTGAATGACTTTCTAATAACTGCCAAAATGAGCTCCATATATGTTTAAATAAAGTGTGCAAAAAGATGGAAAAAATTGAAACACGGCTTAATGCCATTAATTGGATATGGTTCATTAGAATATTTAAGTTTTTAGGACATTATTACTGATAAAGGAAAATATCTGAATCTGGAAAAAGTAAGGGCCATAAAAAATGCACTTAAACCAAAAAGTGTCAGGGACTTACAAGTATTCTTAGGATTATTCAATGTGAGAATTTAAGTCTATGAATTGTTAAAGAAAAAATGCATTCAAGAAAACAAAAGTTAACATTAAGTCAACTTCTTTCTGGTGGACTACTGAAATGGCCAAGAAGTTATTCTTAACTACAGGTGCTTCGGAATATAGAGTAGGTGCTGCCATTCCTCATAGAGAATGGATGTAAAAACCCTATCCTGAACCCCAACAACAACTGAAAAAAATTGTAGGCAGCTTGATGAAGAAGCTTCAGCAATAATATTTGCTGTGAAAAAATTCCAACAACATGTGTGGATCATGCTAGTCAAAGAATCCAGTGGGTAAAGGTATTAGCTTCATTTGATTTTGAATTAATATATAAACCTGGCAAACATTACCCTGATACTTTATCAAGTATACCAGATGTGAGCCATAGATCACTGAAATAAACTACCTTAACTTTATTCAGAAGTACTGAACAATGCCTTTGTGGCCAAGTTATACTGGATACCAATTGGTTAGGAGTTGGATTAAAAATGAATGGGCTCGACATAGGCCAGACTACATGGTTGAGTCTATTGAACATCCATGAGAATCTATCCATGTGTAATGGCTGCATTTTAATGAGTACTTGATTCTGGGAGAGAGAATTTAAAATGTATTAGACTTATTACACAAAGGACACCTTGGAATCATGAGAGTGAAGAAATTGGCTAGGTCATGTGCAGTACAGAACAAGCAGTCAAAAGATGTAGTGGATGTCAATCAACAGTGAGCTTATCCTTTATAAAGAACTAGAATCATTGCCATGGGCCATTAAACCATGGCAAAGAATCCATATCAATCAACAGTGAGATTACCCTTTACAAAGAACTGGAATCATTGCCATGGGCCATTAAACAATGGCAAAGAATCCATATAGATCATGCCAGATCTTTCAAGTGACATATTTTCTTAGTTGTTCTTGATTCTTATTCAAAATGGATTGAATACAGTGGTGGAAAGTACTAATGCTGACATCATAAAAGTGTTAACTGAATCATTCACTTGGCATAAATAAACATTTCTTGATTTGTGTCACTGATATTAAAAGACATTAGCTATCAAATGGATATGTCATACTTGAACCATTCCATATCACTGAGTTGAATGGACTAATGAAAAAAGTATGCAACAATTGAAGCTGACATTGAATAAAATGCAAAATCAAAATATCTACAAAACTTTGGTGGTAGCCATATTTTATCAGCATTTCATGTAGAGTTCAACTATCAAAAAAAAAAAAAAAACCCACAGAAATATTCACAAAATGAAAATTCAGAAATAAGATTGAGAAAAGGAATATGAATTTGAAGTAAGATATTGGAAAAACTGGTTGGTAATGTGATATATTAAGAAAAAAGGGGCAAGCAGGAATTTTATCAAATATGTTGTCAAAATAAATACGCATGATACAGTTGATTAATGGTAGAAAAGTTCAAAGACATGTCAACCATATTAGAAACTTTAAGCAAGTCACTTGATCAAGTGAATGGAAGTACAATTTCTCCCCAGCTGTTTGATTGATCCAGTGAAGGATAACAATTATAGTGGTGCATCACTTGGTATTCAAATAGAAGTGATGTCCAATACTGAATTGATTGAACTACTTTTTAAATGAAGTTGTGAAATTTCTGACTAAAAAGTGTATTACATATACATTTTGGTAAGTAATGTAAGTAAAAAATTTAATGTTTGTGTATATAATAGACAGGAAGTAAATAAAAACATCGAAAATAAAGTTCCAGTCTAGAAAATTAATAATACACATATGCTGATTGTATAAAAGTATGCTAACAAATTATGCATATTGGGACTAATTAAGTAGATCAGACAAATTATGCAAATCAAAAATAATTATGCAGAGCAGTAAAAACTGCAGAATTAGCTGTGTGTGTGAGCAATAATAGTGGAACTATTTTAGTGCATACTGGAGAGAAGCCATACAGAAAGATATGGTAGATGAGAAAATGCAAGAAGATTTTGTAATTGTTTTTGAGTTTGAATAGCAAGCAAGCTAGTTCTTATACTGAAGATATATTTTAATTATACATATAAATTCTTGTTAAGCTATCTTTTGGTGTTATGTGTTTTACTTCTAATGACATTTTAGATGACTATACAGCTGGCAAACGTCAATATTGCCCTTATATATCCACTAATTCTTTTTAATTCATTTCTTTTAAAGAAGACAACTTTATCCTCTGCAAACATAATATTGTTGCCTATATTTCTTTCATGGATACATAAAGGAGAATTAAAATATTTCGTATGAATTTTTATTATTTTATTTAAGCTCAATCGTTAACAAAACTGTATTTGCTATTAATAAAATATCTTTAATGCATTTATCAAAATAGCCAACACTCTAATAATGTTTATAAAATTGACTTTTTTGAAGAAAAACAAAATCATTAGAACTATTTAATGTGATTTCTACAATAATATTTATGAAAGACAGATAGACATCTGTCAGGTTTGATTACTGATCTTGATTCTTATTTTTAATATAATGGCTTCATAATTATTTTTTTAATTTCTTATCATTAGTATTTATGGTCAACATGGATATGACAACAAAAATTAGCAAATAAGACTTTGGACATGCCGTCATCAGATTTTCAATGAATGCATGGCTGAAGAGTTGAGAGTAGAGAAGATTGAAGCCTGTCCATTAGAGTTTGAAGAGTTGCTATCTTAAAATAAACCGAGCACTGATTATATATATATATGTGTGAGAGATGATGATCCGCCAACAAATGAGTCCTGGTTCAACATGAAATATGTATAATGGGGATCTTTTTTTTTTTTTTTGCATGTATATGGTCATGTGTATTGGTTGTATAAAATAGAGTGGATGTAAAGGAAGTTTGAAATTCTGGGTTCAAATCCCCTCTAATTATATCATTAGTAAATGTGAAAATTTTAATTTAACAAAATCTACCCCCCCCCTATCTTTTATAGAAGGATTAAAACCATTAAATATATTTAACAATGCTTTTAATTTGACATTTTCAACTACAAATAAACAATTGTCAACATATCTGACAAACAATTTTATGTAGACACAATTGTAATTAATATTTTTTCTTCCAAATAATTAAACTTAATAAATTAAAGGAGAAATAATATAACGTATGGTGCTTGTATTATAGATAAAGATGCCGTTGGATGGCGCCGTTTTCACGCTAAAACTATAAAATATGAACATTCACGGGCCGTTGATTTTAATAATTTTTCTGTGCTTTTTTGTAATGCGGAAATAAAAACAAAATTGTCTTTTTTAAATATTATTTTTTATTAACGTATACAATTTAAATGATAATAATAAATGTAAAATAAAATCAACAAATTACAATTTGATTCGTGTTTTTTATATCGTATACTTTTTAAATTGTGTTACGGCTTCTTTTTTTATCAATTTTCTATCGAATATTTTTTTACTTGTGTTACGGCTTTTTTTTAATCAATTTTCTATCGGATATTTTTTTACTTGTGTTACAACTTTTTTTGTTGTTGTTTAACTAAAAAATAATAATCGTAATAAAAGTCAAAGTTGTTACAGTTAGATTTAGGGTTAGTTTAGGGTTAGTGCCTTTAGCTATAAGACGAGTACCTAACTTATTATCCATTTTTCTTAATCTTATAAAACTTACCATTATAAATAAAATACATAGAAGATGTGATATGTTGGACTATTTCCATTATTTGGAGTGAATGTTGAATGTATATAAAATTTTAAACTTTCCAAATACAAACAACTTGTTAGTAATAACACACAAATACACAATACAGGTTAGTAATTACACAACATTTCGAGTAGTATTATTCACCACTCTTCTTCAGGTGTGGCTGGCCTATATGCACAGTGACAATATTTGCTTAGAAGTTGAACTCGCATCTTTAGATTCTTAAATATCGAATTTAAGGCAACTGTGCTATTCTGCCAAAGACAACATATAGTAGAAATTTGATATATTTATATATGAGGGTTGGTTCAAATACTCCTGAATCCTTTAATTTTTTTTTTATAGCGAAGCTAATTAGTTTTTTTATTATTATTGTTTCCAAGAGCAAGATTAATTAGAGGCTTTCATTCATTGTGTATTGCCACCCTGGGTTGACTTATAGGATTATTTACCATTGTCATATGAGCAGCTTCCTTGAATTTTCTTCTATGTATTTTATCCTCTTTATCCAATATCTTTGTATTTTCCCAATTAAACATATGGTCATTAATACATACATGATCTGCTATAGTAGACACATCTGTCTTTTCTTTTTTAACCATTAGTTTGTGCTCTTTCAATCGCCATTTAACAGGGCGACAGGTCTCACCAATGTATTTCCTTCCACATTCACATGATACAGGTTGTTCTTCAGCATTTCCAGTTTAGGCTTAGTAGAAGTAAGCATTCCTCGAAGTGTGGTATGGCTTTGGAAATCAATTCTAATGTTATATTGACTGCAGATTTTCTTTAATTTGTCTACCATTGCAAATCATGTATGTACTAATGACCATATGTTTAATTGGGAAAATACAAAGATATTGGATAAAGAGGAAAAAATACATAGAAGAAAATTCAAGGAAGCTGCTCATATGACATTAGTAAATAATCCTGTAAGTCAACCCAGTGTGGCAATACACAATGTATGAAGCCTCTAATTAATCTTGCTCTTAGGAAAAATAAAATAAAAAACTAATTAGCCTCGTTAAAAAAAAAATTGAAGGACTCTGGAGGATTTGAACCAGCCCTCATATAAATATATCAAATTTCTACTATATGTTGCCTTTGACAGTTGGGTAGAGCGTTTGCCTTAAATTTGATATTCAAGAATCTAAAGGTGCCAGTTCAACTTCTAATTGAATATTGTCAATGTGCATACAGGCCAGCAACACCTGAAGAAATATATTTGTGTGTTCTTACTAACAAGTTGCTTGTATTTGGAAAAGAAGGGTATTTGTGTGTTATTACTAACAAGTTGCTTGTATTTGGAAAGTTTAAATAAAGTTTAAAATTTTCTATACATTCAACATTCACTCATAAATGATGGAAATAGTCCAACATATCACATCTTATAATATATCAGCATTACAAACCTTCACACAAATAAAATACATAGAATTTTCTAATAATAAGAAAGAGCAAATCTTTTTTTTTTGTTTAATTTTATACAATAATCCATTATTAATCAACCAAGAAATAATAACCTCAATACTGTTTAATGTATTAATATATAGATATATATTTTCAATATCTAAACCACAAATATACACTTATTTTTTATTTTAATATGATTAAGCTTATCCAAAAACTTAAAAAAAAAAAAAAAAGGTAAAACAATGTAATTCCTAAAAGTAGTAATTGCTTAAAAAATTATTTAGGAACCTTGAAATTCCTTCTACAAGTAAAATCAAAAATAAATCATAAAAGAAAACCTTTGTGAGATTTAATAATTCATAAACATCTTAGCTGATATGAAATCATTAGGATAATATAAATGTTACTCTAAATTTTATAATTTTTTCATTTTCTTCATAATACCAATTAACTTTATCTTAAAACTGTAGCAAAGTTCTTTATACAATACTGCTATCTACTCTGATTTATAATAATGAATAGATGCCAGAAGATTGTGCAGTTTAATCACTATCCGATGCCCTTTCATCCAATATCCCCAGATTAATTTCTAGCTTATGGTTCTTTATCAGTAAGAAGCCTTGATCTGAGAGCAATGCACTTGGATCTTTGGATCTAATACATGTCTCCAGCATCTATCTTTTATCTTTTTGGTTATCAAAAATCAAAGGCAATAGATACTGAACTGGATTCAATTCTTTTCATTTTAAACTGATAGCTTTATAATTAACTAAAAAAATAGATGCTAGAAAGGTGCATTAGATCCAAGTGCACTGTTCTCAGATTCAAGACTGGTGAAAGCCATAAGTTAGTAAATAAGGGATATTGGATGGGAAAGCACTGGATAGGGATTAAATGCACAATCTTCTTGCATCTGTTAATTATTATAGCTGGATAAACCACTAAACATCACATGATCACTATCTCATACTAGCACATAATTGTTATTAAACAAGGCAAAACTCTCTCCACTGATGATGGCCACAAGCCAGAAACTAGTCTGGAGATATGAATGAGTAGGCATTAGATAGGGGTTTTATGCACAAGCCTTCTGGCATCCATTGATTACTCTGATTGGCACAGGGTGGCACTACTGTATGGAGAGAGTTTTGCCTTGTTTAATTATAGCTGGAACTAGATGGTACTATTATATGGAGAAATTTATTACTGTTTTAACAGTTTGTGTAAGCATTAAAAAAAGGTAGTCATGTGATGTTTTAATGGTTTAACTTCCTTTTAATTACATTACCAAGAACTTTTCTTAAAAGAATATGATTATTATTATTTAATTCTTTATCAACCTTTTCTCTAAAAATATTTCCTTTCATAGTAACAAAACAACCAACTTTAGGAAAAATGATTGCATCATTCCTAGATTAATAAAGAATTGAATAATGATAAACATATATTTTTAGGAAAAGATCCTGGCAATGTGATTAAAATGAAGTTAATAGATATTATGAAGACAGTGTAATAAATTTTTAATATAATAGAATATTTAAAATATCCTAATGATTTCTTATCAGCTAAAATTTTTATGGATTTTAAAACTCATAAAAAATGTTATTACTTTAAAATTTATTTTTGATTTTACTGATAGTATTGTTGAAGGGATTTCTAAGTTTCTGAATAATTTTTTAATGCAATTAATTACGTTGGGAGACTTGATAAGATTAATAATTTTAAAATGGAAAATAGTTAGGTACATGGCAGTTTAGATATTGAAAATATATTTCTCGTAATATGTTAAGCAGTACTGAGATTCTTATTTCTTTGATAATTAATTAATAATAGATTTTTGTTAAAAATTAAATTAAAGTTATTAAAGATTTGCTCTTATTATTGGAGAATTCTATGTATTTTACTTACAATAGTAGATTGAACAACATCGGATAATAGAATATATTATTTCTCCTTTAACTTGTTCAGTTTATATTAATTATTTGGAGATATATTTAAAGTTGTTAGATATGTTAATGATTGTTTGTTTGTAATTGAAAATGATAAATAAAAAAAATTGTTGAATAAATTTAATGGGTTTGATGTTTTAGAAGGTAAGAAATTAAAAAAATAATTGTTTGGTATGTAATCATTTTATTAAAAATAATGATTCAAGATTTATAATCAAATCTGATAGCTATCAATCTTGTTACAAAAATTAGAGACTAGATCAGTACTTTGGTATTAATCCTGCTATGATGTATTACTTTAATGACATTTTCATCTAGTTATATTTATTCAAAGTTTAAGTTAATGATGTCATGGCAATCAAAATGCCATGACTAATTCATGTCAATGATTGAGATATATACATGGTGACCTGCAAAATTAAAAAAGTGCTACCTGCAAGATATTGTGCTGTCACTGTCTTTTATGTTATCATGTTGTGCTAAGACTGTGATCCTTTCACTGAGATTTTTTTCCATTCTATAACACATTACACAACTCTGTCTACTACAGCAACTATCATCATTTGTAAGTTGTTGTTTTTTTAAATTTAAAAGTACACTTCTAGTTAAACATTATATTTGTTTTATTTATTCTTGCTAAACACTTTAAAATCGTAAATATTTTTTTTTACAGCCAGAAATATTTGTTTTCTTTGAAATAATTTTTAAAATATCTTAAAGTTATAGTTTGCCATTTTTTTTTTTTTTTTTTATAGATTGAACACAATTTATGATAGTCAAAGTGCTGCAGTGTGCAGAGAGGGGGAGGATGTTTTCGGTGTGATGCAGTGCTGTCCAATAAATGTACAATTCATAAGTATCTGTGTATTTAATTTTTTAATGTCTTTTTTCCATAATATATGTCTCCATTATTTTTTCATATTACTCATGCTATGATATATTATTCTAAGTTTCAATATGTTTAAAATAAAATCTCCACAGTAACTGCGATAAATTTTATCGATTAAGTTTGTCCGCATATTATTTGGAGATGTTATCTTAAACCACAAATTTGGAGTAATACATCATCGGAGTAATACATCATAGCAGGACTGATACCAAAATACCTTAAATCATTTTGATAATTTTGCTTTGCTTCAAAAAAGTCAATAAAAATTTTTATAAAAATTATTTGAGTGTTGGCTATTTTGATAAATTCATTAAAGGTATTCTATTTAATAGCAAATATAGTTCTGTTAATGATTGTAAAAATATAAAGGTTAAAAAAAATTAATTCCTTTATCTTTTAAATTCTCTTCTTATAAAATATTTTTAAAAATGTTAATTTGTTTGTTAATAAGAAAATTGCTTAAAAGAGGGATAATTACTTTGAATAGTTTATTGAATTATACAAAGGAGATTTTTGATAAGAATGCTATTCCTGGAATTGTGTATATTATTCCTTTCTTTTGTAAAAAGATATATATATAGGTCAGAGTAATTTTAACTTAAATGAAAGAATAAAAGGTCCTAAAAATAGAATTAGAAATAAATAGTTTAATTCTGCTTTATATATTTATGAAAGATATACCGGCCATAATATTATGTCTAAGGAGATTAAAGTTTTTTTCTTTGAAAAAAATTAAATAAAAAAAGTATCTTTTCTATTAAAAGTTTATGATACTGAAGTAATCAACTTATTTAAGAGTTCTTTAATATTAAATATTTATGAGATGTAGCATATTTACCAGTGTATAGGATGAAGCAGCACATAAGAGGCAGCTCCTTTTTTTATATACATTTTAAAAAAATAATAATTTTTTCACAAATTTTCATAGTGATTTATTTTGTTAATTTTATAGTTATTTACATCTACAAAAAATGTAATTGGGAAATACTGTAATTAGGTATCTTTTAATTTTAATTCTCAAAACCCAGAAATTCATCTCTGGAGCTAAACATTTTGAAGATTATCTCTTTTCTTAACTATATATTATTTATCTTGTGGCTAGATTTATATTTTTGAGAGAACTTTATATATATATATATATTTTAACCATATTTTGAATATTTTGCTCTTATATATATTTGTATAAATGGATTGTGAAGCTATATATAGCTTACATAATACTTATATACGTGTGTATTTGTAAATATATATATTTTTTTACATATGTTACAGCATCGGCCGGGAAGCGAACCTGCGACAACTTGCTTGCAAGGCAGCTGCGCTGACTTCTCGGCTACCAATGTTTGACTTATATTTTTTTGTTTCACAAAAAGACAAAATGCAATAGAATATTTATATATGTATATTAATATAAACCAGAAATTTTATATTGACTGAAATTTCAACTCATAATTTTGATTATGTGTGCATAAGGTGTACCCCATATTTTAAGTGTATTTTGAGGGGGGGGGAATACATCATATACAATGGCAAATACAGTAATTGTAGGAAATTTGATATATATATATATTGATGGGTTTTGTATTCCTTTGCACTTGAGAAGTTTGCTTGACAGGGAAAGCATTGATTATGTTAAGTATTTTTTTAATTTTTGATTAATCTTGTCCAATTTTGAATTAGGGGTAATTGTATTATATAATAATATTTAAGAATATTATATACATCTATTTAAAAAAAAGTTTTAAGTATTACAGAGCAAATATTATAACATAGGAATTTTATGAATTATTATTTTTCATTATATTCATTCATTTAAATACATGTCAAGTTATATATACACAAATACAAATGTCATTCTTCACCTACTAATCTCTAGTTGTGCTTTTATGTAAAAGAAATTTTTTATAACATTTTATTTATTTACACATAATTTTAAACATAATATAAAATATGCTAATAATAACAATAACAAATTACATTTCAATAATATATTAATTATATAATAAAAATATTGATTATATGATATTAGATATTCATATATATGGTACCAATTTAGTTTGTGCTCATGGCCATTTTGAAATCTAAAGACCAGTCAAAATCACCGCTGACACATCCAAACAATAAATGACATAAATATTGAATAAAAGTACTTTAAATTCATATTTTAGAAATTATAAGCTAGTAAAAATAATATGCTTTATTTCATATGGACATATAGTATAATTTTTTTAGTATTCAGAAATTATAAGCTTGATTTGATCAGACTAATAAAACTTTTGACTGATACTTCGTATCAGCTAAACCATCTTTCCTCTTCCCTGCAAATTCTGGCACTTTGCAGCATCATATTTCAAATATTTTATGAAGGTAAATTTTTTTTAAAAAAAATCTCTAATAAAATAGAGCACATTATTTTTACTAGCTTATATTTTTTAAAATATGAATTTAAAGTACTTTTATTCAATATTTATGTAATTTATCAGTTGGATGTTTCAGCAGTGGTTTTTAGATTTCAAAATGGTTATGAGTGCAAGCTAAATCAGGACCAATTATGGTGAATTATGGTGTTTTATTAGATTATTGCTTTTAAAGGCCTACATTTTTTTATGTTTAAAAATGAGAAAAATTTTCACATTGTAATATTGTTCTTAATTATTTTAAGCAATTAATTATAATAAATTTGAAGTGTTATTAAGCTATTTAAAAATTTAAGGAATCATTTTTTATGCAGTAAAAAAAAAAAAAGTAGAAAAATGATTTTTATGTATGAAGTTTACATATTTAGATGCTTGATGGAGAATAACATTATATATATATAAGAAAGATAATGCGTTTTTATTATTAGCTTCTGTAATATGATATGGAATAGTTTAAATTATGTTTAAATTATTACTGTGGAAGAAACATTTCTAACTTATAAATATATTTGAGTTATTAATGCCACTCTGTACAATAATTCAAAGTGATTGTTGCTCTTCCCAAGCATTTAAGATTTTTATTTGACGATTAAGAATAAGTGGATTAAAGATTTTTATTAGTTATTTTAAATATAAATTTGAATTTAAGATTATTATCTACAGTCTTTACATTGTAATGTTTTTTTAAAGAAAAAAACAAAACAAAAAAATCAATTGTTGTTTCACAGAAGTTTGAATTTACAATTACCATGTATCCAAAATTTTTGTTTATTATGGGATGGAACTATATTTGAAATTTTTTAATGCCATTTGTGTTACAGGAAAGAAAAATCTCTAACATTCATGTTCAGTTCACTATCTATTCTCTACTATTTTTATATTAAAGTATTCAGAAGACTACTGAGTTTGAAAGAATTTTCCAACTCATGAATTTATGTATAAAATAAATATTTTATATAGGTTTGTGTTACTAAAAATAAAATATATGTCCAAATTCTCATACTAAACTTTAAAATCTTGTATGAAGATGTTTTATTATTATTATTATTTTTTTTAGACATTTTATCATAATTATGTATATATTTTTAATTCATGTTCATAGTACCCATCCCTTTTTTTGATTAATAATCTTGATGTGATTTTTCAAATTTATATCTATATTATCTAGATTCTCATTAATCACAGAGCAATGTACACTTTGAAATGTTGGAAACTGTTTACTTCATAATATTAATACATATATTTTTTCATATATCCCCTCCACCACCCTCTTTACATTTGAATCCACTTATATCTGGACTATTCTTTGAATATTATAAACATTCAATACCTTATTTTAAAATAGTATTGAGCAAGATTCTGGGATAAAATTCTAATTTTATATATTAGTTTACTAACTATATGTTTAAACACAAAATACCTGGAATGATGCTGAAACTAAAAAAATTGTCAGTTTCAGAACTATATTTCATTTTGTGTTAAATTGTCCGTCCAAAGAGGATGAGTAATATGTAGTTGTAATTTATCACATGCTTATAATTTGTTATTATAGCATCTTAATTTTAGAGCTACATCATAAACTTTAAAGTTCTTGCAGGATAATATTACTAAGGTGAAAATCAGTGAAACCATCAATTGCCTAAGTGAAATTAACAAGAGAAAGAAAAGTAATACTTTATTGTTGTTTTAAAATGTTATTCTAAATTGCAAATCATATAGCGTATATGCATATACACACACACATTCTTTTTTTGTTTGTTTGTTTTACAGTTTGCTTGTAATATTTTATTGAATATAAGTATTTTCATTTTTAAAAATGAAATGAACTTTTGTTTATAAATTAGAGCAAATGTTTAATCATTTTTTTAAAAGAAAAGTCATTAAATCGATACTACACTGCAAAACATAATCCTTTTCAGCATCTCTCCCAGGAATTGAAGGATACTAAAATAAATATTACAAGCTCTAGACAACTATCAGGTGATAAGACTATGAATAATAAAAAAAATGAAGTTAATAAACAATGTTTAAACACATGTAAAACAACTTATATTTAAATAAAATTAATTAGATAATTGGAAGGAATTTGTTGCCTCCTTTTCATTAATATTGAAAATAACTACCAGAATTTTAAAATGTAAAATATATTTCTCATTTAAGTGAGTGCTAATTTAAACTACTTATGCTTATAGAATCTTGAAAAAAAAGTTTCTTAATAGTTCGTCTTGATTGTTATTATAAACAAAGCAGCTAAATGTGTTTTAAGGAGCATTAAGTAATTTTCTCTACAATAAAGCCATGTACTGTAAGCTTGAGTAATCAATAAATGGAGATATTAGATAGTAATGTTATCACATCTGTGAATACTCATAACTACAGTGGTTTTATGAAAATAGGATTAAAGCTTCTTAAAAGCATACATAATTAGAGAACTGCTATAAACCTGTAGTTAAGCCCTGGGTGGGATGAAAAATACAATTGTTTTCCTCTGTGATTCAAAACCTTAATTGTAAGTTTATTCAATACCTATTTCCAGTCTCTCTATATAAAACATATAATAACCACATTCCACTCTTTTGACACTTTGAAGGAAAATATATTTATTAATATTACAGTTTCGGCTGTTCCTAGCAGTCTTGTCAGATCTTATTATCTACTAAACTGTCTTTACTCCACCATTTACTTTCTATATAACATTTCACTTCTGGTGAGGGGTGGGGTCCAGTAAGCTCTTCTTGTAAATAAATTGTGCTAATGTAAATGGAAATAAGATTTTATTTTATATAGCACGATGTTTTTAAACTGTAATAATAATCAGCATTAAGCTAAGTGAGAGTATTCATTTATTGTTAAAATCCACAAAGCTCATGTGCATTAGCTTAATGCTGATTATTATTAATGTAAATAATGGAGTATAATTTAACAAATGTATAACCTTAAACTAAGATCACATATCTATTATAAAAACACATATAATGATTGCCCATGTATATATAGTTGTAGATATTGTAAAGTAACTAGATTAATGAATATTGTTGTAATTATACCAGTTGCCTCTTTATTTTGTTTAAACATTACAACTAATGATGAGGTAAACATTTTGTTTTTAAAGGAAAAGTGTAATTTCAATTGAGTTTTTTAGTAGTCAAAATTAAATTCAATCATTAATACTGTTAAAATGGTTTTAAAAAGGTTTGCTATGTAGACCAGTTCCGATTTTTTTAAAAGTGCTATCAGAGTTACAAAACCAAAAATTAAACTAATTACTTGAATCCATGAGATATTACATGCATAAACTGTGCCAATTTTACTCCTCTTAATTACTATACAAAAAGCAATAGACATTTTAACAGCATATTCTGATCCAAAGTTATTTATAATACCACAGTGCTATAAATTTAATTCAAGTGTCTAAACGTACTAAAAAAAAAGCAATATATTTGCAACAGAATTGCAAAAATCAGCCAATACTTGTAAATTTGATATATTTATAAATGAAGTATTTATTTGGACATGAAAGATCATAAATTGGGATTAAATTTTCTAATAAACTCAGAGTCTTGTCTAGTTCAGGAAACTAGTTAAAACAGCAGTCAGTCGTGTTGTGCTAATGGCTTACATATTACTAACAGGCAATGTAAGTAATTAGAAGTCATATGATAAAAAATATCACTGCTAGGAGAGTGAACATGATTCAGAAACATATGACTATAAATGGAAATGTTAAAACAGTACCAAAAAATAGAGCATAGTTAACGGGTATGCCTAATTAAAAAATTGTAATATATTCCTGTGTAATCCAGACGGAGAGGGAAGGGAAACTATAATTATAACAATTTTAAACAAAAAATGATACTGTTTAATTATGAAGCATATAAAAATGAATGTCTTGGAAATGGAGCTAGACTCCTAATTGGCAGTTCTGAAAAAATCATGAGGAAGAATAAATAAAATGGAAGAATGCTATGTTAAAAGCAATTCTAAATTTATAGTAGATTTCCAGGACAATAAAGTGCTATTGTTAGAGGAAGTAATTTTAATTAGAAGGAAATAAAATTAAAAACTATTAATTTCAACTAGGATCATAGTAACCTATTAAATAGGGATTAATTTGAAGATCTAGGATATGGCATAGTTAAGTCAATTACCAGGAGGAATAAGATCATTATCATGAGAATAAAGAACTGAATTGCTTTTAAAAAGGAAAAATAAATCTTATTTGTTAGTCAGAATGGGTTCTCCCATCATTGTAATTATTAAAGAAAATGGAGAAATCAGAATTTGTGAAGAGTATTGATCCTTAACAGTGATCAAACATAAATTTGTCCATAATGTTGTTTTTAAATAATTAATAATGATTCCAACACAATTGAAATAAAACAATTATATAAAAATAAATATTTTGTTTAGTATTGAACCGGTTGTTGTTCTATATTAGGGCATTTTCGAAATATATTTTTCTAATATTAGTGTTAGAAAAATGTATTGTCAAAAGGCCCTAATATAGGGTGAAAATCGGTTCAGTAATGAAGAAAATATTTATTTTTATATAGTGGTTTATTTCAATTGTGAGAGTATTGATGTACATTAAATATAGCATTGTTGATAGATGACTACCTGAAGACATTTATTAAACAAATAATGACTTCCTTCACTGGCAGTAAATTCTTAACAAAAATATTTTTAAAATAATGATCTCCAAATTCTTATAGAATTAGACTTATACTTTGCACACAAAAAAAGTAGGACAATAATAACTCATAAAGCTTAAAAAATCAAAGTCAGTAGATTGGCATTAGCAATATATTTATAGCCTTAGCTGCATTGTGAACAATTGGCAGCAGATATCATAGAAATCTTATCTTAATTTGATGATTGCCTTCTTATAGTAAAATCATTGAAAGATACATAGGAGAAACTAAAAAACTTTGGAGAAAATTCAATAATTTGGGAATTATGATAAGTTAGAATAAAATCAAATTCAAATCAAATTCAAAACTAGAAAGATATAATCTCTAGGTAAATACCACATATCTTTACCTAAAACGTCGATAAATATAAATTATTATGAAAGTTTCATCCACAACAATCTGGAAGTCATTTATTCATTAGATTCAAGTCTTCAATAAATTAAGTTTTTAGGGTGGTCAGGGGTAGAACTTTTTTAAATCAATGTAATCATGATTTGAGACTATCATACATAAAAGTCAGGGCAACATTAACATGTAGTAGCTTAAGTGATTTAGAGAATTTCAATCATTTTTCATCAAAAATATTGACCAATGCCATGGGCATTTATGTTTAAGCAAAGATGCTGTCATGATAATTTCAGGAATAAAAAGTTCCACAACGTCTAAGGATGAAAATTCACAATTTTTATTGTCCATAAATCATAGCTATTGATTCTGAGGAACAAAAAAAATCTACAACAGGTTTTTCTTTGAATGATATGCAGTTCTGCTTATAACATAATTAGAGATTAGGTCAGCAAATTATCACACATGCATTATTGCAATAATTGATTATTAAAAAATCTTAAAATAGAAGGTGAATTAATCAGGATGGAGGGTACCAAAAAATTAAGTATATAAGAGCAGATTGAAGACAACATATATTCCTCAAATTATTCTGTGTTAAATATTACAAACTATTTATTAATAAATAACTATATAATTTGAGGTGCTCTGGTTAATTATGTCTATTGAAGATTGTTTGAGAAGTATTACATCTTTTTTATTAGAAACACTGTGGGGATTGTGTGACTAAAATGCTCACTAGATCGCATGTGTAATGGTCAGAAATAAATCAGGAAATACAAAGTAGAATGTTAGAGTATCAATTTAAGCAAAAAAGAATAGTTAGAAGCCATGAGCTCCTAATCTCGGTATATATAGATTATGCAGCTTAGAAGTGAAAGCAATTTTGATAATAATAGATTTCTAAATAGTTGGAAATTATAGATGGTTCTTCCAAGCAGACAACTGGATAGTTATTAGACTATCAGAAACAATAGTATCAGTCAATGAAACATTTACATTCATATAAATTTTAGAAGATTTGAAAAAAAGCTTGCATAATGTGAAAGCAATAGTCTGGTAAAATGGATAGTATAGGTGGCAAAAAAAAAGCATTTATGGAGACAATTGGAAGTTGTAGTACTAGAATAGAATCTCCACCCAGGAAAATTGCTTACAGTTATTATTAAGATCTGAACGTAGAACAAAATCCAATTCTTTTTTAAAGAGAAAATGTGAAGCAGATGCAGTATCACAAAAATAAATGGTACAGGAGATAAAAGGTCTGAGCAGAAAATGTACTTGAAGAGAAAAATGGTGCCTACAAAAATTTAAAAAAAAATTAGATTGGGAATCATATTTGTGATAGAAATGGCAAATGGGCAGCTGATCATAGACTAAAAACATTCAAATAGAAGCTGCATCAAGAGGCCATGGCCAACTGAGCATCATGACCGTGAGTTTACAGATTCTAACAGCAGTGAATCCAAAGCTTGACACCTTGTCTTAGAAATGAGATTTTGACAACAAATAATCCATTATTTGTTGTCAAGAACAAAGCCCAAGGAGACATCCAGAATAAGACATCAGGAGACTAGCAAATCATCAAATCAAAGAGTATCCACAGAAAGTGGAAACACTAAATATTTACAAGATTACATGATAGTATAATCTCTATAATAAAAACATTGGAAGGATATTGTACTGCCATAAATTCTAAACAAATACTGTACAACGAATTTTATAAATATCTCGTTAATGCAGTAGATGTTGGATGGAACCTAAAATACAAATAGGTGTTTTCCCACTGCTAGGCCCTATATGATTAGTCAGATGGGGCTATTTTTTTCAACAGTTGAGATTTTTATTATAAGTTCATTCACATACTGAACATGTAGTCCACTCTTGATGTTAAAACAGGCAAAACTCACTATATATATTGCCACACACAGCAAGCTAGAGTAATCAATAGATGCCAGAAAGCTTGTGCATAAAATCCCAATCTAGGGCCTACTCATCCAGTATCTCCAGACTAGTTTCTGGCTTATAGCCTTTGTCAGTGAGGAGCCTTGAATCTGAGAGCACTGCATCTAGATCTTAGGATCTAATGCAACCCTCCAGCAACCACCTTTTATCTCCACTTAACTACAAAACTATGAGTCTTAAATTGAAAACACCTTAATGTTTTAAATCCAAGTCCATTAACTTATATAGTCATATGGGTTTGGACCCAGTTCATTACCCATACATTTTGGTGTCTTTGGTTCTTTAATAACCATAGCCACCACTATCCTATTAGGCAAGATTGGTTTTAAGCCAATAAACATCACATGACCACCTCCTCTTATGCTTGTGTATAACTGTTGTTAAAACAGGCAAAACTCACTATCTATATTGCCACACACAGCAAGCTAGACTAATCAATGGATGCCAGAAGGCTTGTGCATAAAATCCCCATCTAGTGCCTACTCAGCAATATCCCCAGACTAGTTTCATTGATTACTCTAGCTTGCTGTGTGTGGCAGTATATATAGTGAGTTTTGCCTGTTTTAACAACAGTTATACACAAGCATAAGAGGAGGTGGTCATGTGATGTTTATTAGCTTAAAACCAATCCTGCCTAATAGGATAGTGGTGGCTATGGTTATTAAAGTACCAAAGACACCAAAATGTTCAGGTACTGAACTGGGTTCAGACCCATATGACTATATAAGCTAATGGGCTTGGATTGAAAACATTAAGGTGTTTTCAATTTGAGACTCATAGTTTTGTAGTTAAATGGAGATACAAGGTGGTTGCTGGAGGGTTGCATTAGATCCTAAGATCTAGATGCAGTGCTCTCAAATCCAAGGCTCCTTACTGACGAAAGGCCATACTCCAGAAACTAGTCTGGGGATATTGGATGAGTAGGCACTAGCTGGGGATTTTATGTACAAGCCTTCTGGCATCCACTGGTTACTCTAGCTTGCTGTGTGTGGCAATATGTATAATGAGCTTTGCCTGTCTTAACAAGTTATACACAAGCATATGAGTTGGTGGTCATGTGATGTTTATTAGCTTAAAACCACTCTTACCTAATAGGATAGTGGTGGCTATGGTTACTAAAGAACCAAAGATACCAAAATGTATGGCTATTGAACTAAGTTCAGACCCATATGACTATATAATCTAATGGGCTTGGATTGAAAACATTAAGGTGTTTTCAATTTAAGACTCGTAGTTTTATAGTTAAATGGAGATAAAAGGTGGTTGCTGGAGGGTTGCATTAGATCCTAAAATCTAGATGCAGTGCTCTCAGATGCAAGGCTCCTCACTGACAAAGGCCATAAGCCAGAAACTGGTCTGGGATATTGGATGAATAGGCACTAGATGAGAATTTAATGCACAAGCCTTTTGGCATCCATTGATTACTCTAGCTTGCTGTGTGTGGCAATATATATAGTGAGTTTTGCCTGTTTTAACAACAGTTATACACAAGCATAAGAGATGGTCATGTGATGTTTATTGGCTTAAAACCACTCTTGATGATGAGATGTCATATCATGCTAAGCTTATGAAAAATCCAATAATATTTAAGCAGAAAATCCAACCATTCTCTTTATGAATGAATTAATGTTTATGTAACATACCTGAATTTAGTCTAGATACTGCCATAAAGACAATGCATTGATTATGTAAGTTTATATAATTATAGACATACGAAATACGTATATTGGTGATTATTTATCGTTTCGACATATATATGTTCAAGTGTATCAGTGGTATGAGATAGAGTGGAGAGTTGTGGGTTAGGTGAAAGTCTGTGCTCATTTATCCTGTATATTATATATGTTGTTATAGGTGTATAATAAGCCTATATCTTGGTCATTAATTATAGACATTGTAAAATATGAATAAATATTTTTGTAATTAGACTCCTACAGGTAATGATTGTGTAAATGTACATTGCTATAATTATACACTTGTTTCATAAAACATTATTAAAGGCATGACTTTGAATATATAAAATGACTACTTTAATTAAAAAACAAGGACTATGTGCTCCATGCAATGCTGCATATTAACTTTATGATATTTATACTACTTTGTCATTTCAAAGGCAAGTTGAGGTCTTAACAACAGAATATTACACTATAACTAAGTGATAATATCTGATCATTGTTGATAATAGCTGTAACGTATCCTCTTGGTATAATTTACTCTAATACCATTAATGTAAACTTTGATACATCCATTATATAATTAAGATATATAAAATATCATTATAATAATATTTTATGCCAAATTTGTTTATTTTCTGAAGTAATTTAAATAAATATCTATAAACAATTTCAGTTTCAACTTTGTTTTGTATTTATCATTTAGTATGTATATATGTAATGACAATTTGTTGAAAATTAATGTTTCATAGCGAATTAATTTTACGTAATTTTAAATTAATTATAATTCATTTTATATTATTATTACGTGATGCCAAAAGTTAAATCATAGATTCTGCCCTGAAGTAATATGGCATCTTTCTCAGTGACGATTTGTGTGTTTTATTGGGTAAAGTATTAAAACCCAATTAATTAATCCAAATTAGCGTGAGATTTTATCTTTCAACTACGAACAATTGTATACCCATTTAGTGATAATTAATTATAGATTATGTATACAGTACTATGTATATCATGCTGGGACTACACCAATGAATAAAATTAACTTTTAGGTACGCAAACAGTTTAATTAACTTTTAGGTACGCAAACAGTTTAATTAACTTTTAGGTACGCAAACAATTTAATTAACTTTTAGGTACGCAAACAATTTAATTGATACAGCATTTCCTAATTTTCACTATTTAAATATGATCGATAATCTTTTCGGAAGAAAATTTGTTTATATCTAGAAAGAAAATCTCTTGGGTTCACATGATCTTTTTTATACTTTACATTATCTCAGAGATCTAATTAACATTAAGTTTATAGTCATGAAAAAAATAAGCAAACTTATTACAGTACTAGAGAAATATGTACTATAATATTTATTTTTTGATAAGCTTTAAGTGTTGATTGAAATTTAATTAAAATAATCCACTTAAATAGTTACTTATATTTAAAAAAATCGTGAGGATTTGAGTTGATTTTTGTCAATAAAAAATAATAATTAGAATTTAAAAAGTTATTAGAATGTTATGTACGTGTTTTCAGACCAAAGATGTGTAAGTAATAGGATATTACAATAACGCGATTAGAATTTCTTATGTCTAAGTATTTAACAGTGTTATGCCTGCTTTTTTTTAAAAATTTAATCATAAATAAATTTGATACACTTATGCTTAATTGTGTTTATTTTTAATATATAGAATAGGGAAGTACACGTTTAACTTTGTCACATGATTGTCATATGGGAAAACCAGCTCGGACTGCTTAAATAAGAATCGCTACTAGAAAAAGGGGCGGTGATATCTAAAGTATTTCCAAGAATATGCTACAGAAAATTAAGTGTTACAAGTACTATATTGTAGTTGTAAAAGTACTTTGCTGTTCGTTTCCGTAGTTATTATAAAACTTTACAACAATGGATGAAAAAAGTGGATTATTGAGAGGACAAGAAAGGTAAAATTCGTTTGAATATATATATATACATTTAAGAAAAATCCCAAGTTTTTTTTAAAAAAAAAAGTTTATTCCTTTTATTGGAAAAAATACTACGCCTTGCTAACCTTTGTTTTGTTTTATTTTTTAGCCGACCTGGCGTTACATATGGAGGAATTGAAAAAAAATCATTTCCAGGTAAGTTTTTTTTTTTTTAATCAAACAAAATAATTTTATTTCTACCCTCGAAATAATTTTATTATTTATTTGTTTATATTGATTTCTACTAGAACTCTTGCCAGATGACACCCGGGAAAAAATATTTCGTCTTTTAAAAGCTACAAAATTAAAAAAGTAGAAGCGTTAAAACTCCAAATGTTACGGTGTTTGGTCAACTAGGGGTGGATATTATAATAACAACTGCGGAAAAAAGATTAAACAGTGTAATTTTAATTACTTCCATTCAAACAGGACTGAATTTTATGAAGTTAGTGAATGATTTGATCAAAATAGTTAGATCTGAGATGGCTTCCACTAATGATGATGATTATAACTGTTATATTTTTTCAGCATGTCATCATCATCTTAGGGTGGGCATTCTAACTTCAGGATAGAGAAAAAAGTATTTTGATTATCATACAAAATAATTAATTAGTAAAGCATAATTATATTCGAAAAATATTACATCTTGGTTTTTTAATCTGTTTATTTGATGTCCGTCCTTTTTTTAAAAAAATTCTACATTATACTTCTCTCTGAAAGGATTCAATATTTTGTCTATTTGTAGTTCTCCATTCTATTTTACCAGTCATATATATTCTAACAATAAAAGCAATTAATATTGCAGCTTCTTAGAATATCTTTGAGATAATCTTTATAACATAAGGTGCTTCATCTGGGGGAGGGGGCATTCATTCTCTTCACATATCCAAACTAATGAATATGCCTTTACAATGGCATAATAATAGATTCAATACCATCATATCTTGCAAATTGAATAATATATTGATTGGTCATTGGTCTTGCTATTAGATTTTTAGAGTCATATAGAATATCCTGAAGTAAATTTTTTCCAGTACTTCTATATTATTATGGTAAGGATTCTATATCTCATTTTCATACAATAAATTTAGCAGAATAATAACTACATATACAATTAATTTGGTCAAAGTAATTGTATACTTTCTTAAATACCTTATATTATAATTTATTAAATAGAGCAGCAATGAATTGGAGTTTATCAGCCTTTTCCCTTAAAAAATTACTAAGATATTTAAAGTGATTCACATTCTCAAGATGATAATTAGCTAATCTAAAATTTACTGTAGATTTTTCATCCATTACAGATTAGTTTGACAGGTATATATTACAGGTTAATAATATATACCTGTCAAGCGTTGATGGCCTAGCGGTTAGCATAGCTGCCTTCCAAGCAGCTGGCTCAGGTTCGCTTTCCGGTCAACGCTTCGATATATATTAAAAAATATATATATACCTGAATTTTTTAAATATTATTTTCAAACCAAAGTCTTTAGAGAATGATTTCAAAGTACTAAGAATATTCTGTAGATTATTTTTTCATGGTAAGTTGATTATATTCTTGCTATTTGGTGTATATTCAGTCTTCTTTAGCAAATCAAGAATAATGGCTTAGTGTATGAGTTTATTGGAGAATAATTTCATTATCAATCAGTCAAAATAAATTCAGATGTGATTAACAGAATTGCACTCAGAATGAAAACAAATCTGAATACGGAGTAATTGCAGTGTTTGATTTGCAATCATTAACATGAAATACACACGATAAAAGTCCACGATTTGTAATAACATAGTTGTATTTTCTTTCATAATTACTACAGCCAATTTACATATAATTTACTCAGTAAAGTTGTACTTTATTCTTATTTTGATTGTGGAAGTCGAGCATTGCAATGCTATTTCAAGTATTATTGTATTGGCAGTGGTGTTTAGCACAAATATCTTTTATAATGATTTATGAAAAAGTGGCATTAACTATAAACTATGCAAATATAAGGTATTGATTCATGTCTGCATAATAAAGCAAAAGAAAAAAAAATGGTACTTTTATACTACATGTTTTATTCTTTAAATAAATGATCAGGGTTTATTTTCCCATTACAAATTCCATTTGAATACAGACCTTACTTTTAATATTCGAATAAATTGCTTTGGCAGAATAATTTTGTTGAATGTTAATGGACTTATTTATAAATATTAATTTGTTTTTTATTATTATAATTTATAAGAACTTTGTTGAATTGCAGCATGAATTTATATTGATTTTGTAAAGATTCTAGATTATTTCTATAGCTATTATGTGTATTAACTGATAATCATTTAGATACTGATAAAATACGTTTTTTTCTTTTATTAGCAGTCTCATTGGAATAATTTTTTGCATGCTCAGTAAATTTTAGATATCTGAAGTCTGTTGTTTTTACATTTTTGTTGGCTAGTTAATTATTTTTATTATTTTCAACTATTAAGTCAAATAATTTTTTTACTTTTGGGAAATATATGTATTCAAGCACGAGTGCGTGTGCGGCACAACTGTTCCCAAAAGCTATTAATATAAAATAGATAACTAAAAATAATAAACTAGCTGAGTACTTTCAAAGGATCTTGCCTTCAAAATCATAGCTTGCTAATACATTTAATGATATGCAAATATGCTAATTCCATTTTTTTTCGATAAAGCATAGCACATGTCCTTCCTATTTATGATATCATTGTCTCGTGAGATGAATAAGGCCTCTTTGATTTTTCTTTTAAGGTCAGGTCTTTCTCTACACACGTTTGTGGAATTGTCTGGAATGCACTCGTGGTGATTTGTGCTCTGGTGCTGATAGAAAACTGAATAGGTAGAAGGATCGTTGCAAGCTCTATTGTATGAATATTTATGTTGTGCTAATTGTGTGGACAAAGATGCTCTGCTTTCATTATTATATGTGCCTTTACAATTATTGTTGGAACATGCAATATTTTATACTGTGTGGGGTGTGTGTAAAAGTGGAGTTTGGTCTTTAGTGTTTTTAATTAAATTGTTAGAATGTGGAGGGGTTCGAAAACAAAGCTGATATCTGTTGTTGAGGATGGAATGCAATTTTTAATAACATTAAAGACCAAACTCCACTTTTACAGACCCCCCCCCCCACAGTATATAATATTGCATGTTCCAACAATAATTGTAAAGCACATATTATGGGGAAAGCAGAGCATCTTTGTCCACACAATTAGCACAACATAAATATTCATACAATAGAGCTTGCAACGATCCTTCTACCTATTCAGTTTTCTATCAGCACCAGAGCACAAGTCACCACGAGTGCATTCCAGACAATTCCACAAATGTGTGTAGAGAAAGACATGACCTTAAAAGAAAAATCAAAGAGGCCTTATTCATCTCACGAGACAATGATGCCATAAATAGGAAGGACATGTGCTATGCTTTATCGAAAAAAAATGGAATTAGCATATTTGCATATCATTAAATGTATTAGCAAGCTATGATTTTGAAGGCAAGATCCTTTGAAAGTGCTCAGCTAGTTTATTATTTTTAGTTATCTATTTTATATTAATAGCTTTTGGGAACAGTTGTGCCGCACACACCCTCATGCTTGAATATTTTCAACTATGTAAAATATTGTTAATTTTTTCTTCCTAATTTGTTAATGTATATATATATTAATATTATTATTATTATTGTTACTAGCATAGAGCATTTTTTCAATACCATTTCATTTTTCAAATTTTCTTCTAATTTTTCTTATTTCTTTTATCTTATATTAATTCTTTTTTCTTTATTTTATTTTTATTAATAATCCATTTTTTATATTTTAATTTTTGTTTTTAAAAATATGCTATTTATTTATTTTTTTTTAATAGAAAAAATTAATCAAACGATATATTTTCTCTATTTAAATATCTTAAGAATTGTTAAGCTATAATAAATTTTGTCATCAGAAATTTCACACCATCACCATTTTCTATGTTTTCAGAAGTTGTTAAAACAGTAGCAAACTTTCCATATAATAGTGTTGCCCAGCATAAGCCTTTGTATCAATGGATACAAGAAGGTTTGTGCATAAAATCCCTATCTAATGCCTACTGTATGGAGAGTTTGCTACTGTTTTAGTAGTTTGTGTAAGCATAGGAAATTTGTGATCATATGATGTTTTAGTGGTTTTACAATTATCCTGCCCATAGGATGATGGTGAATGTGGTTTTTTAAAAAAACTGATACCAAAATATATAAATACTGAACTGCATTCAGGTTTATATGATTATACAAGCAAATGACATTGGATTGAAAACATTGTGTTTTCATCTTGGATTCATAGCTTTATAAATAAATAGGTAAAGGTGGCTGCTGGAGGATTGTATTAGATCCTAAAATCTAGATGCAGTTCTGTCAGATCTAAGGTTCATCACAGATGAAAGCCATAAACTAGAAACTAGCCTGGGGATATTAGATGAGTAGGCACTAGATAGGAATTTTATTCACAAACCTTACTAAGGCTTGTATGGGGTGGCACTACTGTATGGAAAGTTTGCTTTGTTTCATCAAAAATTTATTTTTTGTAGAATAGCATTATTTTTACTTGATTCATTAAAAAAATTTCAACATTCTGAATTTCAAATGTAGCTTTATAATGTACAGATTGATGATTCCAATTTAAGATAATTATGTCTTTCAGATTTTGTAAAAGATTAATCAAAGATTTAATTCCAAGGTGGATTATCATATAGATGTCATCAATGCAGTTAACAAATATTGTGATGTTCAGAATTTAATAATTCTGATGAAATTAAACAAAAATGTTTTTGAGTTATGTCTGTTATATTCTTTACCATGTTTATCAAAGATATAAAATTAATAGAAATAAATATCAGCAGGAACTTATTACATTTTAGATTCTGAACTTCACTGATATGTTTCATGCTGTCATCACCTTGCTGATTCTCAATGTCACTTGTAGTAATTGAAAAGAAAATTTTCTTCATGATTTTGCTAGTGAATTTAAATTTTTCCTTAAATAAGAAAAGTATTAGGGATTAGCAAATGTTTTATTCCAATATTCCATTTTAACTTGCAAAAAACAAAAGAAATAATGGAAACCTTATTTGGATGATCAACATTGCTATCACTCACAAAATCAGAGACAAACTATGTTACTTGGTTATCATGAGATACCATTAATTGTATCAGATAATTGCATTGTTCAAAGGATATATACATCTTAGGCTATAGATTCATTAACTGAGATTATTCAAAAAAAAAAAATCTATTTGTTCTTAGCCTGTTCATGTGGCATTTAAAATATCTTCAGAATCTGATATCAAATTTCTGAGATTATTATCAGATTGATAATCTGAGAAAACTTTCAGATAGAATTGATAAGAATATATACCCAAAAAGGAAGATTTTAAATAAGATTAATGAGCAAGGTAGAATTGGACTATATCATCTATCTGAAAGAGGTGATAGGTCTCAAAATTAGTTCTTTGTGCAATTACCAAAAATTATGGATAGAAGTAACATTATATAGTATATGCTTTTAAAATTATATAGCATATATTTTTAACACACACAAGGTACCAGTATTTTCAACATTTATATACATATTTGTAATAGATTTTAAGGTAAAAAATATAGACTTTAAGATATCAACAAAAACAATTAACAAAAATAGAATAATCTAGTTATAAAAAAGACAGCTGAATAATAAAATGAGAATATATGTACTGCACTCAAATTTAACTGGGAACACATTCAAATATGGTGTTTACTCAATCATTCTTTCCAAAAAAAAAAAAAAGCAACTCAACTTTCTTATTTATTTTGTTTGTGATAAAAATTGAAGATGACAAAATGGAAAAGGTGTAATGGTTAATAGTGTTGAATTTATAAATTTCAAGTATACTTGCTTCAAAGATATCACCAGCCATTTTTTTTTGTAATAACTTTTGAAAATCCAATGACTATTGTATTATGAGTCAGAAACTTAAATTTAATTTAAAATGGCTCCAAACCACACAACCTGCCAAGCCAAAAGAAATCAAGTCAAAAAGTGATTCATTTTAAGTTCATATGAATTTTTTGAATACAGTATATACAACTATCCTCTTACTTGTGATAAGTTGCTTGTTATTATTCTTTTCAGGAATATGTTATTGCCTATTGAAATATTCTTTTTGTTTACATCCTTCTCCCACTCACTAATTTAATACTTTTTCAGTTTTCACTAATTATCAAAATCACACATCTTTATTTTGCTGTAATATCCTATAAATACAATTTATCCAAACCACTTCTGTCCTGCAGTTTTCTTCAGAACTAGTTCACTTTAATCTCTTAAAAAAAGTGTTTTGGATAAATTGTATTTTCACTAATTACTTGTCACATATTATAAAAGTAATTTTAGGAGTTTTAAGAGCATAAGTAAACCTATTATGAACACCCTCACCTTCTTATTAGTGTTTTGTGAATTGATGTTTTATTGTTATTAAATATCCAATCAGCTTCAGCATACATTAAAAAAAAATCAATTATTTTCATTTTATTGTATAAATGAACACATTTCATGACTCTTTAAGCTTGGAAAAATTATTGACAACTTTATGTTTTGGGTAATTTTAAATAAAAATGTTTCATATTCTCTGCAGCAATACACTATGATGGATTATAAAACTGGTGGCATGATTACAATAATACTATTCTTTGTGCAAAACAAGAAAATGGCTGCTATTTTATGTGAAATTAATTATAAATTTTTTATAATTTTTTTCTTTCTAAATCACAGATTATTGAATGAGCAGTTTTGAGACAATATTTTTATTGAATTGTATGTAAAATCTCACAACAATTACTATTACTTTTATCACCAATTCCTACTCATACAAAATAACCCAAAGGAAATGTAGGTAGTTTAAAGCACTGAATTCTCAAGTGCACTCCAATATTTATCTTATTACTAACAGTGATAATATTAAAATACTTCTTTAAGAAAAATAACTATAAATGTCGATTCTTAAAAGATCTAAAAGCTTATCATAAAACCATATTTCATTTATCATTTATTTTATTGGGTATTCATTATTGATAGTTAGGAGAATCATCTCTTTTATTACAGCTAGGGTAATATTACTATTCTGCAGGATATATTCAATCTCATTTATATTTTTCAGTCCATTTTATAAAGAAGACTGTAATTCAACTAACAAGTAGAGTTGGAAGATCAAATTAAGGATAGATGACTGTGTAAATAGTTGACGAAATCAGGATTGTAGTATTGTCTGAGTGTAGAAGAATGCCATTAATAGGATATATTCAATCTCATTTATATTTTTCAGTCCATTTTATAAAGAAGACTGTAATTCAACTAACAAGTAGAGTGGAAGATCAAATTAAGGATAGATGACTGTGTAAATAGTTGACGAAATCAGGATTATAGTATTGTCTGAGTGTAGAAGAATGCCATTAATATGTTTATGTATAGGATAGATGAGTGCAAGTAACCAGAATTTTTTTTTTTTTTACATTTATAATAAAAACTTTATTAATAACATAAATATTTACAATTTATACAAGTAGTTAAACAAATGATAACCAAAACACAAAGAATTTGAAATATTTCACTATTAAGACACAAAGGCTCCAGGCCATTAAACAGTCAACTTCAACTCAAGGAGGTTAACCTGTAACAATATAATAGAAGGAGACTTGAGACATCAAGCAAATGCAACTCAAATGGGTAAAGCATGTAACAAAATGTTTGATTAGCCTAAGGAATAAGCCATCCAGTAGAATTCTAACTTTTACTCAAAACAAATGTTTATTGATAATCTCACATAGAGTTATTCCAGGCCACCCCAGATTCGAGTCATCATCTTTCTAGCCAAGTATCTCTGATATTGATTGAAATGTTTCCCAATCACTATAGAGTTTGCTCAGACAGTTGAATTTCTTGTTATCGAATATCATAGTACATCTTATATACCATATTGTCTTAAGGGTATGCACAGTTACCATTGCATTATGGGGGTTAAATTTCTCAAAGTATTGACTAAATAGAAGTTTTAAGTTGATGATTGGTCTGTGGAAAACTCTTGCTCTTATCTGTCCAAATGCTGGACATTCTTCGAATAGATGCTGGAAAGTTTGTTCACCAGATTCGCATAGTAGACAGATCAGATCCAAGTTCATATATAGCATTTCATTTAGAACCTTAGCTGTTGGAAACAAGCCATTCATCAGTTTGAAAACAAATTTCAAGTAGGATTGAGATGCATGTATAGAGTGGATCTTTTTCAACATATTTTTTTTTAATATATCCAACCATGCATTGTCATAACTTTTAAAATGATTCATTAAGTCTTTATATTTAATTTCTTCCAAACTGGGCACATTCAGATCTTCCTGGAGATCCCTATAGGCAATGAACAGGTCAGTTATAAAAGACCTTGCCTTACATCCAATTTCATTAAAGGAGCTAGCATGATCAGCAAAAGATCCAAGAAATTGACTTATAAGTTAATAAATGTACTTGCCTTGATATAAGATATATATAATCCTGGATCAATCAGGCCAAGACCTCCAGTTTCTATTGGCATTTGCAAGGTTGATATTGGGATCCATCTTGAAGTTCTACTCCAGACATATTTCTTTGCAATCTGGTTTATTCTGAGTATTGTTTTGTTATGTAGGGATATCCAGGTTGCATAGTATGCCAAAATCCCTGAAAACAATGGAATTAAAAATTGAAGCTCTTGTAATTTCATATAATTTAAGTGAAGAAAATTTACTTATTTTATCTTCAATTTTTGTAATAATTAATTTGTTTAAGTAAGAGTTCATCTTTGTCTTGGACATATATAATGGCATGCCCAAGAAAGCAGATGGGAGAGCCATAAAGTTAGATGGCATTTTTGATTCTTTAATGAATTTGGCAGATTACATATCCAATTGAACTATCAAATTGAATAACCAAAAGAAATAATTATTAACTGTGAAATCATATATTGTCTTTAGAACTTGTAATGTAAGATCTTTATGGACATTTCATAAACTAGACTTACCCTGAAAAATAATGGAAAAATATAAATATAACATTATAGAATTAGGTGAGGTTTAGTAAAGTCAAATTGTGTGACTATCTGGTCTGAAAATAATTTTAAGTATGAAGCTAATGAAAAATTGTTATTATGTAAAAAAGGCAAAAGATTTTGTATAAATATATATAACCTATATAAATAATAAAAAAAAAATGTCTTTCAATGCAAGATTAATTTCAGTACACATTCAAAACAAAGTTTTTAACTTCTCAGTGATCCAAATGTATGTCTTATGTCAAATAGATGAATTAAAAGATAGAACAATTTTATAGGATCTGAAATTGTCTCTTGATGTTGTAAAGATATTATAGTTAGAAAATTATTGAAGTGATAATGAGGATAGGAATAAGCTATGGAAAATATGGCTTCAGAAAAAGAAATGATCATGGTAAAAGACTTAGAATTTGATTTAAATCACACGATGCTTTGTAATATGGGATTTTTGTCAGAGACCTGCAGATAAAATTATTGATATAATAACATAATACTAATAAGCAGAAGATGATTAACATTATTACAAAAGTATTATACTTTTCAGAGGATATGTATTTGGATTTTATCAAGCTGAAATTAAATGAAACTACTTTCAGAAATGAAAAAATTTAACCAAGATAGCAAAAGTATAAATAATGGGGAAAAAAATCAATCACTACTAAAATAGAAAATTAAAAAAATGGATGATAATATCAACAGCAAATTATATTCAAGAGTTGAAAATCTTAATAAGGCTTTTGAAAAAAGCTGTTACTGAAGTTATGTCATGAGTAATGGATATAGGAAAATTAAATATTGAAAAACAAAGAAAACAATTCAAAAAGGGTCTTATGTTCAATGTAATAGAGAAAATATATGGTAAATATAAATCCAGAGAAGTAAGGTGATAATAAATCTAAAAATATAAAATGGCAGTCAAAACTAAGAATGATGAAAGACTAACTTAGAAAATACTTGCTAGTCAAAGCATTATTTTAAATTATATAAAACTATAATTAAAAAAAAAAATCAGGTAAATTAATAAATGAATTTATTGAAATTGTAACATCTTGTACAATAATAATGAAAATCGTTATTTTATAGAAATAAGTTAAAAGAGCAATGAATGAATAATTTGAAGAAAATTAAGTCATTGGAAATGATGGAATATACATTATGGGAAAATATTAAAAAATTTACAGCATTTTAATATTTCAGGAAAAGATACAGCATCTAAAACATGGACAAATCATTGTTTTGCATTGATATACAATATGGTGAAGCAAGATAATATGAAAATTTTAACCATTGTACAAATTAACATTTCACATAAAATTGTAATGAACATAGAATAATACTTGACAGATAAAGTAAATTTAGAAAAGATAGAAACATCATACAATTGATATTATTAATCAATCTGTATCAGTGCTTTGTTGAATTTTCAGAATATGTTTGACAGCATTTACTAAAAGATGATTTGATAATGCTTGATTATATAGGTTTGATAATAAACTAATTAATGTTTTAAAAATATCTATGATAATTTAAAAGTAGCGTAAATTAGGAACTGATTTGAAATTGAAAGTTACAAGAAAATGAGATTAAGTCACTAAGCACATTATCAGAAATTGGGAAATAGTAATAAATATGATTAAAGAAAAATATGAAGGAACATTATTGCATGGCATGAGAGTAATTAATTTAAGACATGAAGATGAAATGAACATTAGAGATGCAGGAATGGAAGGATAATGATTTTAAATAACCATGATAAAACAAAAAAGAAAATAAAGGGAAAAAATCAAAATTGATAGAAGTGATATAGAAAACATGAAAAGTTTTGGATATCATGGATGTAAATTTAACTAGTAACATACCTATAGGAAAAAAATATTTATGTAAAGGTGTGTAATTACTTTATATATATGTAATCAAAAGGAGTAAATCATCCTCCCCCAGGCTATGACTTAAAAGCACTCTAATTATTGAACAAAGGATCAAGAATAGAATGAATTCACCTATTCCTGGTAGCTTGTTTGTAAGCATAACTTTGTCAACATTGTTGGCAGTTCAAAGTGAAATTAATTTATCACCCAAATGGAATATGATATTTAGGAGTTATTAACTCATAATTAATTATAAAAGGCTAGGACAGTGTCTCACTTTTAAAGTCTTGATTGTAATATTTAAAGAAGATTTACTATGTTAACTAAATTAAACATAGCTTTTAAGTCATAGCCTGGGAGAGAGTGATTTATTCTCTTTGTTTACATATATATTGAGCTATGTTGAATTTAATGTTTACATATTAAATCTTGTTTAATTATTACAATCAAGATGTTAAAAGTGTTTCAGCCTTATATAATCTGGTTGATAAATTAATTTCATTCTGAATTACCAACATTATTGACAAAGATATACTTATAAACATCAGAGCTACCAAAAATAAGTAAATTCATTCTATTCTCAATCCTTTGTTCACCATTTAGAGTGCTTTTAAGTCATAGCCTGGGGGAGGGTGATTTGACATATACATCGAGCTATGTTTAAAGTTTATATATATGTTACATATATATACATATGCGTGAATGTGTATTACAGAAAACTTCAACTAAAAAAAAAATTTCATCGCCATTGATTTTGTATGATATATTCATTATAATATTAATCAGATTTATATATTAAGAAATGAAATTAAACATTATACAAATATATACAAAGATAAAATACTAGCAATGAAAGATAAAAATAGAATTATCAGAGTTTTAGGGATGAAAATGGAATTTATCAACAAACCAATGTAGTTATCAGAATTACATACAATGAAAACTTGATAAGATTAAAGTTCTCTTTAAAAACACTTCTTTGTAGATATTTCATTTCGTGAATAAAAGACTTATATAACTATGTATCTTTAAAAAATTTTAAAGCATTAAAATGAGTTCGGTGGGCTAGAAAATAGGCATACAAATATTAATAGTGTAATAGAAAAAATTAAGTAATTAAATGAATGTTGAAGTATTAATGTTAAAACATCCAAATAATAATTACATGCATATATGAAATACCTAATTTTAAATTTAATTTTAGTGTAAATAACAAAATAATTTTGTTTTAGAAATAACAAAAGTTGCTTTGATATTCAGTTCAATAAAGTTTTATTAAAAAATAATAGAATAAATCATGGTTTTTAAAATCAATAAGGTTATATTAAAGTGGCAAAAAGCATAAATTTTATAAATAAGTTTTAAAACAATAGTTGAATAATAGATTCTCGTTTTAAATGATTATCTTAGATCAGCAAAAAGCTTAAAATCTATAAATAAGTTTCATAATAGTAGGCAAATAATAGATTCTAGTTTTAAATAGTAGAAAAAATAAATGTAATTCTTTGTTAAAGGTATTTTTTAATTAATATATAAATAAACAAACTCATTCTTTTAAAAATTTGCTTTTTATATGACTATAATCATTAATAGAACTGTGTGGTTGATATATTAAATTCTATTTTTTAATTACTAAATAATGTTAATTACATGGAAGTTTCTAGACGTTTTATTGTTGTAAAACTGGAAATTTTCACCTATTAAAAGGATACAAAATAAAATTTTGGTTAAATATATTATTTTTGCTTATTCTCTCTTTTATTTTATTATAATATTTGTATTGTACCAATAAAACATTGTGGAAAAGGAAATGAGAATTAGTCGACCTTTTATGCCCTATCAATTTTATCTGCTAGTTATGGTTAAATACTGTGGATAATCTTCAAACACCACTACCATGTTGACAGTAAACTTATGCTTTAATCGGTAAATGTTTGAGTAATAATCGTTTAAAAATCTAATTCAACTTTGCTAGTGCTCTGTAAAGATGCTTTGTAAACATATTTTATTTGAAATAATGCTGGCCTTATGAAGAAAGTTACCAGGAAATGTAAAAACTATCTTATATGTAAGTGAACCAATTTAAAAAAGCAGGCAATAATTGTAAAATTATGAGAAAATAAATTTTGCACCAATCAAGTGTTGCAGAAATCCCTATATCAAATTCATATTTCTCTGCTAACAAAAATGAAAATCCATATTGTAAATTGTGCAATCAAGAATTTATAAAATACAACATTTCCTTAGTTATATTTTAAGCTAATAAAGATTGGTTACAAACGAAGTAAAAAGCTGAGTTTTTTTATAAATATTAATAATTATATTCCCATTTCTTCTTTTAATAATATTTAAAATTCATATTTTAGAAATGTATTTTAATATTATATTTAATTACTTTTGCAGCATAATAATGAGAAATTGTGGATATTTTTTTAAAAAAATAATATTTAAAAATAGTACAAGATTTCATAAATAGGATATCTGAATATAATTATTTTTCATTATTGTGAAAAGATATATAACTAGATTATTCCTTTTTTTCTATAATTGGGCAAATAAATACAGGTTGCGTAAATATACATAAATTAGTTACTAAAATTAATATTAAAAAAACAGACATTATTAAAATAAAAAAAAAATTGAATTAAATCATTATTTTAAATATTTAATAAAAGTTTGAAAATGAAATGCTAAAGTAATTTTTTTATGACGCAGAATGTTAGAAATTGGTAGATTAAAGCCAATTGATATTTTTTCCTAGTTTTTACTTACTGATATAAGTTACAAGAGTGTGTGTTTATATGAATAATGGGAAGAAAGAATTCAAATGGATAAAATTATTTTAATCCTTGATTTTTTAAGTCAATTAGTAAGGAAAATTGTATTAATGAAAATTATTTTTATTTGTTATAGTAAAGGATGTTTTTACATTTACTTTCATAGACATAATAAATCATTGTGGGTAGATTTTATAATATATTCAATATATGTTATAATAAGCATGGATTTTCCTTTTGTTTCTATATTTTTTTCTTTATATATGCATATATCAGGTCACTCCTTGGTCTAAAATGACCAAATAGTCCAGGGATGGGCAAATAGCGGCCCGCTAAGAGTTTTTATGCAGCCTTCCAAGACAATCAGAAAAATCTACCTTGGACTGAGATTTCCTTCCTGTTGCATGACCGAATATTCATCTCATATTTTCCACTAGAATGGCCACATCAATATACATGCGCAGTGTAGATACGATGTGCAGTGCTTTTCTAGTTGATCTGATTAATTTCAATTTTGTCTTTGCATTAGCAAATATATATATTTCCAACTTTTGTGAAACCATGAATGCTCCAAAAAAATGTAAAATTGGTAATGAATGTCATGTGTTTAATGAAGAATGGACAAACAAATATTTCTTTGGTAATACAGGGAATAAAGCAGTGTGTTTATTGTGTCATGAAAAAAAGATGCGGCCCTCCGTTAACCTTTGCTTCCACAAAGTGGCCCCCGATGCGGCCCTCCACCAACCTATGTGGCCCCCGAGCCAAAACAATTGCCCACCCCTGAAATAGTCTGTAGTTTCGTTGATAATTATTTATATGATAAATTCTTGAAGTTTAAGCATGAAGATATGAAGATGTTGGGTTTAAATAGATTGCCTCTTCATCTGTGTGTGTGTATGTATATATATATATATTCACACCAAACTTAATATAATTATAAGGGAATGAATTCAGCACAAAATACATATATTGGAGATCATTTATCTTTTTCACATGTATGTGGTCATGTGTATCAGTTGTATAAGATGGATTGGATAGCTGTGGGGAGTTCAAAAATTTGAGTTTAAGTTCCTTATAATTACATTAAGTTTAGTACAGACAATATATATATAAATATTACATTTTCAGCTTGTATTATGCTCATTTCATTCTATATAATTAAATGGACATATTAAGGTCATAGGTATAAGGGGTCAGGTTGACTTGTGGCCAACTTGGGTATGACAATAATATTGGCATCAACAAGGGCTTTGAGAATTTCATCCTTGGATGGAGAAGATTGAAATGTGTCCATTAAAGTTTAAAGATTTGCTATCTTAATATAAATTGAGCAGTGTTTGTTTATATGTGTGGAAGATGGTGAACTGGACCAACTGATGAATGCTGGTTCAGCATGAAATACATATATTGGAGAACATTTATCTTATTCACATGTATATCATGTGTATCAATTGTATAAGATGAATTGGATAGCTGTGGGGAGTTTGAAAGCCTGAGTTCAAGTCCTTTATAATTATGTATATATATAATTGATGTTAGAATTTAATAAATTGATTGCCATGCTTTTTAATGAATAATAAATACATAAATAATGAATAATACAACTAGTGCATGAAACAATCAGATCTACGAAACAGCCTGCATTAAGTTGATTGAGATAATCTGCAAATCATGAAAGTATTTTGCAACAAATTTTTCCTTTTCAAAAACTCATTGAAACATATATGATATCAGAAAACAATTAATATATGATATCAGAAAATTATTAATAGATTTATAATTCTTTTTCAATTTACTTGACAGATTATATGAAAAATAATATAAACAAAATTAAAATACAAACTCAGATATTTTTTCCCTGACAAATAATTTTAGCAAATCTCTTATTAAGTAAATGTATGCCTACATTTATTTTTATAGGAGAGCATCATGTTTTTTCTCCAAAAAATGTAAAGGGAATATATACTTTGTATCTTTAATGATTGTTAATTAATATAAATCCATTCATGTCTTGAAATACTTAAATCCTTTTATATTGACTTGTCTGTGTTTCTGCTGGGATGTCCACAATGAAAATAACTGTACCACTTTAGAAGTTAGATTCACATAGATTTCCCAGAAAAAATCCTTAGTAACTGAGCCATTGGAAATATTACATTTGTGAAGTAAAATTTTGTTAATATTTTTATTTAACTCATATTTAATTAACTAAAAGTAAATATTTTCTACTAAAATCTGAATTATTCTTTTGAAATAATTAATATTTGATAAATATTTTGCAAAAAAAATAATAAATGTGTAAAAAAATATTAAAATTAATTTATTTTTATATAGTAGATGATCACATGATATTTAAATTTAGAATTTGTTAGAGGGAGTATGTTTTATTTTCACAACTTATTAAATTATAATTTTTGTCAGATTTTTTTTTTTTGTAATTTTAAACATTTTTTAAAATAATATGTAAGTATGACTAAAAAGTAAAAAATAAGATGTAAAAAGAAAGATGTTTTAAAAATAATACTTTTATGTAAATAGCTGACTAAAAAGTATAAAATAAAATAATCCATCTCTTGGTTAATTTGCCATTCTTGAAAAATATCAAAGATCTTAAGAATTTAGATTTGCTATGAAACAATTGGAAATTGCAGGAATATTGTCATTTCATAAAATAATTTGAGGCTTTTTGATTTACTTGAGCTTCAAGTGCTTTTATGAAATCACAATATTTGTTTTATAACAAATCGAGATTCTTAAGATCTCTGATATTTTCTAAGAATGGCAAATTAACAAAGAGGTGGATTACCTTGTTGATTACTTTGTTATTTTGTATTTTTTAGTTGGTTATTTACATAAAAGCATTATTTAAAATCTTTTTTTACATCTTATTGTATATATACTCAAATAGATATTTCATATAGTCGCTTATCAAATTAAAGCCAACTAAATATTTTATAGAATAAGATTTTAAACAATAGAATTAAATTTTGCAATATATAGGTATAGACATATACAATTTTAGATAATTTTACTTGAATTTTAAAGAAATAGTTTTTTTTAAGTATATAAAAAAGTTCAATGCTTTGTTAAAAGAAAAGATAAAGATTTTGTAAGAAGTGTTTTGATTAAATTGAAACTAAAATTAGATTGGATATATTTAGTTTAAGTTTAGCAAATTAGAAGTAAATCATATTCTATATGTTTTTATGTTATCTGTTTTAAGAAACCAATTAATCCTAATATAATTATAATCTTGTTAAATATAATCTGTAATTATATTTTGCTGTATATATTGTTCTTTTATTGCAAATATTTTATTAATTTCCAGAATTAGAAATTTGATACAATAGTTTTCCTTAATAATTAAGAGATTAACATTCTTTTGGATGGAAACTTTAGTTATAAATAGTCTTCCTGCTCAATTTCATTATCTTCAGTGTGCTTCAGAAATTAACCATTAGCTTCTGATGTTTCATAAGTTATGTCCAGTTCCTCAGGTTTTTTATTCGTTAAATTATGTAAATAATGATTTTATATTTGATTTATTATATGTAACATAAAATGGCTATTCCAATCAAATATGTGTTGTTACAAAAAATATTTTGAAATATAAATGAATAAGAATATACAAAATTATAAATGAGATTCTGTAATATAAAAATCAGTTATTTATCAAATGTTCTATACAATGTATATGCGCAGTTAAATGTTCTTACATTTTTTCATAATTTTCTTGATTTTTTTTTTAATATTACAGCATATAAAGATTGTTTACGGAGATACTTTTATGAGATGTTACCCCCCCCCTTCATTATTTATCAATTCATTTTATTATTATTACTTTTATTTCATTGTTCTTGAAATTTTTTTCATCTTTTTCTATATACTAATGGTTAGCAAATTTGTTGCTTTTTAAGAATATGGTAAAACTATTTTTGCTATTTTTTGATTACTACATCTTTAAATTGTTACTTTTTAATTTGTTGCTGAACAGTATTAACTTAAATATAAATTCATATTTTTTCTATTTACCATTCTTACATTAAATATTTTTTTTAAAAAAGTTAAATATTTTGTAATATAGTAAATTAGAAGATTGTTTATTTAAAAAGTCATTTATATTACAAGGATAAATAATAATGTCTTTATTTTAGTCAAATAAAAATAGGTCACATGACCCCATTATTTTAAGCTTGTAAGATATAAACAGTGAGCATTGCTAATTGCTCAACAAGCTTTGTGATAAATGCTTAGCCAGAGAAAGCATTTAAAATATCTCTGTCAAGAACCCCCCCCCCCCAACCTCTGACCAATGGTTTCATGCTTTGGCACTCCTCAGAGAGGCACTAGAGTTCAGACTCTAGATCTAGTTTTGAAGCTACACTAGCGCCTCTGAGGAGTGCCAAAGCATGAAACCACTAGTCAGAGGTTGGGGGGGGGTCCTGACAGAGATATTTTAAATGCTTTCTCTGGCTAAACATTTATCACAAAGCTTGTTGAGCAACCAGCAATGCTCATTGTTTATGTCATTATTTTACTTTCATTATTTCTGAGTGTAGATCAAATATGGGCAATTATTTTGGAGCAGCAGGTCTTATAAAATATTGCTCATCTTAAATCAGCCATAACATTAAAAGAAAATGTTTACATTCTGTTTATTATAAAATAAAATAAAAATATTCATATAAATTCTATATAATAAAAAATAGAAATTCCTTAAAATTATAGAAAAAATATGAGTGAATGGGCACGAATAAAACATACACAATTTTAATATACAATTATTATACTGGCATAACTATAATTTAAGTGTTTCATATATAAAGTTATAAATAGTCACATGCTGGCTACAAGTTGTCCATGCCTAGAATTGATTATATTCTTGCTTCTCAATAATTTTCTTGTTTAAAAAAAGATTTTTCCTAAATGCTTTATATATAAATATTTTATTCTAAGATTTTAGACTCTCACAAAAAATTATTATTTTGATTTGGTTATAATCTCTGTATTATTATTTTTTTTATGTCTGAAATTATATAGTTATTAAATAACCTGATAAACAGATTTTTGTGATTCCAAAGAATCTGTTAGCAAAGTATACTGTGATCACAATAATCATCTAATCATCAATGAAAGTTTTGACATTGTTTTTCACTAAATCTATTTCTAACATGTTCATCCAAAGAATGTATTAGATTCTTAGTTAAATTTAATTCTATCAAAATTTGTTCCTATCTTTACTCTAAAAATAAACAAAAAAGCACTAGCTATACCAGTTCTAATTTTAACTCGAGTTCTCCAAAAATTATTATCTCTCTCATCATGTCATGTCTTCTTTATTGCCAAAATTATTTCCTATAAACTTGGTCCTATATTTAGGGTCACAACTTCTTTGAATAAAGTTTAAAGTTGACACTTGAGTATTCCAATCTCATTTCTTACATAGAGCAGTATAATCCATTTTTTATCTATCAAATATCATGATTCATTTTTTATTTATTTCTTTTCAAACACTCCCATCATTGTCTCTAATCTGTTTTCCATAAATATCATCATAGTCATTATTTTTTCTGAATTTACTTCGCTTTCCTCTCTTGCCTTTTTAAAAATAACATTCAAATTGATTAATCTTTCTCAACATTCTTATGTGATTCACCTTAATAATATTTTTAGTTACAAATTCTATTCAACTTTTTCCCTTTATTTTATTCTTTATCATTGTTACTTTTTATTTTTGTGTTTGGAATAAGTAAGACAGTCTATTATTTATACTTTTTTATTAGTTATAAAATAGATTAAATGATGAGAATTCTGTCTCAGATGATAAGAATGATTTTTATTTTTTTCATTTTTAACAATTGAGAATTATCTTGAAACTTTTGAATTATTAGATTGCGGCAACTGCTGAAAACATGGAATCAAACTTTACTGAACTAATATCATGAAAAATAGTCAATATGATGATACAATAAATATAAAATATTTGTCATTTGATGGAATTTATAAACCCTGATTTATTCATTTTATAGATAGTATTTAAAGCAAGCTGTCCATTAATTACCCGAATCTTTTTTTATTTTTATATTAAATCATTGAATTCATATAAAAAGCAAATCTTTAAAAAGATCAAAGATCAAATATCGGTTGAGAAATTAGATATCAATTTTCAAACCAATTTTTATTATTTTTATTAATATTTTAGTATTAATTGTACCAATTATCATCTCTTATGATTTATTTTTTCAATGGATTACTTTGTAGCAGTTTTTTCAACTCTACTTTTTATATAGTATACTATTTATTTTATTGATGCTAATATTCCTTTTTGTTGCAACAGTAATAGGTAACTGCTAAACATTTGTTATCGGTTTAGAGTTTGTTTTGAATGACTAATTAGATTGGCTTTAAATGTTTCCACCTTATGAGACCTTTCAGTAGTGACCAGAAACTATTTCATCAACATTCTACTCCATTACTAAATATGCTTGTCAGATGTCAACTGCTTTAGTACATGTATACGTGAAAAATGCTGTTATCAGATTTATAAAAATAAATGTATAAAATATTTTCAATGATAGTTACCCAGAATCTTTTTCATCTGTGGTAAAAAGAACATTTTACAGTGATTTTATGTACCAACTTAGATTACTCTGAAACCATTATTCTCCAGCCAAGAATCGCTGAATCTCAATTTTCTGACCAACTATATTGTCTATATGCAACTACTAAGTAGAAGTCTAGTTTTAAATATTTTTTTAAAAAAAAAATCTCTAGCTTCATTCAGTTTTATAATATCATGTGACCCTGAAAATAATTTAGTTTTAGTTTTTAATTTGTCACTATATATTGTCTGTCTTTTCTCATTGTGAATACAAATATATAAAAAAAAATGTTTAAATGTTTTGTTTGTAAATGTAAATTTAATAAATTAATAAAGTTTAACATTTCAAAATCATAAAATAGTGATTTTTTTTAAAATGCTTTTTTATTAACTTTTCCTGTTAGTGTATGTTTTTGTCTGTATATCCACATTTTTGAATGGCTGTAGCTGTGATTTTTTTTAGTTTAACCAAATAATATGTAAAAAAAATAAATTTAAATAATGCTTTTATACAAACAGTACTAGCTGATTAAAAATTAAAAAATAAAAAGTAATCTGACTAAAAAGTAGAAAAAAAAACTAAATCTCAATTAATTTGCTATTCTTGTAAAATGTCAGAGATCTTAAGAATCTAGACTTGTTATAAAACAATTGGAAAATGCAGGAATATTGTTGTTTCAAAAGGGCACTTGAAGCTGAAATAAATCATAAAAATCAAAAAGGCCTCAAATGCTTTTATGAAACAACAATATTTCTGCAATTTCCAATTATTTTATAACAAATTTACATTGTTAAGATGTCTAATATTTTCCAAGAATGGAAAATTAACTGAGATTCAGGTTTTTTTTTTACTTTTTAGTCAGACTACTTTATTTTTCTTTTTAGTTGGCTAGTACTATTTAAAAAAAAAACATTTTTTACACATTATTTTTAAAATATATAACTACTATTAAAACTATTATTGAGGATATTGTAAAATTATACAATGACTATTAATTATTATTTAATAGTAATGTTTCTGATATTAAAATACAATTTTTTATATTAACAATGTATTAGGCATCTTATATTTAGTTGTGCGTCATTTGAGGACAATTTGTATTGAATTGCATGAATTGCAAGTTATCATCTCAATTTATAGAAGCTAATGATCATATGCTTCTATTATCATGTATTAGTATGGTGGTGATTTTGTCTATACCATTTTATGACAGAATAACCATTCAAGATATTCTGTTTGTTTTAAATTTTTTTAATGGTGCAGAATTTTGTCATTCTTATTCATTGGACATCCTAGTTCTTTATTATCACCCCCTCTTCCTCGAAAGACTCCACTATTAATTAGGGTATATATAGTTCTTTTGTAGAGTGTGTTTTTATTTTAATTATGTGATTTTTTTTTTATTCAGTTGGAAATTGATCCAGAAACTTTTGTTCAATGATAAATTTGAATTAATCACTTAACCTGAAAAGGATAATTATAGATTAAGTATCAGTGAGCTATATATAGTCTTAGGTAGATTAGCTTTGAAGAAGTAAATGTCTTGAAATAACATTCCATGTTTTCAAGAAATAATTAATTTATAATGTATAATGAATTGGTTCCTCTATTTTAAAATATAGAATTTAAATTCTCGACCATGTGTATGCGCAATAAAAAATAGAAAATTCAGCATCAAACTTATATATTGCTGGTTTAAGTTTATTTTTCTAAAATTATTTAATTTCAGTTATTAAAAATATTTTTTACTAGTCTTTATGGCATTTTTATACATTAATTTTGATTAAATTATTTTATTTCTTGGAATTTTTTAATGCAATAAGTTTTTGTTTTCTAAAATAAAAGGTAAAGGTAACCATGGACTCAATACCCATTAGACCTTGACACTATCCCTGTCAGTGGTGAAGGCCATATTATATATATATATATATTGTTACAATCCATACATCAACATTCATCAGACCTATCCATATAGTCTATTAGCCAGATACTCATTGACTAACCGTTATTGAATTTTTAGCTGATTGGCTGTTAGCTATTTACTTTATTTCCATTTCTGATTTGAAATTTATTCAGTTCATATTAATCCTAAGTAAGGATACTACAACTGGATGTCCTACTATTACATTACAATATATCACCATATATATAAGCAAATTGGAATAATTAGGCACTAACTATTACAATCAAGTAATGTTATTTGATTTTTGTGTATAGTTTGCCATTGATTGGTATCTACTTTACATACTCTAGTTTGTTAATATTTAAAGCTATGATGCAAACTTTAATAAGCTTTTTATATCATTAAGATGCATCTAATTAGAGTGATCATTAATTAAATAGAATGCCCATGCTCATTTTTTTATAGTGATGGTATTCGTTGATAACATTTGTCATCATTTTCAACCATTATTGATCCACTGTAAAATGAAGATCTCTCCAAGTTCAATCTATCCTCTCTGATCTCTAGCCTCTTTTCTCTACATTATACCAACATACTTTCTTATTTCATCTATCGATCTCACATGTGGTATCTTTCTAGGTCTTTTGCAATCTCTTGGAATCCAAGTTTAAGAATTCATTTGTTCATCTGTTCATCTCTTCTAACAATATGTCCAGTCCAACTTCAGTCTCTTAATTATTTCAATGATATCAGTAACACCTGTTTGTTCTCTTACCCATGTATTTTGTTTTCAATTTTTTGTTATTTCTAACATGCACCCCTCTCCATACTTTGTTGAATGGTCTAAAATCTCTGTATTACTCTTCTGTTAAGTGTCCAAATTTCAGATCAATAAGTAAGAATTGGTAAAACACATATATTACAAATCTTTCTTTTCAAGAACATAGGCATATTTCCATTTAATATTAAGTTATTTCTACCAAAAGCATTGCAATCAAGTTTAATTCTATGATTAATTTTATCCATTATGTTTCTATCTGTAGTAATAATCTGACCAAGATATTTGTATTTGTTAACTTCTAAGTCTTTAATATTTACCTTTAGTTCTTCTTTCATCTGATAACTCATGCAGCATTTTCTGAAGTGCTAAAACATTAATCGCAAAAACTCCTACGTCATCTGCAAAATCTGAATGACTTAAATAATCACCATTTACTTTTATTACCATAGTTTCCCATTTTAATCCACAAAATACTTCTTGCAAAACTGCTGTAAAAAGTTTTGGAGATATGGTGTCGCCCAGTCATACACTCTTCTCAAAGTCATTCTTCCTATTATCATTATGTAATCTTATTGTTACTATTATTTTTTTATACTCTTCAGAATATGACAATATCCTGGGTCTATACCTTGGTAATTCTATGCTTTAATCATTGAAGAAATGCTTATCAATTCTTATTCATTGCTCCTTACTGTAACTTCTCTCAATAGTTGGATATGATTCACTATACTAAAACCACTTTTAAATCCGGTTTGTTTTTTTGTTTGGTTAAAATCTGAAGTTCACTGTAGACAAATTCTAATTATCTGGATGAAATTTTTTTATAGAACTGACAAAAAAACTGATGTCTGTAATTTCTGATATCTTCTTTATCATCTTTTTTATATATTAATATTGCATTTTTCCAATCATCTGGTACACCATTATCATTTACATATTTGGTATATAATTTTGTCAAAAATGTCATTACCTGGAGCTTTTCCCTTCTTTATAAATTTAATTGCATGTCTCACTTTGTTTAAAATCCTGAGCAATTCAGAAGCTGTAGCAGTTGTAAGAGGTACTTTTTCTTGTTCTTTATTGTTATATAATTCTTGATAGAACTTTTTTTAATAATATTTATCTCTCTTTTTTTTTTTTTACTGCAGAAGTTAAGTTTTTTACCAATACTAAGATGTTTTACACTCTTGAAACTCTTTTTCTCTTCTATAGCTTTTCTTGATAGTTCACAATTATACTTTCTTATATTATTATCAACTCTTTTTTTGCAACATTTTACAAAATTCTAGATATTTAATCCTTCTTAATGCATCATTTTTATATATTTTCATATTCCTTCTTTTCTTCATAAATTGTCTTATCTCAAAAGAAATTTTACTGGTCAATTGCTGCTTTTTTCTACCAGCTGTCCTTGTTGCAGTTTTTAAAAGTGTATCAGTTTTTTCTATTGATTTTGTTCAAATTTGAATCATGTTCAAAGATCTGTTAATATTTGAAAATGATTTGCAAGTTCTAATTAAAATAATTGGAATGTTTCAGTAGATTAGAAATATCAACTGTATATTGTTTGTCGTAATAATTTTTATCTCTCTAGTTTTGCATTAACATGTATCTTACATCTCACTAATTAATGATCACTTCTTGTGCTGAATTTATTAAGTACATTACAATTTTAAAATGCATATTTTCTATTAGTCAAAATATAAACCAATTTGGCTTCTGTGCCCATTTCCATTTAACATTTTTCTTTCACTGTAACCAAATTTAACTAAAGCACTTTCATCTTTCAGTTGTTTGCCATATCTAGCATTAAAGTCTCCTGTGACAATTTTAAAATGTTACTTGGTCTCATCAAAAGTCTTTTGTACTTCCATTTAAAAATCCTTTATTTCTTTATCACAATGAGAATTTATCAAGGTATAAACCTGAATTATCTGCATTTGATATCTGCTATTAAGTTGAATAACTAATCTTGCTAATCTGTTCGATACACTATCAATCTCCACAATATTGTTCTTTCGTTTTTTATTTATTATGAATACTACTCCATTTGTATTTCGAATGTTTATGCCTTTATAATAGATATTCATTTTTTAAATCAATTGTCATCTTTTCTTTTAATTTCACAAAGTCCAATAATGTCCCATTTAATATTAGACAGTTCTTTTTCCAATTCTTGCAATCTTTCTTTCTGCAGTTAAAAATATCTAAATAAAAGGTCATCCGCAAATGGTAGCTTGGATCCGCAATCAAGAGATTCATAGCATCCTTCAGTTTCCAGCCACTACCTTGGCTGGCAATTTATTTTTGTCTGTCATAGTTGTAAATATCTATATAAAAAAATCATTCACACACACATTCATTCTGTTTTCAAGAAAACTCAACTGATATTTCAGTTAAGAGCTATCAGTCAACTGATAAGAAAAACCATGGTGTTTCTTGGTTTTAATCTCGTGGATAAAAAGCTAATAAATTCACTATGCTATCTAATGCTTGCGTATGGAGTGGATATTAGGAATTTGCCCAACTCGGTTCCTTTAAGATCTCTAAGAGAAATCAAAAGGTCTCCTTTCAGTTAACAGCAAATTCCTTTGCAGCAGCCATAAATAACTTTAGTTCATTAATAGTATTTCTTCTACAGACTTATGATTTGTTCTGTTTGTAGTGCTAATTTAATAGATTAATAAAGCTTAGATTTCAAAATTAAAAAATAATGAATCTTTTAAACATTATGTTTAATTTGTTGAGCATGCAGCAATTGTCTAAAATATGGTCGTGTTTTTTTCTCAGTTTGTTCAAAAATGAAACTGGAAACTTTTGCTCAATAGCAAACAATTTTTACTATCGAATTACTTCTAAAAATAATTTAAATCATATTTGTACCATAACATATAATTCTGTATAATAAATCTTAAAAAAAAAAAAAATTCAAAGAATGGAAAATAATAAATTCTTTTTAGGTAATAAGAATATATATATATATGTAATATCTAGTTTTTTTAAAGTTCATTATCTGAAAACAAAGTTTAAATAGTTAATAACTATTTAATTATCAGTTCTATCAGTTATAATGCAATAACTGACATTTAGGAAGTTGATAAAGGTTATTTTAATAACTTATTCCTTTGAAGTTTTAATAAATATTATTTGTCTCAGAATTGGAATGTTTTAAAAAATATATATTATTATACTTTTTTTAAAATATTAATTTTTACTTTCAGCAGAGATTTATAAATGCAGTACTCTATATATAAATAAAATATTTTAGAAGTCCCCACCCCCAAGTATACTAAAATCACTTTATTATTTGACTCTAGGCTTACCTTTTTCTATATTATGGTAACACATTACCATTACATAAAATGACATTGATAAACTATTAAACACAAATGTAGCAAGATACAATGTTTCACAAATAGCAGAAAAGCTAGAATTTGTTTTAGGTGAAAAAATTGAAAAACTCATTGCTTTGTAAAAAATGATAATAGATCTTACTTTTAGTTCAAAAATTTACACTTGTCACTAAAATAGATTTCACCAAAACAGTTTCATTTGTAGAATACAGATAACCCTCCACAAAACTAATACAAAAACAGGGTTAGGTTCCAAAGGTTAAAAAAAAAACTATTATTTTCATTTTATAATTAAGAGAAATATGTTTATTAAAGCAATAATTGATCAAAAGCATTACATATTAATATTACATAATGTTTTGTTATTACCACTAATCACTATTAAGTGAGCATTTTTATACACATGCAAATGACATATTGAAAGTGACCGTGTTTGCTCTCTCTCGTCACATTCCTTGTTTTATGAAAATTTCCCTAATTGTCAAAACTTGTATGAATACTGTGTTATAGGGAGAGTTTCTTCAACGCTCAAACCACGTTAGAGTGAAACAGTATTGTAAGAAACATGTGTTATAGATTTTTCCCTCCTAATTCTTGTACCATGTCAGGGTGAAACAGCATTGTAGGAATGCTGTTATAGAGGGGTTACTTATACAATTATAAAATTTTGCAACCTGTAAAGCTCATATTTTTATGTATATATGATTGTATATAGTCAGTATAGTTTGGGATAATTATAATATTTTTCAAACATCTTACGATAATAAAATCAGTGTTTTTTAATACTTTCTTACTATTTTTCTATCATCCAGGAAAAAAACAGGAATATTTCCTTTATGAATGAAGTTAGAATAGCCAGAAATCCAAGATTTTTGATGGTACTGATTATATTATTATTTGGTAATAACAATTAAAAAGTAAATGAATTTATTGTTGTATATACAGATTATTGACTCATCAAAGGTCAAGCCATTTTACATCATACATCACTTGCCCTGCATAGTTAATGCCATGTTAGAATGATTGACTCTGGAGTTCAAAATCCATGATTCATAGCCACTTCCAATGCTCACATTTTTATAAACTCCATAGCAATAAACTATTTGATTACTTAAGTGCTCTTCATGATTTAGTGCAGGTATAGCAAGGCAGGCTCTATTTCACTTTCAATAAATTATGGCTCTGGCTCTATCATTTCACATGCTTGAATTTCTTATTAATTCTTGAGCAATAGTCATTTGGTTATATATATTTTACATTATCACATCATTAAACAGTATAATACAAGGGAATATTTTGTTGTTATTGGAGGACAGTTTGCTACTACTTGTTATTTATTCTAATAATTTTTTAAAATTTCTAAAGTCAAATTTCTGGAACAATATATTAGGTTTTTTTATGACATTAGATTATATAAAGAATTATTCATTAGTTAAAGGAAAATTTGAAAAAATTAAATATAGCAGCTCATAATATGTACTACTTGGATAAATCTATGACATGGGTAAAAATTATTTCATCTTTATTAATAATAATAGCTGAATGATTAGTTGTTTAGGAGATCATGTACTTAATAGTACCAGAAGTAATAGCTCAAGTTTGATCCAGGAATGCAAGGCAACTTTATTAGAGTTGTGTTAACTATCCTTATAACTCAACTATTTTATATAAAATCTTAATTAATTATTTTATTTAAGATAGTAAAAATCAGTCATATATCACATGACCTATATAGCTTGTATTACCAATATGTAATATATAAAGAGCCTGCTAACTCTAAACAAGCTTAATTTTTTTTTTTTTTTTAAAAATTAAACTTTTTTAGAATAGCAGGCTTTTTATATATTTATTTAAGATAGTAAAGTTAGAATGATAAATAGGTTTACTTGGGAAACCATATAACATTTGAACATCAGGTCGAGTTGAGTGTTTTTTTTTTATAGATATTTATCTCTTGTTATGCAGAAAGTAATACTAAAAATGGTTGTTAAAAATTATGATTGTTTTAAGAAAATGAATTATTTTAAAGTAATTTTTTTATGATTTGGATTTATTATTGGTAAATAGATTAAGTTTTTAATTGCTGATTTATGAAACATGAAATATTTTACACATAGTCTGTAATTTTTGCTATTGTCCTGTAATTGATTGTTGATTTTATTCTCATTTGACAAAACTGCTTTTCAGTGTGAAATGTATTGAATCCATTCCTTGATTTATTTGTATATAAAAGCTCAACTATGTCTCAGCTATCAATCATAAATCCCATAATATATAAGTTAAAATGAAGTCAAAAGAAATATATAACCTGTATTCCTAAAAGCATCAAAGGAATGCCAGAAGATAGACATTATTTTTTTTAAACCCTGCATTTTTCACATGAGAAGTAGAAAATAAAATGCATTCTAGTGTTTGAACTAAATTTAGACTTCTGTCATGTTCAATTGGATGTCTGATTGGGAGATGTTGTATGCCGTTGAAATTATTTACTTATAAATTTCTAGAATCATTTCAAAGTAACAGTTAATGAAAATAACCTTTCCTACTATATCATATACCTTAAAGAAGTTATTTTAATATGCAAAGATGGTACATTCATAAATATAAAATCATGATCATTGATTTAAGAAAATTCTGGTCACTCAGGACAAGAAGCAATGTCCTTCAAGCATGATGTAACTATCACTGCCTGAGATATTTTCATTTAACTTTTAAAAATAACAATCATAAATTGTTGTAAACAAAAGACCATTTTATTTATTATTGTATTTCCAAAGACAATAATTTATTATTAGGCATATAATCTAATAAACAGTTATCTTAGCCTTACATTATTATTGTTTCTTATCTTACTTCATGCTTAACTTTATAGAAGGGGGGGGGTGATGCTAGCCCCTTTTGTATTGTGTGATGAGCAATAAAAATATAATATACAAATTTAATTGCACTTGTTAGGTTTTAGTATTGTAAAAAAATATTTATTTTATAAAATAAATATAGATTTAAATACCCATATAAAAATCATTTATAAAAAGGATTAACTATCTTTAAAAAAGTATTACCTACATTTTTGTATAGAAGCAGACATTTGGTAAGCTTCAAGGGTTGATAGATTGCACATCATAGCAGTAGCTTTACTACACATTTCCTGCTACCTTATATTTTTTGAATAAGCATTTGTTTACCATTATTGTCAATTTCCTTTAGTACTTAATTATGTTTTGAGCATCCTGTTGTTTAAAATAGTATCATAATTGGCATGTAATTGATGATTATTTAGATTATCAGAAATGGTTCACAAAAATTATATTTCTAAAAGAATAAAAATTATTTTTGAGTGCATCTGATAATATTTAAAAATAAATATTTATATTTAAAAAGAAAAGCTTGCAAATAAATTACATTGTATGTTTTAACATTATATTTTGAAAATTATTATCATTATTATTATTTTAAAAATATTTATTAAATTTTATAGTGTATCTTGATATCTGAGATAGTTGACCTCAATATAGCCAAACTATGGTAGCAACAAATAATGATACATAAGCTGAAAGAAATAAAAAATATAGAAAGCTAAAAAAAAACAGAGATTGATATATATATATAGCTTTAGAAATCACATAATTAATGAAGGTGCCTTGTTTTAATAATGATTTCAATGACAATGGTGTATTGTTTAGAACGTGCAGAACAATAATATTTCAAAATAATTTCAGTATTTTGTATTATTTCACTGTTTATGAAATACTGATAATTTGTGTTATGTAAAATACATATATATTTAAAACAAATGGGCCTATCTTCTGGGCATTTCTTGCATACAACACATCAAAATTACACAAATTCAGAAATGTTTAGTAGCAGCAATATCTTGAAAGAGGTTGAAACAGAGTTTTAATAAGGATTGTGGTACATGATGATGTTGGAATCTGAATAAAGTTTCAACAAGTATTGAAAGTGTTTTCTTTATGTTGCTATTTAAGATACATGCCTGTGAACTAATATTAATTAGATCAACACTTTATATGTAAACCTAAAGCCAAGGCTGTAGTTAAATTGAAATTTAGAAATAGAATAAAAATATAACAAAATGGTCAGAAAGTAAACTGAATGATTGTGAAATTAAAATGAGTTGCAGTACTCTTAAAATATCATAGAAACATTGAAGTGAAAATGATTTAAACATTTTTTTTTTTAAAAAAAGTTAGTTATTGTTTTGGACAATTAGTAGTAAAAATAGACCTTTTAGATTTAAAAAACAATTTAAAAAGTTTACTGATTATTCTGAAAAAAGTTATGACAAATCTTTGAAGAATTATTAGCAGTTTTTTATGTTGTACTCTATATACAAGATTGAAAAATATTATATGATTTAGTGCAGATTATAGCAAAAATTTATTGTATAAATAAATGTGTTGTTAATTTGAATAAGATTTTGCATAATTGTATAAAAAGTATATCTGGAAAGTATATGATTGTGATGCTTTTCATAAAAACAGTAGAAGAAAATAAAGCCTGATAAATTTAATATAGCATTTTCTTCTATAATCAATTCTATTAAATTTAAAAAAAAAAACATTAAAGATAAAAGTGAAGATTATAATTCCCCTTTTTTATATTAAAAAAGAAAATTAGGTATTATTTTTATTGATTATTCTCCATGTTTTACTTATTATTAATTTGAAGGATAGCTTAATATAGGATTTTTTTAAAGAGTCTTTAAATAAAGTTGTAAACTGAGATAAATCAAGACAAGAAGACAAATAGAAGAATATGGCCCTCAGATATTAGCTTTAAAAGATATTGACCAATCATCTAAATATAATATAAAAAGGAGCTGGTTTTTAATATATATATATATAATGCCAAGATTTATAGCTCATAAAGTATAATAATATTTGTTGTGTATTTGCATATACATATATATTATATGGTTACCAACAAAATGAGTAACAGGAAATCAATAACAAACAAAATTTAATAATGACAAAATTTGCAATAAAGGATTATCAGTGGTAATCAAAATGAATTTAGTACTGAACCTTACAATAAAATATTATTAACAGCAATATTGATCACTCAATACACAACAAAAATAAACCTTATATATATATTTTCTTTTGAATTGAATATAAAATACAATCAATTTTATAGACAACTTTATGTTTAAATAATAAATTTATTTAAACAGGCAAAACTCTCTATATGTATTGCCACTCAGTGCAAGCCAGAGTAATCAATGGATGCCAGAAGGCTTGTGCATAAAATCCCCATCTAGTGCTTGCTTGTCCAATATCCCCAGACTAGTTTCTGGTTTGTGGCCTTCATCAGTGAGGAGCCTTGGATCTGAGAGCACTGCACCTAGATCTTAGGATCTAATGCAACCCTCCAGCAGCCACCTTTTATCTCTACTTAACTACAAAACTATGAGACTTAAATTGAAAACACTATAATATTTTCAATCCAAGCTCATCAGCTTATATAGTCATATAGGTCTGAACTCAGTTCAGTATCTGTTGGCTTAAATTTATTTAAACATAAAGTTGTCTATAAAATTGATTTTATTTTATATTCAATTCAGAAGAAAGTATATAAGAAAGACAATATAATGGTTTTATAAAATATCAAGTGAAATATATATATATTACTATTGGGTCAAACTGACTCCACTGTCTATCGCTGAAATCTGGCTATATACAAACTTAAGGAATGCATATATTCACAATTTGTTCTGTGTCACCTCTTATAGAACCTGTTAGGTGTAAAAAAAAGCAAAATAAGATTGTGCAATCTGCTTTAATTCCTAGCTGGCCATTGGTATCTTCAGAGGCACAGTCTCTGGGATTGCTTTCCTCGGTGCACGAACTGTCCATTGCTTCCCAGATGGCATCCCAGTGACTTCTTTCAGCTCTGTTCTAACTCCAGTCAGCTCCAAATACACAGTACTAACAGTTCGCAGTTAAACAATTTTGTAATGAATATGCAAACAAATTCGTAAAATCTGAAAAAGATTCTCTGCACTTTTTTGTACATGTTATTTATAGTTCTCACCGATTTCCCTTGGGCATTCTGATTTTAATTCTTGATCACTATTTTATTTTCTCAGATACTAATCAATCTGTTTTTTCCTCTAGTATTTTTAATTAGTTTTTTTCGACTTCAATTGTGTTAAGCAATAATTCTTATTAGTAAATCTCTCATCATTTATCAAGCAGAATTTCTTATTATTTGCCTCATGCAACTAATTTCTATTGTTTATTTTAAGCAAATATTTCTTAGCATTTATATTAAATTCATTTAACTTTCTTTCAATACACACTATTTAATTTTACTCTCATTCACCTTAACTTTATCTGTTAGCCATCTGTTAAACATATTTCTCTAAATATATTCTCTTTGCTGTATCTCTTTTTCTTTTTCTGGAATAATGAATATGTTGCCTACTTCTATAATTATTGGTTTAAATTTAAATATTAATATGAAACATACCAATATTAAACTGTCTTAAGCAAAACTACAGTTAGATTATTTACAACTTAATAAATTATACTCATTTTAAGCTTTTTAAAGTTATTAAACTATTTTCAATCTGTGGTTTGATACTAAACTGAATTATTTATACCTTAGTAAAGTAATCACAAATATTTGAAAACTGTGAAGAATTATAAGATAAATTTTAGTAAACTCACTATTAAAACATTTTATAATCAATGTTTAGTCCAATCTATTATTATTGTGTTTAATTTATATATCACTCTTAGGATTAATCAGACATAAACACATATTCTTCTAATTTTTATTATTTAAGACAAACAAACATCTGACCGTGATTTCATAGTGCATATGTTCATATATATATATATATAAATCAAAACAAAATAAATATAGTAATCAAAATCCTCCAGAATAAATCCTATAAAATTCAATATGCCTATAAAAAAAATAAATAACTAAATCTCAGCTATAGCTAGCTTATGGCAGTTTACACTATCTTGAGTAGCAATATATATACATACATATATATGTATATTGTTAAAAGGGGGTTGCCTTGATAACAGTTTGAATTTGTTGATTGTTATTGATATTGGGATTGTCTAGTGTTGACTGGTTTTTAATGATACTGATATATATAATAAATTTGAAATGATAAACTATAATAATTCATTATGGATCATGTAAAGTTTAATAATGAAGTAATTTGATATCTGTAGAATATCTGTCTTATCATTGCAAACTAATATAATTTTTATCAATATTACCTGCGAATTTCTAGAGATAAACTTTTAATAACAACTATAAACATATTACTACCTTTCTCTTGTTGTGGATTGTTCCAGCAATATGAGTAAGACTATTATGATTTTATTTAAGAATTTATTAAGATATCAGTATGGTGTATTAATTAAAAATGCAATTGTTTACTTAAAAAATAAGATTCTATTGAATTTTTTTTTTTTAATTCAGCTTAATTTATCAAGTTATGCTATCATAATTTGATATATATTTAATTTACGTCAGCAAGTGTTTTATTTTAAAATGTTATAGTTAATATGATATAAATGTCTGTCATATAAGATCTTAATAAAATATTTAACCAACAAAAAAAATTTGAATATTTAGAGTATGATTTAAAGTTAAAAAAAAAAAAGAAAGAATTAAGAATATATATTTATCTTGGTAAATTTTTTCCATAAAAACTATTATTATAATTGATTAAAAGAAAAGCTAAAATAAAAACAAACACAGAGGAACCCAATATTTTTAAGTTCTCACCATTTCTGTTGTGCCAAAGTTTAAAATTCATTTTTCACAATTCTACTGTAATTATAATTTCATAATATGTGGGGAAAAAATCTTATTTTCTATTTTTAGGTATGAGAGTGTTATTAGAACATAAAATTTGCCATATGGAAACTGTATATACGTGTATGTTCATTCACACTTATGAAATGTGAATTTGCTATCCATTGCATTATTTTAACTTTTCTCTGTTTAAATGGACAAGAGAATGTGCTCCATCTTTATTATGTAATTTTATCCTATTATTTTTTTATTATTGTTTTGTGTATAATTTATTTTGTATGATGCTGAAATATTTAGTATTGCTATTAGACATAACTTGCAATAACATATGAATTCACCAGTTCTTTTGTATGAAAAGAAATATTGATTGAGTTATCAGCCTGAAATCACAAGACTGTAAATAGGTGGTAAAGCAGTTCTGTAACTTGTGTCCATTGATCTTTGGTTAGCTTCTCATGTCAATTGGTCATGTTAACAATATGTTTCAAGTTAATTAAATGATGAAACATTCTTAGCATTGGTTTTAATTATAATTGCTTTTTTTCCAACTTATGTTTTTCAAAATGAAATCAACTTTAGATGTTCTAGCTGTGGTAACATTTGTTTTATTTTACCAAAAAAGCTTCAACAATATTTTCATTTTACTGTTCAATAGTAGCTTCATTTTTTTGCTAATTTGCTCTTCAATTTCAAAAAGGATTTCTATGTCTGAACATTTTTTCAGCTCTTGATTGCCTTCATTATCTGTATTAAGAGGTTTCATGTCTTGTATGGTTGAGTGCAGCAGTATAGTGGTGGATCTTGGAATTCAAAGTCCATGGATCAGGCTCTAGCATCATCTATTTCAAAGCTCAAATTTCTTATGAACTCCTGAACAATAAATCATTTGATTATTCTTATTAGTTTAATTACACTTAGCATTTTAAAATCATTCTTAGTTTCAAAATAAACAACTTATTATTTTAAATATCAAAAAATAATTGGTTTATTTCAAAGCAATGTTTACAAATTATTAATTTTTTCAACCTCTTTACCCAAACAAACCATAAGCATTAATGCATTCTAAAATTCCAATAAAGTGATTTTATATTAGTTATTAACCCAGACTTCTTCATCTTTAGAAGCAACATAAGTAATGATAATACTTGTCATTCCTTGCCCTTTAGAGAGGAATCTATCATTATAAAATATCTAATTCATTGAAATGGATATGAAGCTGATGAATAATAAAATGGATTTTTTTAAAAAAATTTTTTATGTTGAAGTCTTTCAGAAATAAATATTTGTTGCAGAAGTGATTAAAAGATAGCATCAAAAAATTTCATAGGAACAAATTTAAATGATTACTAGCATATGATATTTGTTAACAAGATTGATTTGCTAGTCATCACAAAAATCATAACTTTGAATAAAATTGCTTTTAATCACATATATCTTTTTTTTTAATTTGATAAGAATTATTTTAAAAATAAATTTGCCTGAAATTTTAAGATGGTGCATTCAATGTGATTAATGTATGTACTAGATAGCAGTGTTACTTGTGTACCATTATAGCTTCATTAATCTCCAAGTTTTGTGATATGATCATATTTATTTTGATTCATTTATAGCCATTGTGTAATATAGGGATCATACCAATCACTCAAACAAGCTCTTATTTAATAAGCACGGTAAGAGAAAATATTTAAAATCTCTATCTGGAATATTCTTATCCCCAGACCAATTGGTTTCAAACTTATGGCTCCCTATATTACATATCTGTAAATACCAGCTTTTTAAAAGCAATATTATATTATATATGACTTGCTTTATAGATTTTTATAGCCATTCTAACTGCTTGTCAGTAATAAATATCGACCAGATTTACCTAAAATCTATACGAAGCCTTCCAATTATTAATTACATCTATCCACTTTCATGACTTTGAAGTGTATTAATGCATGGGTTGCTAGTTATAAGTAAGTTATAGGGTTATCCTTTTATGAATAGATACCTATGTGTTCTTCACAAATGTATTTCAACTATGTTATAACATGAAAGAACTGTTCACTAATTTTATCATGAATAATAGTTTATCAAATGTCTTCTTTCTGCCTGTTTGTTCATACATTTCTTGCAAGTTTTCTATGTTTATTTGCCATTTTGTATCTTTTGTATGGTTGCTACTATATCTTTTTCTTTTGGGTAGAATAATTCATTTTAGCTGTATATAATTGTATTATTAAGTGCCCTGCATGGTTTGGTGCAGTTGGTAGAGCACCTGACTTTGCATTGGGAGGTTCTAGGATCGATTCAAGCACTCACAAGTCTGGCTCTTAAACTTCTTATGAACTTGAAAAAAAAAAAGTCATATGTGTTTTTTTATATATATCTTTAAGTATATTGTCATTTTGGAAGCCATTTTTTTTATAATGAATCTTAAATTTAAGGTGCTGTAAGGTGTTTGTGGAAGGAAGTAGACAGTTTCGGACAGTGGGAAGTTTTTTTTCTTGTAGTTGCTTGATCACAGAGTTCTTTCTTGTTAATCATTTAACATATGCATATTGTATACAGTTATATGGTTATGATACTTTTTCCTTTGTAATTTTTAAATAGTTTATGTTTATACATACGTGCATTCACACTCATACGCATCAGTTTTCATACAATTGAAACACACTACCTTTTTTTTGATTACTAAGGACCTAAAATGAACCTCTTAAAAGTATATGCATATATAAATATGTAACCAAAATAGTAATAAGAATTTTGAGAAAGTTAAAATATTTAAATCTCACTGATTTCTTGTCTCTGCAAAAAAAAAAGGCAAAACAATCATCATGAAAACAGATTCACAGTCTAAATCAATTAATATTTTTTATTAGATAATACATTTTTTTCTAGCTGTGCAGAATCTTCCTTTTAGATAATTTAATAGAATTATCTTGCAATTCTGTTCATCAGGATCTTTTGAGAAGATATATTCTTCTAAAGTTTAAGTAAAACTTTTCTAAAATTTGTTAGTTTTGGAGAATAAAATAATAATAATCAAATGATTTATCATTCAGGAAGTCATGTGCCATTTAAGCACTGAAAATGATAAAATTGAGCTTTAATCCAGGAAGTTTTAGTTCTGAGTTTACCATTCTACTACCTATAAATCAAGCAGTCTAAAAAGAATAAAGTCAGGAAGTATTATTTTCACTCAATAGATAACTTTTAGTTAAGTGCTTGGCTTTGGGTTGGTATTTTTAGATCTAGTGTCTGAACCTACCCTGACACCTCTCTGAGGAGTGCCAAAGCACGAAGGGGTTTGGGGAGGGGTTCCTGACAGAGATATTTTAAGTGCTGGTTCTGGCTAAGCATTTATCATAAAGCTTGTAGAGGAATTGGCAATCCTCACTGTTTATAACTTACAAGCTTAAGAGATAGGGTCATGTGATCTATGACTCTTATTTTGACTATTTATAGTCTCTGCCAAAAGTCTTATGCAATTTTATAGTGCTATGACTACTAATATATGGTATGGCTGATAGCTATTTGAGTTGGATAGCTGGGTTTGAAGACATGTAGATGTCTGAAAATTTCAGATTTTCCACTCAATAGATAACGTTTAGTTAAGTGCTTGGCTTTGGGTTGGTATTTTTAGATCTAGTGTCTGAACCTACCCTGACACCTCTTTGAGGAGTGCCAAAGCACGAAACCATGGTCAGGGGTTTGGGGAGGGGTTCCTGACAGAGGTTTGGGGAGGGGTTCCTGACATATTTTAAGTGCTGGCTCTGGCTAAGCATTTATCATAAAGCTTGTAGAGGAATTGGCAATCCTCACTGTTTATAACTTACAAGCTTAAGAGATAGGGTCATGGGATCTATGACTCTTATTTTGACTATTATAGAATATTTATTTATTTTCTAATGCATATAATTGACATTTGTTAACTTCTTGCCAATTTATTATTAATTTTATTAGAATTTGTTTAAATGTATAATTCTTCTTAATATTGTGATAATTTTTTTAGGTGACTATCCTGCATCACATCCCGATGGCCCACCCATTCCTGGACCATCACTTGATCAAGAAATTCCTTCAGCACCTTCTTTAAAAATCATGGATTCTGTTCCTGGTTATGAAGCAACATCCTTCAATCCAGGTAGGAATATTTTGCTAAAAAGTTTTACTTTTTATGTAATAATACGCAATATTCTGAGTACTTATTTTAAAATTTATCCACTAGTAAATGTAAATTTCCATTCATACAAAAGTAGTTCATAAAAAAATATAAACAAATTAAAGGTATTGTATGATTTGTCTGTGGTAATGTTTATAATTTATAACTTGTTAAATATACCATGAATTTTATTTTATTATTATTATTATTATTATTATTAATTGAGTGATGGTTATAAACAAGTAAGACATATTCAAATTATTTAATAATCTAATCTAGATATTGAATAATTCAAAAAGATTGTTTTTCAGTTTCCCATGATTCTATGCTCCAAAAAAAAAATAATTATAGCAACTTTGATGCCAATTATTAAAAAATGAAAAATGAAACAAATATTATAAGAGAACAAAACATTGTGTGTGTAAATAAGTCTATCATCATTATTGATAGTGGTTTCACTAAAATGCATCTCATTACAGTAAAAGGAAAATTTTTACAGTACTTTATTGTTGAATCAAGTTATGAATTATTCAAGAAAATAAAATCTGTGATATACTATTGCCCAAAAAAATGAAAGAAAATTACCTAAGAAAAAATAAAAACAAATCCTCTATCATTAAATTAAATACTAAAAGTAAAGATAGTAGCAATGTGATCATAACATCAAAAAACTTTTAGTAGAATATTAAAAAAAATGCAATTTTTAGTGCTAAAAAAATAACTTAAGTGAGAATAAAACAATACACAGTGTAATATTGTATTCAAAATTTAAATCTGAATGTAATAAATTTTATTTAGAAGTTACAATTAATCAACAATACAAATTATGAAGCAAAAGATTGAGACATTGTCTGTATGCTTTCAAAACCAAATGGACAGGTAATTCCCCCATTAAATTTAATAATTTGTCAGATGGATTTTCAGAAAATATACCATTAAGATAGCATCTTTCAAGGCCTTTGCAAAATAAAATTTATATTGAAGAAAAACTTTTAATTGTTCAATGAGCCTATCAACATGAATAATCAATCCTAATTGAGATTATAGATGACAAAGATGCCCAATTTATAACCAATCAGTCAAAACTTGCAATGTTCTTAGAAAAACTAGATAAATTTTTCAATACTGTTCACAATATATGTGAAGATTTTTCTGAAAGTTAAATCACCAAACATCACATGGTGACCATTTCCTATGCTTATACAAACTATTGTATGGAGAGTTTTGTCTCTTATTATAATATCTTTAAAAATGCATCATAAAATAGTTAAATTATTTATAGATGTATTAAATGATAAAATATATATTATGTATGAAAAGATAGCAACTTATTATTTTAGAATATATTATACACTCTTCTTGTTCAACAACAAAAAAAAAACTTGTTGAAACTGATGAATGATTAATGTCAGAAATGTTCTATTCAAGTTTAGCATTGAAACAATAAAAGATAAATTATTTGAATAGTTGTCATATAGAGGTGTATTGATATTGGATATGTTCCTAATATATCTTAAGAGAAAAAAGGTCAGAATACTTCCAATGTGATCCTATAGCCATGTTGCTGCTAAATATCATCACTATATTACTCTAAAGGATAGAGTCATTTGAAATAGTCATTGTTTACAGAAATAAAATAAACTAGTAAGGATATTAATGAATTGTGACAAACCTAGTTAAAATTATTACCTTTCTGCCTAATGAATTCCATCTTGCACTCTATTGAACAATTTTATTAGAAATGCTCATTTTTTTACAATATTGATAATTTGCATGAAGCAATAAGCCACATTCACAAACAACTTGATCTTGAATTTGCTCTCATCTACAGACTTTTTTAAGTTTTGACATCTTTAAGAAAATAAATCAGTGTAAAGATTTTATATAATTAGGGGAAGCCCATAATTGATTTTGTTGCTAATTTAGATACTGAAAAAAGTATTGGAATTCAAGGTAATATGATATAAAAGTATCATTTTCACAATTAATCAAACTTTATCAAAAAATGCCACATCTCATTCCTGCAACATTGCTGTTGCATTTTTATTAATAAATTGTGCAGTTTGATATATTTGTTATAAAGTTAAGGAATATCTTACTGTGACCATAAATCATTGATTTTTTTGTATAACTTTTTTTTTGCAAATCTGAATATGTTTTATACATTTTTGTTAGCCAACAATTTTTTCTTTCATAATGCATATATTTTTGTTAAATTAACATAATAAATCTTAAAACATCAAATCTTTATAATAAATAAGCATTAAAAAATCAAAATTGAAACAGATATGTACTGCATGTTATAAATTTGTTCAGCATATAAATAAATTAGTATTAACACAGATGTAATTAAGATTAGATAAATTAATTATGTAGTTATCTTTTTATTTAATCACTTTATTATACTTTTACTCACTAATGAGACTAAAATTATCTCTAGAACATAGGTTGTGTTAGGATAGTTAATTAAAGAAGATCATCTACTAATATATATTTATTTTAATAACTTATTGGTATGGATTTATTAGGCAAATCAAAAAACTGATTTATTGGTTAGCTTTTACACACACACACACACTAGCTATACCTGCAGATTTACTCACATTAGTAGAATAAAATAATGTAGTTGATAATTAAAATATATTTAAGTAATATTGACATGAAATAATAATACATGAGTTAGAAATGACTGTTGTAATGAATTTTTTTATAAACAGTGTTATATGTTCCATCAGGAGCTAATACAAACAAATTCTTTCCATTTGATATTCATGAAGGTGCAATGACCAAATTCCTATAAGAAATAAATGGATTTATCAGGCTAATGCCTGCAATTGTGAAAGTTTGATCTTGAAATTTATTATTTGTGATGGCGAAAGCTAATCTGACAGGAAACTGCAAGCATTTGACCATTTGGCATTATTGCTATCTACAATATGAGACAAATTTATCCTTTAGCAGAACCGGTTAATACTTGTGCTATAAGGACATGGCTACCAATGTTTATGACATGCATTCTGGTGCTTTTACAAAGTTTTGGTGCATCTAAATTGTAATTGAAATAATTGAAACTTCAATTTTCAACCTTACTTCGTGATGGATGAATAATATATAAAATTGGTCTTCCTTGTTCATGGGATTTTTGAATATAATAAAAATTGCTATATAAGTAAAATAATGTTAATAGATTACATATTTATATGTGTTCTTTATTCAACAGGCAAAACTCTCCATACAGTAGTGCCACCTTGTGCCAACTGGAGTAATCAATGGATGCCAGAAGACTTGCACATAAAATCCCCATCTAGTGCCTACTCATCCAATATCCCCAGACTAGTTTCTGGTTTGTGGCCTTTGTCAGCGAGGAGCCTTGGATCTGAGAGCACTGCACCTAGATCTTAGGATCTAATGCAACTCTCCAGCAGCCACCTTCTCCTGACGAAGGCCACAAGCCAGAAACTAGTCTGGGGATATTGGTTGAGTAGGCACTAGATGGGGATTTTATGTGCAAGCCTTTTGGCATCCATTGATTACTTTGGTTGGCACTACTATATGGTGAATTTTGCTTGTTTAATAACAGTTATATGCCAGCATAAGAGATGGTGATCATGTGATGTTTAGTGTTCTTTATTCATTTGTTTATTTGAAAGCAAGATTGTTTTAAAATATTTCTTAAGTATTATATTTCATGCATTTTATTGAATAATGTTATTTTTAAAAATAAAATAGTTTTAATTTTTTTTAAAAAGACAATTATTATTTGAATAGTTTAAATTTTAACATTTTGTATGAAGTAGATAAATTAATTAAATTTTGTTTATACTGCATATTTAATTTCTCACTTGTAAAAGGAGCTTAAAAAACTTAGTTAATCACATGAGAAATAGATTTAAACTGAAATTCTAAAAGTTGATCAAATTCAGTACCATATTGATCATAAATAACAAATTTTATTATTTGTTTTTTTTTACTGTACCTGTAGCTTGCTCATGTAAAAATTATTATTGTAATGCATTTTTATATTGCAAATTACCAAAGTTTTTAAAACAATTACCATAAAAAAAAAGCAAGAAAAATATTAAAGATTCATCAATACTGATGCAGTATGTAGCTGTTCCTGCAGCTTATATATTTATGTAATATTTCTATGAAATAATAATACATGAATTATCAACAGCAGTATCAGAAAAAATATAACTTTTTATGATTATTTATATTACTGAATTTGATCAACTTTTAGGATTTTAGTTTAAATATATTTGTCATTTGATAAAATAATTTTTAAAATGGCTATGAAATTTTAACATTGCATTCCACTTGCAAGTGAGAAATTAAATATGTGGTACAAATAAAACTTTAACATCATGGTATTTTTTTTTTTACACTCCATTTGCAAGTGCGAAATTAAATAGATGATCCAAACAAAATTTATTTAATTCAAAATATATTTTACAATAAAATGCTACCTCAGATTACCAAAAAATATAATTCTCTTTATTTCTCTAGTATGTATTTCAATATGCATGCCACAAAATACTTTTCTAATATCTGTAATCTTTTAATCAATACTACTCTCTTTTTGCATTTTTATGAAGTCATTAGAAAATGATCATTATTTCAATGCACTTTTATATTGCAAATTGTCAAAGTTTTAAAACAATCGAATAACACAAAGCAAAAATTCACAGCCTATGTTATTCTCCAAAAAAGACTAAAGAAAATCATACAATATTTGTTGGGTTTTTAAATAACAAACAAATAAGCTTTCACTTTTATATATATAATAGATAAATTGAATATCATCATGTTATATTATAACATGAGAAAAATATCACATACTTGTTTAAATTTGCAATATCAGATATTTCTTTATACATATATTAAGGTGAAGATTTTTAAAAAATGTCAATGTATTTCGGACTTTTTCATTCATACATTTTCATGTTATTAATATTAGCATCACCAGCCATTCTCTAGGTAATAGATATTACTCAGACATGTTATATAAAAGTTGAAAACATCCCTGAATGTTTTATTTCTTGGAAAGTGGCTAATATGATCTGTTTGAAATGTTAAAATAATATTAATATTAACAATGAGCACAATGTATAAATTACAAATCCAAAATAAATGTTAACACATAATACCTATAAATTATTATTACTTTTTCTGACATAGTTGTAGATACCAGAAAAAAATATGGATTTTAACTTATCTAGATCTCTTCAGAAATATATGATTATGCACATGATTAGAGAGAGGTGTACAGTTTAAAGGGGGGGGGGGATTCATGCTAGATTACAAAAAAATAGCAGGTATATTTGATTTTTAGTAAAATTTATTATGTCTGTATCTAAAGTAAAAAGAAATATAACAATATTTGAATTAATAAAGAATGATTAATAATCATTTATTTATTGAAATATTAATATTGTAAATAAGCGATGCATAAAATTACAGCCCTTGTAAATTAACTTTATATATATATAAAAATCATCGAACTGTCAAGAATAAATATTGGTAAGCTGATAAAAAATGTAGAGTTTTTTCATTTTAATTTTTCAATTTTTTAAAATTGTTATTTAAGCTAATCATTGAAAAGATTTATAATGGTGATATTTATTTGTATTTCAAACCATAAGTAGTTCATACCTTAAACCATTAAACATTACATGATTACCTTTATTGTAACTATATCAGTGAATTTTTTTTTATATTTTACTAAAGGTTTATATTTAAAAATATTTGTGAAAAAGTAATTTGAAAAATTATATTTTGAAAGCCATCTTTATATCAAAATAAAATTATTGATTTGAAAATCAATGTAATTTGAATTTCGATGTGCTATAATTTTATTTTCTTAATTCATTTGAAACTTAAAGTTAAATAGTTAGATACTGTCAATACTTTTTTTCTTATACTAATTGATGAATTAAAAAAAAAATGCTGGGCAAAATTAAAGATAATTTTTATTTTTAATTAAAAAAATAAATATTAGTTTTGAAAGAAAAACAACCTATGCTCATTAATGCTCGATTTTTTTAAATTCAGGATTTTATGGGTGTTATGATATGCACATATGTGTGAGCTTCATGCATAGGTGATATAATGGATATATTGATTTCAATTATTAATAAGAAAGTTGGAATTAATGATATTTATTGAATATGTCTCTATCGTGATTTTTTAAACCATTATAACATTACATGATCACCATTTTTTACACTTATGCAATCTGTTAATATTAGCAACTTTATATATATAGTGGGTGAAAATTAAATTAATTTCTTAAAGAATAGTATATATTTTTAATAATGTCCATATTTATTGTGTTTTCTTTTAAAAGATTTACATTTAATAAAAAGTGTTGTTGTGAATAGTAATTTTCATGTAGATTTGTGTCAAATAGCAATAAAAAATATAAATAAATAGTATTGGGGAAAAAATGTTTTTATAGTTGGGAATCAAAATTTTTCTAAGTGATATTATGTTCATGTTGGTGAATAGGTATAGAAATATTAAATATCACAGACAATTAATAGAAGCCTATCAGAATTAACCATATAATTTTTTAGAAAAATTTAGTCAAAGCTTTGACTACAACCTAGAATGGTTTCTAAAAGATTACTTATTTATCATTAAGGCTATCATATAATTTACACAATGCAAAGATAAAATATTGCATATTACCATGAAGTTAATATGCTAGAAAAATAATAAAGTTGAAAAAATATTTTCATTATCATATAATAAGAAGAACAAGAATTTGCATATGTTAAAAGTTAATTTTATTTTTATTCATAATTTATAAAGTTTGACAGATAAGGTTTAAAATTGTCATTTTAGAAACAGATTTATTATCTTCTTCACAAAATTATAATAGAGTAAATCAGTCATATATCACATGACCTACATAGCTTGTATTACCAATAGTAATATATAAAGAGCCTGCTACTAGCTCTAAAAAAAAAAAAAAATTAAGCTTGTTTAGAGCTAGTAGCAGGCTCTTTATATATTATATATAAAATTATAATGAAATTGACATATAAAAAATCTTATTAGTAAACGTTAATCAAAAAATGAAAATGGTTGTTTATTAAAGTGCTAACATTTTTTGTTAATAAAGCAAATAAAACAAGTATAAGTGTATGAAAAAATTTTTCAAATATTTATTAAAAACAACATTAATAAATTGTAAATTGAAAATACAAATATATATCATTAACTGTGTTATGTGCAAACAATTTACTCTTACTAGTGAAAAATATAAAAAATTCAAATATTTATTGGTAATCCATAATTAATAATTGCTTAGAAATGATGACACAGTTTCTTCATTGTTGATTGCAAACTGGGGGAAGAATCTTTAAAAAATGGATAATTTAGAAGAAAAAATAAATCTTTAGAAATTAATTTTCCATACTACAAATTGTCATTATTGAAAAGTTTAGTCTGTATTGTTTTCAGTCACTTTTAACAAAGTCAAAAAACTTTTAGTGTTTAGTGAAACTGGCAATGGGCATTTTCTCTGTTATTCATGTTAGATCAAAATCAAATTTATAATGTCAAAGTCTTAAATAATTAGTGGGATTAGAATAACCAAAAATTATAATTAGTGATTATGAAATCAAATCTTCTTTATGGGAAAGAAGCTTCATAAAAATGCTATTAAAATGATTATGTAATATGATTACTAATACTGAGAATTACAATATTTTTTAAGTATTGAGAAAGGAAAATCCCAAATGTAAATTTATGAGCTATATATGTTTGCACAAAAGAGTTCAGGAAAGGGAAATTTGTTACTTTGATGAAAATAAACTATAAAATGAATAAATTATTATAAATTTTGTTTCATCTGATTATGAAATAACTTATCATATTAGAAGCTGTTTTCTACTTTTCCTCATGGAGTATGTACATATATATTTAAGGCTATAACCTTAATACTATGCACCTTGAGTGTTCAATGTGCCATTAGAGGGACCTCTGCAAATCTTCACATAAGATTATAGCTCTAAATATATATGTACATACGTGCTGACCATGCGCTTAATAAATTAATATTTACAACTCTTGGAGTATGCAAAGTGTGATTTAAATATCTTATTTTTTTTGCCACATTAGTATCAGTATTTAGGTATTAGTGAAATATAATTTAATTATTTTATTTTGTTACCATTATACTACAGGCAACAATAAATTTTATTCTTTTTTAATTTTATTTACATTTTTTAATTTTTCGCTTTTACTAAGTATTATTATTATTATTTTCCCATGATGCTAAACTAATCCTTTTTTAAAAATCTTGATTTTAATTACTATTTTTTTAATTTATATATACAAACTAGTTTTCTATATAAAGTAAAAAAAACCTTAGTTAATTTATAGGTAGATAATTTTAACTTTTTTAACCACAGATATAAAATCGTAAAGCATGCATTGTATTCTTGTCAAATCTGCATATAAAATCATGACTAAAGAATTGCTACCACACTACAGACATATATGCATGTATATATGGAAAGTGAATTTGAATTTTTGTTTAATTTTTTTTTAAAAGAAAATATTGTATTGAAAAAATAACTTTTATCTTCTGGTATAGGTTTAATTCTTTTAATTCTGAGATCATGTAGTAATTATCTTCTTATCCTTTATTTAGAAATCTCCCAATTTTAAGTGCTTATATGTTGAAAAATTAAATAACAATAACTTAATTCTAATAGTTATAAATTATACAGGTTATAGTATGTTGTATATATTAATTTTTATATTAATACAGAATTTTTATTATTAAGACAGGAAAAATTCTCCATACAGTAGTGCCACTCAGTGCCAGCCAGAGTAATCAATGGATGACAGAAGGCTTGTGCATAAAATCCCTATCTAGTACCTACTCATCCAATATCCCCAGACTAGTTTTCCATTGATTACTCTGGCTTGCACTGAGTGGCACTATTGTATAAAGAGTTTTGCCTGTTTTAATAATAGTTATGAGGAAGCATAAGAAATGGTGATCATGTTATGTTTGATAACTTAATTTTTATTATTAGTATCAAAATTTATTTACTGATTAATTTTTTCAAATTCTCTTAACATATAACATTTGACAAGTATGGTCCATATTTTTTGTGAGTATACAGTAAAATTTCTAGCCTTTTTAATAATATTTATATAAAAGTACTCAATCAATTATAGTAAATTTAAACCACTAAGCATCACATGATCACCATCTCATACTAGCACATAATTGTTTATAAACAAGGCAAAACTCTCTCCATACAGTAGTGCCACCCTGTGCTAAACAGAGTAATCAGTGGATGCCAGAAGGCTTGTGCATAAAATCCCTGTCTAATGCCTACTCATCCAATATCCCCAGACTAGTTTCTGGCTTGTGGCCATCATCAGTGAGGAGCTTTGGATCTGAGAGCACTGCACCTAGATCTTAGGATCTAATGCAACCCTCCAGCAACCACCTTTTATCTGTACTTAACTACAAAACTATGAGAATGAAATTGAAAACATAAAAAATATTTTCAATCTAAGCTCAATAGCTTATATAGTCATATGGGTCTGAACTCAATTCAGCACCCATACATTTTGGTGTCTTTGGCTCTTTAACAACCATAGCCACCACTATCCTATTAGGCAGGATTGGTGTTAAACCACTAAGCATCACATGATCACCATCTCATACTAGCACATAATTGTTTATAAACAAGGCAAAACTCTCTCCATACAGTAGTGCCACCCTGTGCTAAACAGAGTAATCAATGGATGCCAGAAGGCTTGTGCATAAAATCCCTATCTAATGCCTACTCATCCAATATCCCCAGACTAGTTTCTGGCTTGTGGCCATCATCAGTGAGGAGCTTTGGATCTGAGAGCACTGCACCTAGATCTTAGGATCTAATGCAACCCTCCAGCAACCACCTTTTATCTGTACTTAACTACAAAACTATGAGAATGAAATTGAAAACATAAAAAATATTTTCAATCTAAGCTCAATAGCTTATATAGTCATATGGGTCTGAACTCAATTCAGCACCCATACATTTTGGTGTCTTTGGCTCTTTAACAACCATAGCCACCACTATCCTATTAGGCAGGATTGGTGTTAAACCACTAAGCATCACATGATCACCATCTCATACTAGCACATAATTGTTTATAAACAAGGCAAAACTCTCTCCATACAGTAGTGCCACCCTGTGCTAAACAGAGTAATCAATGGATGCCAGAAGGCTTGTGCATAAAATCCCTATCTAATGCCTACTCATCCAATATCCCCAGACTAGTTTCTGGCTTGTGGCCATCATCAGTGAGGAGCTTTGGATCTGAGAGCACTGCACCTAGATCTTAGGATCTAATGCAACCCTCCAGCAACCACCTTTTATCTGTACTTAACTACAAAACTATGAGAATGAAATTGAAAACATAAAAAATATTTTCAATCTAAGCTCAATAGCTTATATAGTCATATGGGTCTGAACTCAATTCAGCACCCATACATTTTGGTGTCTTTGGCTCTTTAACAACCATAGCCACCACTATCCTATTAGGCAGGATTGGTGTTAAACCACTAAGCATCACATGATCACTATCTCATACTAGCACATAATTGTTTATAAACAAGGCAAAACTCTCTCCATACAGTAGTGCCACCCTGTGCTAAACAGAGTAATCAATGGATGCCAGAAGGCTTGTGCATAAAATCCCTATCTAATGCCTACTCATCCAATATCCCCAGACTAGTTTCTGGCTTGTGGCCATCATCAGTGAGGAGCTTTGGATCTGAGAGCACTGCACCTAGATCTTAGGATCTAATGCAACCCTCCAGCAACCACCTTTTATCTGTACTTAACTACAAAACTATGAGAATGAAATTGAAAACATAAAAAATATTTTCAACCTAAGCTCAATAGCTTATATATAGACAGGGATTTTATGCACAAGCCTTCTGGCATCCACTGATTACTCTGTTTAGCACAGGGTGGCACTACTGTATGGAGAGAGTTTTGCCTTGTTTATAAACAATTATGTGCTAGTATGAGATGGTGATCATGTGATGCTTAGTGGTTTAACACCAATCCTGGGATAGTGGTGGCTATGGTTGTTAAAGAGCCAAAGACACCAAAATGTATGGGTGCTGAATTGAGTTCAGACCCATATGACTATATAAGCTATTGAGCTTAGGTTGAAAATATTTTTTATGTTTTCAATTTCATTCTCATAGTTTTGTAGTTAAGTACAGATAAAAGGTGGTTGCTGGAGGGTTGCATTAGATCCTAAGATCTAGGTGCAGTGCTCTCAGATCCAAAGCTCCTCACTGATGATGGCCACAAGCCAGAAACTAGTCTGGGGATATTGGATGAGTAGGCATTAGATAGGGATTTTATGCACAAGCCTTCTGGCATCCATTGATTACTCTGTTTAGCACAGGGTGGCACTACTGTATGGAGAGAGTTTTGCCTTGTTTATAAACAATTATGTGCTAGTATGAGATGGTGATCATGTGATGCTTAGTGGTTTAACACCAATCCTGCCTAATAGGATAGTGGTGGCTATGGTTGTTAAAGAGCCAAAGACACCAAAATGTATGGGTGCTGAATTGAGTTCAGACCCATATGACTATATAAGCTATTGAGCTTAGGTTGAAAATATTTATGTTTTTCAATTTCATTCTCATAGTTTTGTAGTTAAGTACAGATAAAAGGTGGTTGCTGGAGGGTTGCATTAGATCCTAAGATCTAGGTGCAGTGCTCTCAGATCCAAAGCTCCTCACTGATGATGGCCACAAGCCAGAAACTAGTCTGGGGATATTGGATGAGTAGGCATTAGACAGGGATTTTATGCACAAGCCTTCTGGCATCCACTGATTACTCTGTTTAGCACAGGGTGGCACTACTGTATGGAGAGAGTTTTGCCTTGTTTATAGTAAATTTCTTTTAATAAGCTGGTGCTTAAAATTTTCAATTGCGTTTTTTTTGTAGGAAAAAAAATGAAAATTATGAATTAAGAAAAACACTGAACAAACTAAAAAAAGACAAAATAGAAACATGGCTCTCACATTGTATCTCATAATTTATTAATTTTACTGTTTTATATATATATAATTTTAAAATATGAATCTTATTTTATTTAATACACTACATTTATTATTATTTTTTAATATTTGTGTATTTAAGATTGAACAAAAAACATTACTAATATAAATCATAATTTATAATATAATAAAATATGAAGGAATAGAGACTGGATTTTATTTTTAATCTCCAAATTGAGAGTAAGTAAAAGTAGATTCAAATTGTATCTAGTATTCTCAGATTGTGGCTAAAGCTTTAAGATAAGCTCTTACATCAAATTTTTAGGAAAAAATAATGAAAGCTGAAGAATCATAATTGCATGATCAAGTGTGACAAAGAAGATGTGCTTTAATTTAAGTTTTGACTTGGAAGTTTTTTTTTTTTTTTAAGGAAATATTTAGAACCAATACTGTTAAATAAATTTTCTACATATTTTTTTAAAAAAGTTTGTCAGATATATAAAATTAAAATACAGAATGCAAACTTGATTATTAATAAAATGCAAGCATTGGACCTGTAAAATGGTAAAAAAAAAAAACATATAAATTTAAGCAGAATATATATAAAAAAAAATAAGTTCAACATATTTTGTTAAACTTATTTTATTTAAAACTTTTAGCATCAAGATTAAAGAATGTGAATATTAAAGTTGTGTTGTTGTTTTTTTTTCTACATTGAATTTGAATGTTGTACTGGTCTTTGAAATATCATGGAACAATATGTCACTACATAGAAGAAATTGAATATCATTATTTATCCATTGATCTGTGTTCAGTATGACTTAGGTTACAAATTATGGTCATAAATAATCCTTTATAATATTGTACAGTTAGAACTTTAAGGGAAAGCTTTAACAAATGTTTGCAATAATTGCAAAGTGACTATCACCGGTAGGGTCAAAAATTGCAATGTAAAAAAAATTAGCTATCAGTATTTATTTTTGAATATCAAAAATAAACATGATTAAAAAAATAGACTTTTACAGTCTGCATGACTTATTCTTCATATTTTATTTGAAGCATATAATTAATAGGGCTTAGTTGATTACTTATTCTGAAATACCTTTAGCTTTAAACCTTATAATGAGGAGTTATTGTAAAGGTTTTTGTTTTGCAGCAGGTTATTTAAAGCTATTTTTATTTTTATATATTTATTTTCATACTAACTGATGCACCTGGATTAGAAAGAATTGTAATATGTATAATCATTTTCCTCGATTGTAATGGATGAAAACTTGGTAGAATGCACATATGTTTATTTTGGACACTCGAGTTTGAATGATTAATAAAATGTTATACTTATTGAAAGGATATTAATATAGTATTTATTTCAGCATCTTTTTTCTTCATTTTAATAATGTCTATTACTCTGAAGGCATTCAACAGAATGTTTTGAAGTTGTAACTGCCATTTTTCTAAGTTTAGTTCATTATTATTATTATTATTTTTAATCATTGTCTCTTTGTAGAAGAGATACCACATTTATATTTTTTAAAACTTTTGTGATATACATAAATTTAAAGAAATTTTAAGTTAATTAATTAACGTATAGTAAAAAGGAGGGGGATGGGTGTTGAATATCATTAACATTATTATGTATAATTTTATAAAAGTAGTGCCTTTTTATATCATACTTTATTTTATACTTCTTTTTATACGCAGTAATGTAAAACAAATCTTTCAATTAACCCTTTTTTTAGGACAAAGATTTTGAACTTCTGGATGATGTAAGCTCAAATTTTTGTTTTCTTTTTTTATAATATATATAAAATCAGCATGTTTGTGTGTTTTTTTTTAAATGCTCTCCTGATAACTTATGCAATAATTTTCTGAACATTGAATTGCTGCGTTGAAGAAGAGTATTTTTAGATGGACATTGTATATAAATTTAATCTGCAAACTCTAATTAAAACAGTTAAATTATTTAAAAGCATGATATTTTATTTTATAAAGTAATATACTTTTTTTTTAAGATGATTTTTTAGTTTTTAAACATTTTTTTATATTTTATTTTAGCATGTGCGCCACCTCCAAGTTATGATGAATCTATGTTAACATCACCACCTACTCGACAAAACGTAACTAAGTAAATAATAATCTATTTTAACGTAATCAAAATTATTATTATTATATTAGAATTAGAATTATAAGAGATTTTCACTGTTCATAAGTAATTGTTTTTTTTTAAAAAAGATTATAAATACTAACTTCATAAACAATAGATATCACTGTTATTATTGTTAGATGCTATGAGGGTCACATTGAAATTTTTGAGATAATAAATAATAAACAACCACTTAAATGAGTATGGCTATTCCAATTCCAGAAAAAGAAAGGAGGGAATGGGCTTTGCAGTGACTATACAAACCAATCTAAGAAACAGAAATACATGCACATATAGCACATGCTAATCTATATTTTTCTGTTTATTTGACATTTTGTAATGCTATCTTGATTTTTTTCACATTATTAAACATGATGGTATTGACTAAGATTAATTATTATCTCTTTGTGATTAAGCCCACTAAACGGTTCATCTCGAAAATTGCATCCTTATGCTCTGGGCTGTTCTGGAAAAAGAAAACAGTAGTGATAAGCTACAGACAGATGCAACGACTCAGGGCCATTAACGGAATGGGTCTCCATGGCATTTGTACATTATGGTTCCAGAAATCTTACAATTTTCTCCATAAATTAAAAATGAATCAAGAGAATGAAGAAATTCTTACAATCATCTTTCCAACAGACCGGCCACCATCACCGCGGAAAAGAAACTTGCTGGATCTACAACTAAACGAGCATATGAAATGCATAACAATCAATAAAGACACATTTCAAAACAAATTAACATACTGGTGGGCCTTTAGTATAAAGCACACTGACTTAAAGGACCATCTCTCAAGTTTAGCCATCTTAAATGATAAATTAATATAGAAATTCAAAAGATGGAGCTTTAGAGTCCAAATATCTGGATTTTCTAATCAAAACCAATGTAAATGCATTACCTACTAATGAATTTTTAGTTAATAAAAGAGGGTACTCAAAGATTGATTCAACCTGCATGATTTGCAAAAAAGAAGATGAAACCATCAACCATTTCAGATTCAGATGTAATCAGCTAATGAGTCGAATCAAGGCAAATCAATTTAAATTATTTAATTTGAAAGAAGGTATCAGAAAAGGATTATACCCAGAAATTAGACTCTCAATAATTCTTGATCATCTATTATGGATTACTAGATGTAAGCTAGTATTTAATCATCAAAATTTTAATCCTATTAACATCATGCAGAACAATCTAAAGTAAACAAACAAGAGATAGCCTAATAACCCTTGAGGTTATTTTTACCATGACTTGGGACATGCTGGATTTATCCTCTCCACGGCCCAACCAATAGCAGGATGCTCCAAAAAGGAGAAAATGGAAGAGTAATTGACTCAAATTCGGGAAAACCAAATGAAGGAATGAGAAAACACTTTGAACAAAATATGTACCAAATAACATCTAATGTAATATTATAATCTTTAATAAATTATTTTGGAAACTATCTTGGATTTTTTTCAATTTATTTATTTTTTTTTCTGAAATACTTCAACACTATGTCTAAGTGTATCTCTCCAGTGTAGTCTATTCTCTGCCATATTTTTACAATAGAAGCAATTGACATTCCACTTCTTTAGTATGCCTTTGAGATAAACCTTATAATGTAGTCAGGATGTACCTCTCCCATGAAAACGATGCTCAAGTTCATTATAAAACATGCTTTTAGGAAGTCTTTCATTGTTTATTCATTTTACATGTCTAATCCAATGAAGGACGATTTTACAATAGTATATTCAATTGCATCACATCCAGCAAGTTGAAGAATGTCTTTAAATCATATTTTTCTAATGTCTTTATAATGTGTCCAAATTTTACTTCCATTCAATAAAATAGGTAAAGTTATAACTCTATATACAGCTAATTTACTTGCAGCAGTTATTTCCTTATGATGAAATATTCTATCTTTTAACTTGTTAAAAGCAGAAGCAGTCCATTGGGTTATAAGTTGTACTTCAGCATCTAAGCCCACTTTATTAACTATAAAACTACCAAGGTATTTAAATTGGTTTACATTCTCAAGTTGATTACCATTCAAGCTTTTTTTTTTCTCATTGTTTGATAAAGAACTTGCAGAAACTGTATAATATGAATAAATTTTGTTGGACAACCAACTAATTTCAGACAATACCATAGATTTGTCCTATTAACTGAATCTAATGCCTTGACAAAATCAATAAAAGCAATATATAAATCACTCTTTGTTTTTTGTACTTTTCTTGCATTTGCCTGGCAATTAAAACAATGTCCATAGTGCTTCTGGATTCTCAAAAATCACATTTAGCCTCTGGTAACCTATTGGAAATAACCTATTCAAAAAAATTCTTGAAGCTACCTTTTTGTTGAAACTACCTTTGCTATAGTGGATAATAAAAATTGTAGAAATTTTGTCTATTTTCTTTGTTTTAAAAATTGTAACAGTAAATGCATCCTTAAGGTTAGATAGCAATGATTTTAGGGTTCCATATATTCCTAAAAAAGCAAATATTTTTGAAGCTAATATCTCATTGCCATATTTTAAAACTTTTCTAAGTATTTTATCAGAATCTACAATCTTTTCACTTTTAAGTTATGAAGAGATATTTTGACTTCATTAAACTGGATATCTTTGCCCAAATCTGAATGAGTAGATAAAATGGATATATTTTTAAAAATTGTTATATTCCTTCCATCTGTTCAAAATATAATTAAGAGTGATATTGCTAGATTTAAAAGGAATGGGATACCATTTCCCAAGTCCATATGTTATTTTCAGGCATCAAAAGAAGAGAGATCTAAAATGATTACAATCAATGAATGTCTGTATCTTCATTGTAGTTTTAATCCACCAATCATAAGCTTTTTTGTTAATTGTTATATCTCTACTTTCAGATCTCTATATTTATTATGATGTTTCATGTTTAATATATTATTCTGCCAAGCCGAAAATGCCACATATTTCTTTTTAATCAAATCACTTTTAATAAGATCATTGTCAGAAAACCAGTCATGATTCTTCTTTTTAGTGAATACAATAATAGATTTACTTGTATCCATAACATATTCCTTATGAAAATTCCATGTTTCAGTAATATGACAATTCTGAAGATCCAGATTAACAATTTTAATGATTAATAGCTTTATATAATGAATTATTTTAAAGAATCAACATCAATTTCTTCATTACTATGATAATATCAATTTTTAAATGCAGTTATCATTTTAATCTAGATATACTAATTTATGATCTGTCCAAGATTCTTCTTTTTAGTGAATACAATAATAGATTTACTTGTATCCATAACATATTCCTTATGAAAATTCCATGTTTCAGTAATATGACAATTCTGAAGATCCAGATTAACAATTTTAATGATTAATAGCTTTATATAATGAATTATTTTAAAGAATCAACATCAATTTCTTCATTACTATGATAATATCAATTTTTAAATGCAGTTATCATTTTAATCTAGATATACTAATTTATGATCTGTCCAACAATCTGTACTCATAAGTACTCACGTAATGTTAATTTCTTTCTGGCTTCTAGTTGTAATTTATTAAATGCCATTGTTTTGAGGGTGGGTACAGCCATGTTTATTTATAGTAGTTTTTTGCTTAAACAATGTATTTGTAATAGTCAATTCATGTGGTGTGCCTAAAGTTAATAATAACAAATCATTTATTTAAGCACCAATACCATTATTTCCCATAACTTTTGGCTAATGTCTACTATTTGTACCATCATATGTGTTAAAGTCTTCAAGAAGAAAAAATCGATTTTTTAATGGCATTGCTGTAATAATGCTATTCAATAAGGAATAAAAGTGTTCCTTCTTCTGCATTCTCACAGTTTAAGGTTAGAGCATAAACACTAATAAAATATCTGCTAGTATGGCAAGTTTAATATTATTAGACTTTCATTGATGTAATGGGAAATTCCAACAATAGAAGATACTAAACTAAACTTTACAGCAAATCCAATATCATACATTCTCCTTTTATAACTTTTTCAAAAAAAACTTGTATCCATTCATTTATTCTATGAAACTCCTTTTTTTGAGAGACATGTTTCACTAAGAGCAGCTATATTGAGCCTAAATCTTGATAGTTCTTTAGCCACCATTATAATCTTTTGTACTGGTTTTGAAGAATTTGTATCAATTAGAATTTCGCATATTTTATGTACTTATATTTAGAGAAAAAATAGATTTATAATACTTAACCTTTATTACTATCTCTGCTTCTTTATTATTATTACCATATTTTTTATTTCTGCTGAAATGAACAATACACCAGATAAGACAACCTAGCCAGAATGTGTGCAACAATTTTTTAGACCATATTTTTAGATCCTTCCACTTCTATGGTAAACTGGAGGATTCCTAAATAAAACTGCTTAAACATACAATCTTTTCCAGCCAAAACTCTTGCTTCACTGGGATCCAGTTTCAAATTGACTCATTAATGATTGGATTGTCTTAAGCAAGATCATAACTAAGGTCTGCTTCAAAGGCTTAGCTAAAAAGAAAACTGAATTACAGTTAGGAATGCTGTGAATGTAGTTAAAGTATGGAAATTAAGTAACAATTCCATTGTCAAAGCTAGTATAAGGATATATACTCTTATTCTTCTCCTTTACTTTCTTTGCATTTCTTCATATATTCACATATATTGCTTATAATAACTTCTTTCATATACACTTTAATGCAAAAATTTTTTAATAAAACTTCTTTATTTTCCTGATAGTTTCAACTGTCCAGCAGTCTTCATCTGAGCTTTCTCAAACTTCCTCTGCTTTTCAAATACTTATTTAAAATTTATTTGAAAAGCAGAGGAAGTTTGAGAAAGCTCTGATGAAGACTGCTGGACAGTCTAAACTGTCTGGAAAATAAAGAAGTTTTACTAAAAAATTTTTGCATTAAAGGGTATATGAAAGAAGTTATTATAAGCAATATATATGAATATAAGAAGATATTCGATAGAAAGAGAGCTTCATGATGACTAGACCATGGAGTAATTTAAATGATGAAGGAAAAAAAAGGAGACAAAATATTATTTGTATAAGAATCGGTAATTGATCTTTAAAGAACCAACATCTTATTCTACAAGGCAACAAGCTCTTGGTCAGGATTTGTAATTCATAGTTGGATTTCATATCTAAAGACTATTCCACTATCTGCCATCTATGGAACTTGCTACTAGCCTGAGTCCCATACTCAACAACTTTTGAGATACATAAAAAAAAATATGTAAGCTAAACACACAAAACTTTGTGTGTGTTAAAGTAGTCACCTCCAACATTAATGCATGTTTGAAGACAAATTTTTCATAGATGGAAGCCATCATATCCTTCATTTTTCATAATGGAATCAAAAACCCTTATAGCAGTGTCAATCTCTTCTGAAGTAAAATGACAACCACTTAATTTTTTTTTTTTTTTTTGAGATTAAAGAATAATCAAAAGTTATATATTATGAGAGCAGATGTATTCGATAACATTGATTATACTTTCTCTTAGAAAGTTGAAAGTTACTGCAGCATTATGAGAAGACATGTTGTTAAACCCCTTATTCTTAGACTATGAAGAACTTCAGCATACTTGTGTGTTCCAGGATGCTATGACAGTCATTTTTCATTCTATCTTAATAGCTTTTATCAATCCTGTACTTCTAAAGAAAACAGTGTACTTAACATTGTCTTTCCATAGTGATCAGCTTTGGGTCATTGTCAACACCCACTTTCTACTTGCTTGACATATTGTAAAAAGGAATGCAGGTTTTATCACCTATTATAATTTTACATATGAATTGATGACCACAATTATTAAGTAATTGTAAAGTTTGTTGACTGATTCTCACACACTAAGCTTTTACTTTGTTCTCACAATTGATGTGGAACTTAATCTGAAACAATTTTTAAACCTTTAACAGGACTTTATATATTTTTGTGAAGCCAATACCCAAGAGTAGTGTCTCTCATTTGGTAAATATACTGGTTGTTATCTGTCATCTTTCTAAAGATGTGGGTTACATTTTTTAGGGTAACTGCTGTAGCAGGCCTTACCATATGTTTATTACGCAAAACTATGCCCCCTTTTTAAATTAACCATTGCTCTTAATGATATCATCAAATACCAAATGTAATCACTGTATACATTCTTCAGATATCCAACGTGAAAATCATAAAAAATTATAAGAGTGGTATGCTCATTCCAATTCCATGATTCGTAATGTTGAAATGTATCTCATAGCTACCAAAATACTAATGATGGGGTTCAACTGTTGCTTATATATTTATAGTATATTGAACCCAATCCATGTATAAGTCATACAATTTCTACTTTTGCCATATCTCAATAATTTCAGAATGACTCTTGTATTAAGTTAATGTTGATTCTTGATAATTATATTGATCAAATTTTTAGAATAGTACACAGGAATAGTTTGACTGCTTTTCTCTGTTCAACTTACTTTGATATAACTGTGATCATTGTCAGTATTAGTCAATATTTAATACTATTCCATAAATAGTGAGATGTTATGAAAAATAAATAAAATGGAACAATAAACGTAATGAAAATAAAGATACAAACTCTCCTTATGAAGAAATTTTCAAAAGAAAAATAAATGAAAACACAATATAGATTTTATTATAAAATGACAGATAAAATAAATTAAGATTAAAAATATATTTTTCTATGACAAATACTTCTGATAATATACAAATAAATTTTTTTTGAATATTTTTTTAAATTTACAAAGCTGTAGTGAAAATTTAATTTATTGTTTTTCAAAGGAGAAAAATAATATGGAAAAACAATAAAAACAGAAAATTATTAAAAATTATAAATATAAACAATTTTGTAATTATTCACTTTACAACACTCTATACTTTTAATAACACAATAGTTACATGTTTAAAAAATTAGGATTAAAATTAATTGTACTGATTTGATATAACTACAACTTTTTTTAAATAATTTCACATTTTATTTAAATCTCTTGTTATTTGATTCAATTTAAAGTATGAAGTTTAGGATATATAATAAACAAACCAACTGCCCACAATTTTCTTTTTAAGTTTTGTTTTATTTTTATGAAGCATTTTTTATTTCATTATTCCTTCCTTCATTTTGATCACATTGTATGGTCCTTTTCAAGGATTATTCATATTAACATATATATCTAAATTGTAATGGTCAGCTGAAAATCCGCAAATGTGTTGACATCAATCACCAGAAGTCGCTACTAGATTTGCAGTCGAGAACTTAGATATAAAAGCCATAGAGTTGACAAAGATTATGTTGTGGAAATGGGATGGAGCAGAATATGGGAAAACTTAGACTGGGGAATGTAAAATAAAGTAGCTAACAGGTTTCTCTGGGCATAATTGCTGAGAGATTCTTGACTTCGTTTAAGGAGAAGCTACAGTACATCACATCACATCACATCAATTTCCTATCTTTGCTTGTAACTGGTAGAATTGTACTGCTCAATAAAATCAGTCTTATTGATATATATATATAGGAAATTTAAGTTTGCTACTGAAGATATTAAACAATAAACCTTTACAGAATCCTCAATCATTAACAGTATTTTTAAATATGTCCCCAAGATCTGGCAGAACTTAGAGATTATTTTGAAACAATTTTTGTTCATTGTATAAAACTGTAGTATTGATATAATGATATGTAATAAAGTTTAGGCTACAATAAATGAATAATAAATATTTTATTAAAAACTCATTATTTCAACTCTCAACATAAATATTTTTGTGGTTATATTTGATAAATAACCTTAATAATTTGGAATTCACAAAATCTATAATAAGATAAAATCATATGTCAATAGGCTATATCTTTACAACTTAATATGATGTATCCACATGGATATAACATTTTTATACCCTTTCTGTATATAGAGGATCATATATTAATATTCTAAAAGAAACAAGTAGGGCAAATTCCTAATGTTCACTCCATACATTCTTGTTGTTGCAGCAGTTATTACTATATGATTATTCATATAGTATATAAACATGGATGGACTGCTTACCAACATACATTAGCCAGCATAGTAACTTGCATTTTACCTCTGAGTTTAATATCAGAAATACCATGGGCTTTCTTTTCAGTTGTCTAATAGCTCTTAACTGAAATCAGCTGAGTTTTCTTGCAGGTGGAATAAATGTATGCGTGAATGAAAATAATTTTTTTTCTAAGGAATATTTATTGCCAGGAAACGGTAAATTCACCAGCCAAAACAGTGATTGCAAATGAAGGCCAAGGATTCTGAGAATCTCCTGGTCGAAGACCCAGACTGCCTTTGGATGATGCCATTTTATTTAGGTACTTACAACTTCAAATTACTTTCAAATGAAGGAAGATTGCAGGAATTGGAAGAAGAACTGGACTTTGTGAAGTTAGAAGAAAAGGTGAAGAGACAATTGAATTAAAAGTGGATAAATGCTGTATTACAAAGGCCCAAACATTGGAAGTAGAAGGGTAGTAGATTCATTATCAGTAAAAAGTTGAAAAAGAACCCTGTAGAGATTGATAATGCATTGGACAGAGTGGTAAGAGTAGCTATTCAATTTAATAGCAGATATCAAATGCAGATATTTCAGGTTTATGCTCTAGAAAGTTTTCATTGTGATGACAAAGTAGAGGATTTTTATATAGCTACATAAATGGCTTTGATTAGAAAAACATTTTAAAATTGTCATGAGAGACTTTAATGCTAGAATTGTTAAACAACTGAAAGATGAAAGTGCTGTAGATAAATTTGATTATGGTGATAGAAATGAGAGAGGTCATAGATGTGTGAAATTTGCAGAAAAAGAAAAACTTTCTATTATGAATTCTTTTTTTGAGAAAAATATTAAAAGGAAATGGACATGGAAGCATTCAAATGAAGGTCCAACAGAATTGGATTACATTTTGATTAACAAGAAATTTGTATTTCAAGATTGCAATGTTCTTAATAAATTCAACACAATAAATGATTATCAATCAGTGAGCAATAAGATATAAGTTAATGCAAAACTTGAGAGATAAAAATGATTAAGAAAAACAATAGTCACAGTTGATATTCTTAATCTTCAGAAACATGACAGTGAATTTAATTTAGAACTTGCAAATTGTTTTCACATATTAACAGATTTCGAACATGATTTAGATTTGAACAAAGTCAATAGGAAGATAACTGATACACTTTTAAAAACTGCAACAAAAATAGCTAGTACAAAAAAGCAGCAATTGACCAGTAAAATTTCTACTAAGACGACAATTTATGAAAAAAAGAAAGAATATGAAGACATACAAATATGATGCATTAAGAAGAATTGATTATCTCGAATTTTGTAAAATGATGTGAAAGGGAGTTGATAATAATATAAGAAAGTATAATTGTGAATTAGCAAGAAAGGCTATAGAAGAGAATAAAAGTCTTAAGAGTGTAAAATAGCATCTTGGCATTTGTAGGAAACTTATTTTTGCAATAAGAAAAAGATGGAACTATTATTAAAAAGAGTGATGACATCATGAAATGTATAGAAGAGTTCTAAAAAAATGTATCTCGTACAACTAATATATCTTTTGAATTGCTCAGGATTTTACATGAAGAAATGAGACATGCAATTAAATTTATAAAAAAGGGAAAAGCTCCAGGTAAAATGGAATTATAATTGATATTAAAAGGACCAGGTGAAGAAATATAATTTTTTTTTGTTAAAGTTATATTCCAAATGCTTAAATGATAAAAATATACCAGATGATTGGAAGAATGTAGTATTAATATTAATCTTTAAAAAAGATGATAAAGAAGATATAAGAAATTACATTCTAAATTTTTTATTTAAAAAAAATGTTTAAGTAGTTATAATTATTCCTCTATACTTGACTAGATGCACAAATTCTTAACACTATTTTGAAAATCAATAAGTATTTCACTATTTTCTTTCTAAATATGGCCTATTAATTGCAATACATTTAAATAATAAATTCATTTAACACACTTTTTTTTTCAAATCATGAGTTATTTTATGAAACTTTTATTTATTTCAATTTTCTCCAATGATTCAACCATATTCTTCCTATAAAATATATGTATACAAATATACAAATATATCTTTAGGACCAAATCGATCTCCAAACATGCGCTGTTTTAACAAATTGACATGCACTCATTCATAAGCTCCCAAATATGTTAGCTGTGCTGGACAAAAATTAAAAAAAAATGTATTAAATATATTTTTACAAAAAATCAGCAAAGAATTTCCAAAGCAACTTAATAAAAAATATTTTTTCAAATAAACAGAGCAAAACTCTCCATACAGTATTGCCACCTGTGCTAAACAGAGTAATCAATGGATGCCAGAAGGGTTGTGCATAAAATCCCTATCTAATGCCTACTCATCCAATATCCCCAGACTAGTTTCTGGCTTGTGGCCTTCATCAGTGAGGAGCTTTGGATCTGAGAGCACTGCATCTAGATCTTAGGATCTAATGCAACCCTCTAGCAACCACCTTTTATCTCTACTTAACTACAAAACTATGAGAATGAAATTGAAAACACAAAAAATATTTTCAATCTAAGCTCAATAGCTTATATAGTCATATGGGTCTGAACTCAGTTCAGCACCCATACATTTTGGTGTCTTTGGCTCTTTTACAACCATAGCACCACTATCCTATTAGGCAGGATTGGTGTTAAACCATTAAGCATCACATGATCACATTTCCTATACTAGCACATTAATTGTTGATAAACAGAGCAAAACTCTCCATACAGTATTGCCACCTGTGCTAAACAGAGTAATCAATGGATGCCAGAAGGCTTGTGCATAAAATCCCTATCTAATGCCTACTCATCCAATATCCCCAGACTAGTTTCTGGCTTGTGGCCTTTGTCAGTGAGGAGCTTTGGATCTGAGAGCACTGCATCTAGATCTTAGGATCTAATGCAACCCTCTAGCAACCACCTTTTATCTCTACTTAACTACAAAACTATGAGAATGAAATTGAAAACACAAAAAATATTTTCAATCTCCTCACTGACGAAGGCCACAAGCCAGAAACTAGTCTGGGGATATTGGATGAGTAGGCATTAGATAGGGATTTTATGCACAAGCCTTCTGGCATCCATTGATTACTCTGTTTAGCACAGGTGGCAATACTGTATGGAGAGTTTTGCTCTGTTTATCAACAATTAATGTGCTAGTATAGGAAATGTGATCATGTAATATTTTTTCATATAAATTATAATTTTTTAAAATATCTTGCTTATTTTCATGTGTCTACATCCTTTTACATTTTACATTTTTATTTTTTAAATTTACTTTTTATATAAAATGTCATTCAATTACTATAATTACTCTTTAATATTTAAATACAAAGAAGTTTGAAAGTCTGGGTTCAAATCCACTTTAATTATAATTTCTCTTCTATAATTACACCAGACTCTTAACATTTTCTATTCAAAACTGATTTTCTCATTTTTATATATAAACTTTTTTTAACTAATCTTTCTTTATAAGATATCACATTTTTCAATATCTTAATTTCAAAATTTAAATGCTAAGATTCTTTCATATATGGGTATATATTTGACTTTTTATCTTTTAAATGCTGTTTTATTCTAGTTTTTAATTTACTTTTTATATCCCTTTATATGAAACATTTTTATCATCTGTCTTACAATATGCAATTACAATATAAATGCCATTCATATTTTCCAATTAGTTTTTTTTTTAACATTTATTAATTTATCTAAATTTTTCTTCTTTTTATATACTGGTTTAATTACAAATTTATTGTATTTCCTGTTTATGTTCTGTATTATTTTATTTATAGAGATTACTTTTTAATAACTTGAAATTATTATAAATTTCTTTATATTCCTTATTTTTCTTATGTATTTTTTTATTCTTTCTATATTTTTCCTTCCACATAATTTATTAATTAATTTAATAGGATAATAATTTCTCTTTGCTTTATTTTTTATTATATTAATGTCCTCTTTTAATAATTTATTACCAGAGCACAATCTTATTTCTCTATTTATTTTATTCTCAATAATATTTATTTTATGTATTACACCAAGAACTTCTTTCATTGATGATATATATATATTAACACACAGAATGATTCTAGTGTACATATGAATTATTCATACATGAATTATTGAATACATGTTATAAAAATATAATATTTGAAATATGAAAATAATTTTTATAAGCAAATAAAAGGTCTCAGCATGGGAAATGTTTTATATATGTTGATTATTTTTTAATATTTAATATAACAAAATAATATTTGATTATTTTATAAAATATATAGATGAAATAGATAATAGAATTCAATTTATTATAGAAAAGGAAATTTGATTGATTATATGGATATTAGAATTAAAAAAAACAACAATAATAAAATATTAAACAAGTATTTTCAGCATAAAGACTTTTTATAGTTTATGAAATAATCGGAGATCATTACAAGCCTCCTCAATCAAATAAGCTTAAAATGGGGGATTTACTAAATATTCCCAAATAAAACTAAAATTATAAATAATAAAATAAAACGAAATTAATATAATGCATAGATTTTCTCAATTATTTTTAATCATCAAATAATAATGTCCACAAGTAATTTTTGATATCAATCAAAGATGCTTAATAATATTGTTATTTAATTTATTTAGTTGTTACTGTGTCATTTCTCCCTTATGTACATATCAATTCTCCATTGATCTTGAATGCTCATGTTTTGAACTGAAAAAAGAGGATTCTTATCATGAGATGTGTGATAATGATGCTAAAGAGTAAAATATTCATATATGATCTTTCTTAGAAGAAAACAGTGTCTGAATGTAGGTTAATGAAATTCAAATCCCATACATTCAAATAAATCCTTAATGCTAAATTAGATCCTTTGGGAAAAGATTTGGTAAAAGATGATCAGAAAATATACAATCAGAGTTACCTGACATAAATATTTATATAAGGGACTGAAGGCATCATCATCAAGATTCATTTTTAATTATAGATCAACTGAAATTCAAATACCAATTAATCTTTGGGTAAATTGATGAGTTACATATAATGTTTGAATAATTCATATGTGCAATGGAAGCATTATCTGTTCATTGATATGAGTATTATGAGTAGTAAGTATAAGTATCATCACCACCTTGTATTTCCATCATATTCTTTATCATATTTTCTAATGTCTTTTTCAAAACTTTATTAATATTTTTCATTCTTTTTCAATCTATCCATATTATTATAATTTTTTTCATTTTCTCTTTCATATTTTTTTCTTTCTTCATACTTTAATGATATCTTCTATAATGTATCCCCCATATTCCATTTCTTCTTACAATTTTTTTATTATCATGTCCTCCATTTTATTTTAACATATTACACATTCCAGGTTTTATATTGTTATTTTTTTTATCATTGTAGATCAAATCATTATTCATTTCATCCAAGTTAATATCAAGTATGATTTAATAAATGTATTTCAACATTTTCTTTTTAACAATTTTTCTTTTCAAAACTGATTCTTTTTTTCTTTCTATATATACATTTTCTTTAATTAAACTCTCTTTATATCATTTAACATTTTACAACATTTTCATTTTAAAATTTTAATGTTTACATTCTTTCATATATAGGTATATATTTAGAATTTCTGTTTTTTAAATAATCTTTTAGCCTAGTTTTTAATTTATATTTTATTGTTCCTACACATGAAACATTTTTTATTATCTCTCATACAATTTAGCAATTTATAATATAAATACCTTTCATATTTTTCAATTCCTACCTTTTTCAACATTTATCAATACTGGTTTAATTACAAATTTATAATTATATTTTCTATTTGTGTCATTTATTATTTTACAGGATGAATAAATTAATAAAGGACATAAACAGGAAATATAAAAATAAATTTGTAATTAAATCAGTCTATAAAAAGAAAATAGATTTCATAAATGTTAAAAAAAGGGAGGGATTGAGTAATATAAATGGTGTTTATATTATAAATTGCTTAGATTGTAAGTGAGATAAAAAATGTTTCATATGTAAGAACAACAAAAAATTAATTAAAAACCAGGTTAAAATATTTATAACACAGAAATTGTAATATATACAATGAGCCATAAACTATAAATCAATATATACAATTTCAGTTATACTATCCAATAAAAAATGTAAACAAGTAAATGAAAGTGTAAATAAATAAACGAAAAAAAAAAAAAGATTAAATTCATAAATTTAATATATTTTTCGATATGCAAGCAGCCATTTCCCCCTCTCTGAGCATCATGAGCAATCCATTAAAAAAATATTAAAATAAAATTTATAAATAAATTTTAAACAATATTCCACTTTTGGTCATCTTTATTAATAAAATTTCTTCAATTTTGTTGAAAGTATATATATTTTTTTCTTTCTTTATTATCCTTTCCAAATTTGATATTCTGGATAATAAAATGTTTTCTAAGCATAATGCTAAACGTTTTATAAAAATGTTATTGAAAAAAAAAGAATATCATTCAGAGCATATTTAATTGAGTTGAAAGTCAGATATTTTGCTTTTTTTTTTAAATAAAAATATGATACAATAAGTTTTTATTTTTTCAATGAATGAATTAATTTCACTCAATAAAATGCATATAAATGTGTCTCTTAATTTACTATTAATAACTATTATTGTGAAATATCTGCATGTATAAAACCATATATGTAAATAAAAGATTAATGCTGTTTGTAAATATGCATGGATTTCTTTACTTTAATAACATTCTCTTTATTGGAGAAAGTTACTCTAGAAATTTGCTTGAGAGATCATTTCAAATTATAGATTAAATTAGAATAAAATTGGTATGCAAATAAAGCTAGTTGCATAAAAATTAGATCATATATAAGATATTCCACCTGTAACTAAAATGGTTAGACTGGCTTAAAGTTAATGTTGATTTGAAGTGACAAGAGATCAACAGTAAAGAACAGTCAATGATAGACCAATAGATTAATTAGCAGTGATCAATTTGAAAATGGAATAGCAGCAAGTGTGAAACAATACGTGTTTGCAAATAGAAAAGGTTATTACCAGCAAAGGGTAATTAACTGAAGTTTAACCAAACCATAAGGGACAAGTTGGAAATGGAAATGGTTAATATATAACATATAAATTGTATGTGTCGAGGTAAGCATTGAGAATGTGAACCTTAATAGTTTATTTTATATGGAAATTATATAGGCTTATTTGTCTTTCAAAAGACATTTGATTTGAAAACACAAATATAACTTGATTACTCCTGATGTGAAAGAAGACTATTTTCATTTAAGGAAAATATATAGCATATGAATATTAATGAACTATTATATTTTTATGCTGTTTTTACTACATTATTATTGTTATTAAATAAATCTTGTTATATATAGATTTTGAAGTATATTGTTTATTTATTTACATCCCTGACCAGTCTTTAGAGACTCTCAGGACACAGCATATTTTTATTTTAAAATTTTGTTTGTATTTCAATTTTAATTTATATATGATTACTATGCATATAAAAATATTTGCATTATATATATGCCTGCATATGAAAGAATGGAAACATTTAAATTTTGAGATAAAAATGCTGGGAAATGTTAAATCGAATAAAAAGAGATCAATTAAAGAAAATTAATACATAGGAAGAAAAAACTCAGTTTTGAATAGGAATAATGTTAATAATTTGGGAATCAAATTAAGTATAGTGGAATAATTGTAAATAAAGGTTTTTTAAAAATAAAAAATTAGAATGTAAATGTTAAACTAAGTTAGAAATAAAGTAAAATTATAAATTATATATATATATTGTAATGGCATATTTATATATCGTTACATATCAGTAAACTTTCTCAAAAAAAAAAAAAACATTAAAAAAAAAGAATTTACTTAGTGTTAGTAATTACGTTACACAAATTTATTATATATGAAAATTTCAAAAGGACAAAACTTTTTTTTTAAAAGACAAAACAGTAATTACACACAAATATAATGATAAAAAAAATGTTGACTGTTGATTCCTTACTACCAGCTAAATTTCTGCCCCCTCCCTTCCAAGTTTCTTTTCTTCTACTTTTAACTATTACTTACGCAAGTTGAATGATTAGATTTTAATTTAAACAAGACTTTTTTAAAAAAAAAAAAATTATGATTTATATTTATTATTACGTTTTATTATTTAGATTTTAATATTAACGTTTTATTCCTCGCATTTATTTCTACATATGCACAATTTTTCTTACTGGCAGTACCTTTAAAACACAATTCAAAGTATAACTTTTCGTTAATACAAAAAATTTATTTATATTTCAGAAAAAATATTACGGGCATGATTTATCTTTAAAATTCTCAGGGCACTCGGTGGTTTATTAAAGATCGGCTCATGTTGGGTAGCCAGTTGTAACGATCGAAAAGAAAGTGAAGATCGAATCTAACCGCAATCTGCACTACCAGGGCGCCATCTAGGCATTTGAGCCTAGAAAAATTTATAAAGTAGGCAGATACGCGCAGTTAAGATTCCACTTTATTTTATATTTAAATTGTTATCCCATTGTCACTAGCTCATGGAGATGCAGAGATAAGAAATAACTTGTTTAGTTTGTATATATATATATAAAATAATAAAAGCCACTGCCAGTAAATAACAAACAAATATTTATTTATGCACATATAAATTTTGAATCATTTAAAATTTTGAGGAATAAATTTAACATTTTAGATTTTTATATTAACTTTTAATTTTACATTTAAATAGCTTGCAATAATGAGCTTAATATTTATTTAGAGGGTCGAGTATGAATAGACTATATAGATTGTATTTGAAAAGAAAAATGTTCTATCCCTTATTTAACCTTAGGCCAAAAAGTTCGCAGCCAAACCAACGTCAATCCATCGGATATATCGATGTATTCAATGCAGCATGAATACAACAACACAAAATACTATACTGTCAGGAATGTTCATCTGAACAGTAAGTAGAGTTAGAGAAAACATTGTCTCTCAGCCAACAGGAATGCTACATCTGTTGGCAAGCAGAACAATAAACAAAAAACTCCATAGGAATGGACTGCAGTCCTTTTTGCCGACTTACAATCCCATCCATAGGCAAACAGAAGGTGTGTGGCGTATATATGCAATCCTGTTCGTAGCGGATCTCCTGCTACATTTACTAATTACATCAATACATCTAATCCATTGACTCAATTTAACTGCGAAACAAATAACCTAAGATTACCCTCCCTTAAACTATATATATAACTTTACAAATCTATGCAGCCATTCACGCCCAACTTAAATTTAACCTTTAGATACGTTCACACAGATGAATTTTATACAATTTGTTTTATAATGTTGAGTATAGATCAGCTGCACAGATTCCACAGTCAAAAACATTTCAAAATAAACACAACCGATCAAAATACAAAATCATCGATAACATCAATTGCATAGGGAATACAAAAAAAACCCCAATAGCATTCATTGTAAGATGCCGCAGTGACATTGATGACTTATATATTCCAATCGACTATGAAACAGCAACATAATTAACCGCTAACGAATCTATGCAACGTCTATACCCAACTTAAATTTCCTCATTTAAAATTTAAACAATAAATATTAATACAAATAAAATAATAAATGGAAATGATTTTTATCAAATGCAAAATATATAAAATTAAACATTATTAATTGATTTGAAACTTACAAAAATCAGATAAGAGTCCACTTTAACATTTAAGTTGGTTTGTTTATTAAATTTGTCAAACCCTGACGAAAGTTCTTGATAATTTTTTTTATGATTTTAAAAATTGTTTAGTTCATATAGCTTACAGTAGAAGAGTCCAGGTTCCTATGGGCAATTCCCCTGAAGATTTCATGGAAGACCGTTCTGATATTCTGGAAGTAGCCTTAGCTGGTTCATTCTGGAATCACAGTCTTTTCCTTTTTAAAATAAGTAAGAGAGAACTATATGTTCGTCCCATCGTTCGTCTCACCAAATCAAGTTGGAACTGTCTGGAACTCAATATTTTTCTTTTTATAGTCCTCCTGTGGATTCCATGAACAAAGACGTCACTGTTCCATTTTTTCGTTATGGTCCAGGCCTTTATTTGCTTCCATTGGTCAAGCTAAAATCTCTTTATACTCTTATCTATTTTTCATCTGACTTTTTAATTACACAGCTTTTGGATAATTAATAAATAATCATTTCCATCTACAAAAATATTTTATCTTTAAATCTTGTACTTTTTTTTATAAAAAAGTACGTTCAAATACTTATTTATTTGTTTTTTTTTTTAAAAAAAAAATATTTTTAAAGTTTTGAATCTGTGCGAATATATACATTTAACAAACATTTTAATTTTAGCGTTTAGTTTTTTTTTTTAATACATTTATTTTTATTTGCGAACTTAAAAGTTTTTATTTCAATTTAATGTAACGGTATATTTATATATCGTTACAATATATATATATATATATTGTAAATACATAAATATTTCTTATAGGAATAATTCTTGAAAATAATCACGCTTTATAGTCAAAAGTTAAAGAATAATGAATGAATATATTGAAATAAAAAGTGATTCATAAAATAATGCAAGATTTTAAAAAAGTGTGTGCAATTGATTTTTTATTTATATATTGAAATTAATGGGCCATATTTGGAAAAAAAAAAAGGTGGAATATTTATGAATAATGGAATTATTAATGAAGTATTAATTTATTAAGTGTGTGTGTGTGGAGTGTTTGGAGTAATTTTTGTTCTGATTTTGAATAATATTCATTTAATTATTATTTGATGATAAGATTATTTCCTATATTCCCAAGGAAATTTGAAAGAAATTTGTTTATAAAATTGTAAAATCATTTGTGTACATATATTAATTTATTCTTTATAATTAAAATTTATGAAAATTGAATAATCAAAATATTATTTAATAATGAGCAAATTATTATATGTGTTTTGCATAATATTATCACAATCCATTTGTAAATGAGTATGGCTTTTCCAACTGCAAGAAAAAAAAGATGACAAATAAATATATTCTAGAGATGAGTTTTGCAATGCCTATGCAAATGGAATCTGTTATTCACAAATATACCCATATATAGAACATGGTTTGTAATATTATCTTTTTAGATATTTTGTTATGTTGTCTTTTAACTTTTTCTGTAGAAAACTTTTTTTTTCTGAAATATTTCATAATCAGGTCTAAATTATAACTCTTTAATGTATTTTAGTCTCTTAAATCTACCCTATTGAAACAACCCAACATTGCAATTCTTTAGAATATTTTTGAGATAATCCTTATAACATAAACATGATTTACTTCTCTCATGAAAATCATGCTCAAGTTTACCATAAACACCCTTTTATAAAGTCTTGTATTGTTCATTCATTTTATATATTTAATTCAGTAAGTATGTGATCTAACAATTTGGACTCTATAGTATCACGTCCAAAAAGTTGAAAAGTGTGTTAACTGTTTTTATGATTTTTTCTATTGTATTTTTAAAATTTTATGGAACATTTTTAAATAAAGCATTTTTAGTGTCTTTATGGGTGCCAATGAGTTGTCCTAGTTTCATGTTCATATAGTAAATTAGATAAAATAGTAATTCTATATATAACTAATTTAGTTGCAGTAATTTTTTTTTTTTTTGTGATGAAATACCCTATTTTTTAACTTATTAAAAGCAGCAACAGCTCACTGGAGTCTGTGGTACATCTAACATATAAGTCCACCATTCTACTTATAAATCTTCCAATATATCTAAATTGGTTTACATCTTCGAGTTTGAAAATTATCTAAGCTAAAGTTGCTGAGGATTTTTTTATTATCATTGGTCGATAATGTGACTATGAATTGATTATATTTCTCTATCAATAATCATAATCTTTAATTTTTTATGTCTGTCAATTAAACAGATAGATAGTGAAAATTAATTTTATTGGTCATCTTGTAGCATTCTAAAATAGTTAACTTTGCTTAGTTTTAAAAGAGGCAGTCAGGGCCAACCAGAGTAATCATTAGATGCCAGAAGGCTTGTGCATAAAATCCCCATCTAGTGCTTACTCATCCAATATCCCCAGACTAGTTTCTGGCTTGTGGCCTTCATCAGTGAGGAGCTTTGGATCTGAGAGCACTGCACCTAGATCTTAGGATCTAAAACTCTCCAGAAGCCACCTTTTATCTCTACTTAACTACAAAACTATGAGAATAAAATTGAAAACACAATAATATTTTCAATCTAAGCTCAATAGCTTATATAGTCAATGGGTCTGAACCCAGTTGAGTACTCATACATTTTGGTGTCTTTGGCTCTGTGTGGAGAGTTTTGCCTGTTTTAATAACAGTTATGTGCTAGCATAAGGAGTAGTGATCCTGTGATGTTAGTGGTTTAACACCAATTCTGTTTAATAGGATAATGGTGGCTATGGTTTTTAAAGAGCCAAAGACACAAATATATGGGTACTGAACTGGGTTCAGACCCATATGACTATATAAGCTATTGAGCTTAGATTGAAAATATTATTGTGTTTTCAATTTTATTCTCGTAGTTTAAAAAAAATATGTAAGTGATAATAAATTATTCATGAGATGTTTTGATTTTTTATACACCTTGCTTGGCATTATTTTAATAAAAATTCCTATGTGTGTGGTGTGTGTTGATGCGAATTCTAAACATAAAATTATATTCACAAAATATAAGCTCTTGTTCTATTTTATGTTGTTTCTCTGGATGTATTATTCTTTTAAAAATATTCATTACATGTATGACAAAAAAAAAATATTCAAAACATCTCATGAATAATTTATTATCACTTATATATTTTGGTACTGGTAGGAAATTTATATCTGCAATAAAAAAAACAACATGGAATTATTACTAAAAAGAGAGATGATATTATCAAATGGGTAGAAGACTTTTATCAAGAATTATATAGTAATAAAGAATAAGTACCTCCTATTTCTATTACATCTTCTGAATTGCCCAGAATTTTAAATGAAGAAGTGAAACATGCAATTAAATATATGAAGAAAGGAAAGGTTTCAGGTAATGATGGAATTATAATTGATATATTAAAAGAAGCAGGTGAAGAAATCGAATTTTTTTTAGCAAAGTTATATACCAAATGTCTAAATGATAAAGATGTAGCAGATGATTGGAAGAATGCAGTAATAATATTAATATTTAAAAAAGGTGATAAAGAAAATATTAGAAATTACAGACCTATCAGCCTTTTATCAGTTTTATACAAAATTTTTACCAAGATAATTACAACTCATCTACGAAGAACATTGGATTTCCACCAACCAAGGGAACAAGCTGGATTTAAAAGTGGTTTTAGTACAGTAGATCATATCCAGGTATTGAGAGAAGTCATAGAAAGAACAAATGAATATGAGTTGCCATTATGTTTTGGATTTGTAGATTATGAAAAGGCATTTGATTCTATAAACATTTCTTCAGTGATTAAAGCATTGGATCATCAAGGTATAGATCCAGGATATTGTCATATTTTAAAAAATATTTATAAAAATACAACAGCAACAATTAGATTACATAATGATACTGGGAAAGTCAACATTGAGAAAGATGTAAGACAAGGTGACTCCATATCTCCAAAACTTTTTACACCAGTGTTGCAAGAAGTATTTTGTGGATTAAAATGGGAAACTAAAGGAGTGAAAGTAAATGGAGATTTTTTAAGTCATTTAGATTTTGCAGATGATATAGTTGTTATTTTTGCAAATACTGTAATGCTTCAGAGCTGCAGGAAATGTTGCAGGAGTTATCAGATGAAAATAGGACTAAAGATAAATGTTAAAAAGACTAAAATAATGTTTAATCGATTTGCTCAAAATAGGAAAATAAAGATTGATTATGATGAATTAGAAAAAGTTAACAGTTACAAATACCTTGGTCAGATTATTAATACAGATGGAAACATAATGGATGAAATTAATCATAGAATTAAACTTGGTTGGAGTGCTTTTGGTAGAAATAACTTGATATTAAAAGGAAATATGCCTATGTGTTTGAAAAGGAAGGTTTTTAAAAAATGTGTTTTACCAGTTTTTACTTATGGATCTGAGACTTGGACACTTAATAGAAGAGCAATACAGAGACTCCAGACCACTCAAAGAAGTATGGAGAGATGCATGTTGGGAGTAACAAGAAGAGATCGAAAATGCAATGTATGGGTAAGAGAACAAACAGGTGTTACTGACTTCACTGAAAAAATTAAAAGATTGAAGTGGAGTTGGGCTGGACATATTGCTAGAAGAGATGATAATAGCTGGACAATTGAAATCTTAAACTGGATTCCAAGAGATTGTAAAAGACTCAGAAAGAGACCACATGTGAGATGGATGGATGAAATGAGAATGTGTGCAGGGGTGATGTGGAGAAGAAAAGCTAAAGATCAGGGAAGATAGATTAAACTTGCAGAGACCTTCATCCTGCAGTGGATTGATAATGGTTGATCATGAGGATGATGATATATTTTTAAAAAAAAATAGTTTACTAAAATACGGAAATATTTATGATTCTTTATCTTTAAAGTTTGAGTTCACTTTCAATCTCATTTGTATTTGATCTCAACATAAACCAAAGTAAGAAAAACCTATCTTATGCTCTTTCAAAATTAACGATCCTACAATTCCCAAAATTATTTATTATTCTCCTTCATAAATACAGTTCTGTACAATGCAATAACTTTTGAAATTATGATAGTGATTCAATGCATAAGCATGAAGAACCAACTAGAATATCACTCAATAGTATAAACATTTATGATAATCAACATGGCAACAGTGCATATAAAGAAAAGAGGGACAACTTCTCTGTCTAATATCCTCCACTATAAAATAATGTCCAGGCTATTTATTCAGCTCTTTGGAACATTAATACTCAATACTAAGAAAACTGTCCATGGAAATATACAAGTTATAGGACTTCGTTATCTGTACCTGCATAATCTACTAAGATAATAAAATTACTTTTTATTCCCCATAAATCCTACATATAAGCATCCCTTTGGTTTCTTTTCATAATCCCAAGGTCACTACCACTTTAAAATTTCATTATAGATTTATCAATCTATATCGCAAAAATTATCAAAACATTCTACTAAAACAATAAATAAGATTCATATACTACTTCAACAATCTAAAACTACTAAATAAGAAAAGGTTATTTCACTTTCAAAATTCATCAATAGAAATACAAATGATTTTGTATTAATGTACTAAATCAACACTTTTAAAACATTTAAAAATAATAGGGTTCCTTTACTAAAGAATCATATAAATTATATTCATCGTTAAATCATATTACATTAGTAATATAAAAGAAAAGTATGCATATTTTTTTTAAAAATCTAGCTCATATTTTTAAAATAACAATAATAATAATTTCTGTGTTTTTAATGTAAGCACACATATTCATACGTTCATACGATAATACTATAAAGTATTCCAATCAATCTAAATAAAAATAAAAATAAATACATGTAAAAATTAATATTTTATAAATTTTACCCACAGTGACAAATTGCTAGTTGGTCACTTTTAGACATTTTCTGGTCCACATTTCATAAAAAATATTAAATAATATTAGCATTTACTCAGCAAAACTATCATACTCAAAAAGATATTTATAAAAAACTTTACAGAGACTTAAATATTCTTTACGATAATTATTATACTATATTAGTAGATATTTTGTATGTAATTTTCCTGCCTATAATAATAAATAAAAAACTTAATTCTATTATTAGTACATAAAATAATTAAAACCATATTTATATAAAAACTCCAATCCATTATAAAGTAAATTTTTTTTAAAAAAAAGTTCTTTCTTTCAATATTTTCATTATCAATCCTTATAAATGCTTACTCCCCAACATTCGTTACTATGACAACTATTGTCTAATGCTTGAGAACAAAACTCCCCTACCCCAAAACAATGTATACACAAATGATTTTTTTTTAAAAAAAAGATGAAAACAAAAAATGAAAAGGAAGTCGACTTTTAAATTGGAAGTTATTTATGAAAATACTCATTAATCCTTGGTTGAAAGTTTATAAAAATTATAGTCCTTTATATATATCTTTCAGGATAGTGATTATTAAAGGTGATATTAATTTATAAAGTTAAAAAAATAATTTTCCAGAGTTTTCCCGTTCTATAGGTTCTTGTATTGGGCTTCTGATGCATCTGTTACAGCTATATGGGTTCAGGCATACTTATATGGAAATTACGCACTTTTGTTCCATGGAAGTGGGTATTTAATAATTTAATAAAGTTAGCATAAAATTATTTTATCAGGATAATTTTAATTACCCAGGTATTTCTCTTCCAGATAATAATTTTCCAACAATCGGTTTTTTTTACATTATTAAATAAATGCAGTCTTCTTTAATAGTGACAACTTGTCGTATAAAATGTATTTGCAGTAATATCAATCTTTATTTCTCCATCATTTTAAATAAAAGTTCATAATAAATTCTTAAAAGAATATTTTCTTTAAAACATTTACTGCAACTCTTTTAAAAAACAATATATTTTCAAAATATTGAAAATTAAAGTTTTACCGTACAACTTGGCTTTTTCAGATACAGCTATTTTTTCTCACAATAAAATACATTTAAATTAAATTTTTAACAAACTTTTTTGTCTAATTCTCTCAACAATGTCCGAGATATTAATGTAATCAATATTATATTTTTCTCTATTAATATTTTTAGAACTATTTTGTCATAATATCTGTACCTCCACCCTTTCCACAAATATACAGTTATTTTTGGTATGAATTTCATAGTTACTGCAATGCTGGTTCAAGTTTTAACAGAAACACTTGATAGGGAATTTTGTTGCTTTAACAGTGCATGATTTTAACTTAATAAACTTATAATTTTTTAATACTCTCTTCTTTAAAAATAATTCCAATTAATACACTATCCAATACTTTAATATTTTACAAATAATAAATTATTAAGAGAGCTGTTTAAAAGTACACAATTGACTTGAATTATTATAGCACAATTGACTTATTAGCATCCAGTTGAATTGATTAAAGCACACAGAAACAAGTGAACATCTGCTTTTATAGTAAATTGAACTGATGATTTAATTGGCTATTAAATCTTTAGCTGGTGATCTAATTTACATACAGTCAAGATTGCACAATTAAAATTAAAAATAAAATCTATGACTCACCAAATATATTATTTAATTCTAAATTAATTTCACATTTTTATTTAAACCAACTAAATACTTTAAAACAACATTTTAAAATAATATTTTATTAATTTATCCAATATTTATTTTTAATGTATCTATTTTAAAAAAATCTAATTTTTATTAACTACATCTGTTTTAAAAAACCTATTTGAATATTTTATAACAGCTAATTTTTTATCATGTCTTGTGACCAACAAATGTTTTTAATTTTATAGTACAATTCTAAAGCAATTTTGAAAATTTATTAGAAAAAACTTGTAAGCACACAAGTATGAATATTTGTGTCACATGACCTTTTAAAATCAGACAATGTGTATCAATTTTTTAATTACTGATTACTAAACAAAATAGATGTTTAATTGCAAAAAAAAAAAAACATATTAAAGAATAATAATATAATTTGGAATAATAATTTTGATACTATTAAACTAAACACATTTGTCCCCACAAAATATTAATTTCAAATAAATAATTCACAATACAAATATTAAGTATATTTTTTATTTTATAATACACTAGTTTATTTAATTTTAAAATTTAACTTTAAACACTTATTTAAGAAGACTTCCAATGTACCATTTTGCTATGGCCAGTTTTCCCAACCATACAAAATTACACTATTTAGCTTGGATTATTTTTACTATATTAGTATAGTTTTATGCATTTAATACTCTCTTTTTTTACTTTAACAAAGCATTTTAAAACATAGACAACATTACACAGTAGTCATACCAATTAAAATATATTTTTAGTTTAAATTTTTTTTAAAAATTGACTTAGTGGATTCATTTGGACCTAATCAAAAGGATGCAATATATATATATAATAGAGCAGCATGTAAATATCTTATAATTAATCTGCAACTATATGTATATATTAATGTTTTGAACATTTGAAAAAGAAAAGATTATTCAGTATCAAAATTTTTAAAACTTCCTAAGCATGCTTTTGACATCTAACGTCAGAATCGTAGCATTCATAAACTGCAGAGTGCATTGTGAGATTTAAATAAGTAGAACATTATGTAAATACTAATTTAAATATTCCACTTTTTGGAAGATGGAATGCTATTTTTTTCAAATGTTCAAAATGTCAATATATATATATATATGTGTGTGTGTATATATATATATATTACAATTAGCAGAAGAAAATAAAAAACTAGTTGAACTAGAAGATACATAAGTAAATTGTATATGATTTTTAAAGAAATACTATTTTATCCTCTTTGCTTTAGAAACTGATAAATATGTATTTGTAACTGCTATCTTTTGACTTCAGGTATTTTTATAATATATAGTCAATAAAACAGTACTAAGCCAATAAACATCACATGACCACCTAATGTTTCAAAACACAATATTAAAAAAAAATGAAATTGTTATCATGCTTTTATTAATTAGATAAATATTTATTCTTTGAATGATCATAATGATAGAATTGAAAAGAAATGATAAATATTGTAATAGTGTTGTTTTGTAACAAATATTGAACATGAGATGTCACAATTTTTTTTGAGGATTCTTGGAAAATAGTGATAGACAAGAAATGATAATAATCAAGTATTTTTTTAAGATCTTTCTCAAGATTCTTTGGAATTATCCTGCTTTGTAGTGGATCATTTAGTATGCATATTATTGGTAAATTTATTAAGTATATCAAACATTAAGGAAGTATAATGTTTTATGTCTCAAAGAATTTTGATTATTGTTGTTTTATTTAGTGTTGCAAGTATATCTGAAATGCAAGCTCGAGAAGCTTTGGTAGAATTTGTGGGACAACATTGTTGCTATGGCAGCAAAGCAGCAAAGGAAATGGAATTTCATAGCTTAGAATCTTCCAGTGCATTTCATGTGAGTTCTTTTTTTTTGTATATATATATTAGTAAGTTAATAAAATCATAAATTCAAAATGTATATATATATTGTGATGTTTTGTACTGTATTACCTGCAATATCCTAATATGCAGGTACTTTAGAATAATGTGATTGGATGCCATCAGATTATAGAGAAATCTGAAATTCATATAATTAATCACACACTTGAACTATGGACCTAAGCAATACATTACTTAACAAGATAGTTTGATATAACCTATAGTAAACTTACTAATTTCTTCTCTTCTTTAGGATATTTTAATTTCCAGCATTCAGTGCATACGAACATAAGAGCATTGAGATCTTCAGCATAAGGCTTAATCAATCACCAAGCAACTAACAGTAATGCTGGTTTTGCACCTCCTTAAACCTATAATGATCTAACAAAATCAAAATAACAGAAACGATGCAATATAATTAAATAATTTATTAAATTAAGAATATATCATTCCACTTTATCATCAATATCACTAATGCTTTGTTTAATTCACAAATTCTACATACATAATATTCTCTGTGTTAGTCAGATACTGAACACATGGATAATTTTCTAGATATTTTTCTACGCACACTTCCACTTGCATATGTATGTATAAATGATTTACTATTTAAGGCAACCCCTTTTTTTTTATTAGATATTTACATTTGTTGGTAAACTTAATTGAAATTATGGATAATTTTTAATTTAGGCTGCTCATAAATTAGAATAAAAATTAAGTTAAGCTGTGATTAGTTTAAAATTTAATCTATATTTAGAATGTTTATCCTGTATAAGGATTTTATTTAATTACTCTGCTTTTTTTTTTTAAAAAAAAAAGTAAAATAAATTTAGTCTCTCTCTCTCTGTCTCTCTCTTTTTTTTTTTTTTGAAAAACAAGCTGACAGATAAACTCTTATAATTTCAACAACTGCTTTCCTTAAAATAACTTTTTAACATTTCTTCTTTTATTGGATTTATACAAAAACTAAAATAATACCTTTAAAGATATAACCCTATATAGAAGAATAGAAGTTGTTATTGACTTTACAATTTAAAATTCACATGTTATTTTAACAGTCAATAATATTTAAATGACATTAATACTAAAATTTATAAATGACAATAATTATCTATAATTGATATATAGATGACCAATAGTTGGAGTCTTTCAAATGAAGTGTTGTTTTTTTTCTTATAGTCTTGGCTGAATAAGTTAGTAGCAACACATGTTGGAAAATGAAGAGCTGTTTGTTAAATTACACTGAAAATATGCATATTTTGTGGCTTTAAGTTCATCATTCTTATTTCTTTCCTTGGAAAATAATTTGATTTTAAATCATACAGGTCAGCAATCAGAAATTTGACAGGTTGCCCCCAAATTAAAATTCAAGTTAATGCGAACAGGAACATTTGATGGGAACATTTTCTGAAATCGCTGGAGACAGATCAAATGCAATCTTAATTGTTTATATAGACATTCCTAAATTGAGCAATCTTTGTAAGATAAAAAAAAATTCATTTAACAAAAAAAAAATACATTTCACTCTTTTAGCAACTTTTTTTTTATTCCACTCCCTTTTGTATATGCTAGAAATATCTTTTTTTTTACTTAATTGTTTATAATCCTGGCCAATCAAATGTTATTAGATTTTGCACTAATTAGTTTGATAAGATAAAAAAAATTCCAAACTTCTAATTTCTTTTTTCTTTTTTAAATCAAAACCTGGGTTCATTGTTAGATACAATATTAGCAGATAACAATTTCTTTATGTTACTGTTTATATAACTGTCTACTAATTGTTAATTAAATTGAAAACATTCTTGTTAATTAAAGCATATAAAAAAATAAATTTTAAATTCTTATCAAATTATAGACTTTAGCTCATTATTTGGTTAGCTTTTTAAACATATTATTTATTAAAGATAATATTTATTTTTCCTTATTAAAATATTATTTGGTACTTGAGTACTAAACCTGCAACGTATGGTAGATAGGACCTTTTCGCCCCCACAATCAATATGTCATGTCATGATGATGTTATATTAAAAGAAATAGTTCTACAATGGTGACATCACTAGCAATTTTAAAAAAAATCCCAGCATACTTTGCAATTAAGTGGTTTCATTTTTGAAGCAAAATTTTTTTCTGCAGATCTCCATTTTGTGTGATATATATTACATGGTAAGTGTCATAGAAATATAGTTAATGTATTTTTATCAAAATTAATTCAAAATCATAATCATTTGCTGTTTGTTTTGTGTATATTTAAATAATTATTTTTTAAAACTTGTTCAAAATTACTTAAAAGTCAAAATCATTTACTGTTTATTTGGTGTATGTAATAATTAATATGTCTTTTTTTTAGGAGTTTTTGCCTTACTTTATATAAAAAAAAAAAAGCCACTAAAAGTCTAAATCATTTACTGTTTGTTTGGTGTATAATATTCTTTATAAAAAAAAAATCATTTACTATTCATTTGGTGTATGTGTAATATTCTTTATATAAAAAAGAAAAAGATGTTTAAAAGTCAAAAACATTTACTGTTCGTTTGGTGTATGTGTAATAATTAATATGTATTTTTTCATAGTTTTTGCTTTAATTTCTTTATAAAAAAAAATAAAGTGCAGCTGGAAAAATCCGGACTAGAGCCGACTCAAGGCACGCTGTCCAGTGCAGCTAGAACAGTCTCTCTTAAACTCACAAAGCAGGCTAATCATATAGCTGGAAGGGAGTTCTATTACTCTGCAGACTATCTCAGCATTAACTTGTACAAACTATATGTATATTATTATTTAACTAACGTGTATATATTTTGTGATTAATAAATTGTACATATTGATTGTTGAGTAGTTTTGTCATCATTTGTCTGTTGGTTTGGAAACAAACCTGTAATTCAAGCCAAACACAACAAATATGCTGAAAGAAATATAAAAGAAAGAAACAAAGCGATGGATTATTATGACTTTTAAATGAATCAAAATAGTAAGAAATTTGCAAAAAAGGAAAGATTGCAAAAGGAAAACAGTGTGATGAAGTACAGATCAATAGAAAAGTTATAGAAAACAAATGTATTTGATATTGTGATAAAAGAAATAATATCAGCTTTGGAATCAGAGAAATACAATCACAAAAATAAAAAAAATAATTCAATTTTTAACTGACCTAGAAAGATAGACACTTACTCCAGAGTTGTCTATTACAAGTTTGAGTAATCAATACCTTAGATAGCACTGTTATATGCTAATCCTAAGATTAATTTTTGGCTATTGGGTTTCTTCAGTGAGGAGTATCAGATTTTGCACCAATCATGTTTATTTCTTTTATACTACCCAAGGTAATAACTTGTGATTCAAAACATGTTAAAGTTTTCTATTTCTTTTGTAAAAACAGCAGAAATATAATTGTGTTGATTTTGATTTTATTTTATACTTTTTTTATTTTTCAGATTTTTTATTTATTTTTAGCAATGCTTATTTCAAGCTTCTATAAAATTCATTCTAGACAAGCTAACATACTTAGATAGTTATATAGATCTAGTACTAGACTAGCAAATATATATTTAAGTGACTTCAATTGAATGCTAACTATAGATACTTTTGATTTTGACAAGAATAATATTTATCAGACAAAGCATCATGCAACAGTCTCTGTTTATTTTCAACATCTGGAGTAGGAAGAATAATTTTACTCCAATTCAGAGCTAACTGATATAAGTTTGAGTGGTCAGTAGATACTAAATAAAAAGCTATATCCAAATTCCACATTATTTTTTGCACATTCCAGCAGATGTATTACTTTTTTATATATATACTCTCCAAATTAATAATGCAAGATTCAAAAACACTCAAGATTTTGTGTGTTTTTAAATCATAGGTTATTAGAAAAATGCATTTATATTTTTTAACATACTTTAAAAAAAAAATTTTTTTTTTAGTATACATTAGAGACATTCTCAGAGCATCGATCAACCTGTTGGGCATCTGATCCATATAGACGTAAGTTTCAGCATTTTTTAAAAAACCATTAAAAAATGTATCTATCATTTTAAAATATTTGTTAAAATTTTAAAGATCAAAGTTTATTTCTTTTTTATCATTATATTTGTATAGCAATAAAGGAAATGAATAAGCAAACTGTATACTAAATTAATTCCTTCATTTGCATATTACTGCTATCTTTCTCATTAACTCTTATTTCAAAAAACTGTATCATATTCCATTATTCTCAGGGAAAACTGAGAAAATAGAATTTATTGGACAATATGTCTTGTGATATTCAGAGAAGTCCTCTGGTTCAAAAGCTTAAACTTTTTTAGAAATGAATCACAGAAGATTACAGGAAGCCTACATCAAATCTACAAGACATTAATAATTGAATAGAATTAGAGCCTTTCAGCTTATATTCTTTGCTAAAAATTAGGAAGAGTTTTAAAAAGGAAAATAACAAGATTGACTATATTAAAATTAAGCTTATAGAAGACATTATTCTTAAACTAAATGATTTTAATACATTTAACCACTTCAAAGAAGCTATATTAAGATACAATCAACATTATTTCTTTTGTGACAAAATAGGCAACAGAAAAGATAAATTTTACTATATCTCACATTTTTTGACCAAGAATCAAAAAAATGCATTCATGTCATTATTATAAATATTATCTAATCGTTTAAAATTTCAATATGCTCTAACTGATTGTTTAAGCAATTTTGATCACTAGTTTAAGACTTTAAAAAAAAATGTTAAAATTTCATTGTGAAAGTGATTTGAATAATTGTCAAAAAAAAAAAATCAATTTAATATTACCCAGAAAAGCAAAAAATATAATGTTTAAAAAATATAGCAACTGTGGGAAATTTGGAAATGCATTTGCTTAGAAAATTTTAATGCTTTTGGATTTCTTCTTCCAAATGGTCTAAAATGCTGCAGTATATAAACTTTACCTTAAAAATAGAACATTTAATGAATTTATTTTTCATTTAATTTCATTGTTTCATAAAATAATCTTTTGCACATCAGAAGCCTACCAATCAATTATGTGTTTATACATGCAATAAAAAAATTATTTTTATGAAACCTATCTTTATTTTTTCGAATTACTAATAAATAATAATTATTTTAGAATATATATATAATGTTATATACATTATGTGCATAATTTACAAAAAGTAAAACATAAATTAATATCTCTGTATATAAATATGTCAATATTTGATGAATGCATAATATTAAAATAACTTTCCCTTACCATTTCATTAGCAAAGCCATTAAATAAATGACTTCAAAATTTATTTGTTTAATTTGATTATGTTCTGTGATCATAATTGCCCATTCATTTGGTTTTTTCTTAGACATGGCTGAGTGTAAATAATTTATGACCAGTTTTAGTTTTGAAAATAATTCTTCACATATGTGTTACAGATAAAATCAAAAATATTTATATAGCTAAACAAACATTAAAAAATAAAATTTCACACACATTATTCTATTCTATTTAAATTTAGTATACTTTATTTTCAATATATTAACATCTTGGGTTCTGGATTTACAGTATGCTGATGAATATGCTACTTTTGTCAGTTCAGTAGATTATCTACAGAATATACTTAATGTTTTAAATGCAATATATAAAGACTTTGGATTAATAATACTAGCCAACATGATTTTGCAGTAAAATAGAAAATAGGTTATTTTATTGGAAATCAGTGCTCTGAATCTGAAAATGATGTCAATTTCTTCATTTCACTTCTGGTCGTGATGCAGTTTTGTTTTTTTAGTAGCTATAGCTGTAAAATGTAATGCTGAGAAATGTTCTCATACTTCGCCCTTTATAATAAATAACTTTAATTGTGATTGTTTGGGTTCTTTTGATTATTTAACATGTATTGTAGTCATACTGATTGCTGTAGTTGCGTTTTGCCTGGTACACTCATGACAAATTCCATCCGGATATGCAATAAGAAGAGCAGGAAGTGTGGATATAGATAAGAAGCCAGATGCTTCTTTCAAATCATTCGAATAAACATAAGTGTTTTAAACCCCAGCCCTATCTTATTTAGTTGGAAATGTTGGGTTGATTTATCTTTTCACAATTACCTATCTTTTGTGCTTAAGATATGACCCAACAAGTTCTTGTTCTATGCTTCTTTTATTTTCATTTGTATCGGTGCATGTGTTATTGTGAATATAAAATCTATATTTTAATTTTTATTCATGAAATTTTTACTATAAATATTTTAAGAATACTATGGCTAATGTATCACAGATGCACAAAGTCAATGTCTATAAAATCCTCAGAGAGCACACAAAAACTTCAAGAACACAAATTTTATAGAAAAGAGAAAGGGGTGACCAAGAATTCTAATGTATATTTCCAAGAGGTGTAATGTGAATAAGCTTTAACTCATGTACCTTTTACTTTTCTTGCTAAGTTGACTTGCTTATGTGTTATATCTCTTTTCCCTCTATGTGTAATTTTGTACTTAAAAAAGCAAAACCTAAAAATAAAATTGGCAAATTTTTGATAAGAAAAATAATTTCAAATGCCAAAGACATACTCATACTTGTAGTACGCATTCATGAAATCTCAGACATTTAATATCCCGTCTAAATAATATTTTGAAACATATTCAGTTGTATGTTTCACTACAGGCATGGCAATTTTAATATATTCTTGGTTTTATTCATTTTTTGTTTTAGTAAAAAATATATTCCTCATGTGTATATACATCTATATGTTACAGGCATCATTTTTTCTTTAAATATTCTTGATTGTATTCTTAATAAAACTATGTATAGATAACTCTGCATTTTTTATTTCAAGTAGGACTAGTAATTTAAATGTGTTACTGGCACTACTATTTTAAAATACGCATTTATCACTTCAGTTTCATCCACTTAAACATAAGTAAAAGCAACTTACAAACCTTCTTAATGTTTATGAAGCAGCTCGTGTATAATGTAGGAAAAAAAAAAGATTGCATGCTGCATACTAACATGTAATCTATCCAATTCAATCAATACCAAGTTATCGAAAATTTTATGTATGACAAAATAACATTTGCATTATTATAGCAAAACAAAATGTATTTTTGAATTTAGCACAATTAAATTAGTAAAACCCATCTATTCAGTTTTTACTTCAGGGAAAAAGTTTTTATTTGCAGGCTATATAACTAATATTTAAAACTCAAGTGCTTTACCAACTAGTGATTGAAGAAAAATTCTCAGCATCTTTTAGCTTAGATAGTTATTAACTTGAGAATGTAAGCTAATTTTAATATCCTAATCGTTTTATAACAGAAAGGCGGATGTTGGTAGAGTGCAGCACCGCTGCTGCTGCTGGTTAATTTATGATAATAGTAAGGAAAGTAGTTTATTGTTTAAGGCTCGAATGGGATCTTTAGCAATAAGTGAATATACACATAAATGGAAAAATATGGATGCTTTAGTCTGCAAGTTGTGTAAGGAAGGCATAGAAAATATTAGGCATCTGTTACTTCAATGTAAATGCTTGGAAGCAGAAAGGATGGAAGATTAAATATGAACAAAGTGATTATACAGAAAGTGAGTTATTGGTTTTTATGCTAGGTTTGGGAAAAGATAAGGGGGATTTAGATATGAAGGTCATGGAGTTGACAAAGATTATGTTGTGGAAATGGGATGGAGCAGATTATGGGAAAACTTAGGGTGGACAATGGAAAGGGAAGGTAAAATTGCTAACAGGTTTCTCTGGGCATAGCTGCTGAGAGATTCCTGACTCTTTAAGGAGAAGTCACAGTGCATCATCGCATCATTTAACAAGTTAAAATATAGTTATTTTATCACAGGGAAATAATTACTACAACTAAATTAATTGTATGCAGAACTTATTTTACATAATTTATTGCATGGAAGTGAGATTTGGACACTGTCATTGCAATATAAAAGCAAAAGTTTTATTTAAAATTTAAAAATACAATGGCAAAATCATAAAACCAATCAATATATTCTTCACTTTGGTGGATGTGGTGCTATTGTAGTCCACTGTTATAAAAACATATCTTTATTAGATTGAGTATATAGAATGACAATACCAAACTTTCTAAAAGAGTGTTTTATAGTGAACTTGAGTGTGGCTTTCATGGGAGAGGTAGATCCTGCCTATGTTATCTCAAAGATATTTTAAAGAAATGTGATATTGATTCCATTTGTAAAGATATGGCAGAGAATAGAATAATTAGACATAATGCTGAAGTATTTCAGAAATAAAAATTTTCTATAAAAGATAGCATTACAAAATATCATACAGAAAAATGGACCAGTATGTTCTGTATATGGATGTATTTTTGTTTAACAGATTTGTTTCTTCTATAGCCGTAGCAAAATTATTTTCAAAAGTACTTTTTTTTTGGATTGGAATACCAGTGTCTTGTGATGGTGTTGATGACCAACATTTAATATATAATAACAGACTAAAAGTTTATTATAGAAATTTAAAAATTTAATAATATCACTCAAATGTGCGTGAATATTTTGGATGTTTTTATACAATTTTTCAATTTCTTTGTTCAATTATTGTAAATTTTATCTAAAGTGAAAAAATTTGATTGGGATCGCTAATGAAACTTATTTTATGAAAGCTAATGCTCACATCTATGAAAATAGAAAGATCTAATTCAAATTTTGATTGGATAAATATTTGTTATATTATTTATTCATTAAAAAGTTGTTGGATTTTTGACAGTGAATGCTAGTGGCTTGAATATTAATATAATTGTCAGTTTGATGGACATTTCTTTGATTGAATTGAACTCTTTTTAAAAATTAAGTTTGTAATGAATATTTTTTCAGAATTTTATAGCTTTAAATAAAAATATATTTGGGCTTTGCTCTAATTTGGAAACAATGCTATTTTTGATTTAAAATTTATTTGTGAGTTAATGAAGTCAAATTATTATTATTATTTTAATATTGTTGTTCTCAAATACAATCAAAGACAAAAAGTAATAATTTAAGTAATCTATCAATTTCTCATTATTGTTTTGTTGTAGTGTTAACCCAAAATTTAATGAATAGCAATCAAAAGTAATAGAAAAGGTTTGTGGTTTAGATGCAATGTGTTGCTACAAATTTTATTTTTATATTTTCTATAACTTTGACTTCTAATATTTTAAATTATTAAATCCAATTTTTATTTATTATTGCTTTATGTCTTTGATATCTTATTCATAAATAAAAATTTATAAAATATTATTTTGTTTTATATAGTAATTGTTTTAAATTTAATAATGTAGAATATTATAATTTAATAACATGGAATAGGCCAGGGAATGAAATATTGATGTGTATTAAACAGTATAAAGCGCCATCAAGCGACTTGTATGGTCAAAAAAATAACTACCTAAAAGTTCATAAATTTGAAGAGAATTCAATAATCATTTAATATTGATTCATTCAGTAACATTATTGAAATTATAGAATTCTTTTCAGTATTTATTTCTTTCTCTTTTTTAAATCTTATTTTCTTTATCTTCTACATGTGAATTTTTATCTTTGTTACATAATTCTAGATAAATATTTTTATTTTGATTCTCTGCTATATATTTTCCCCCCAAATTTGATTTGTTATTGCTTATATATGAGAAAAGGATAATAAATTCATTTTTTGTTTTAATTTGCTTATTTTGTACAGATCTTGTTTAATTTATAATATCAGTATTTATTTTAAAAAAATTAATTAAAGAAAATTTTACAAAATGGTTTTGGATCCTGCAATAAATTAAGTAGCAATTGATATTAATTAATAATTTTGTTAGTAGTTTTTTTAATTCCAACATGTTTTTTTAATTCATGTGAATTTTTTTCCTTTCACAATTGCAATTTGACATATTTTTTTTTTGTTTTATATTACACCCTCTCCAATTAGATACAAAATGGGTAAGCATATTTAAAACACTCTTATCTTTGATTGAAAAGCTGTTTACCAACTATTGTTGTTTAAAGAAATAATTTAATGAATGCAAAAGTTAATTAATTTAAGGAATAAAAGTCTACTGGTTAATCAATTTTTTTATGAAACTGTCCTTTTTGATAAGATTGTATAAATTTAAAGTATCATATTATCATATCATTTTTTAATTATTAATCAGTTAGTTTATTACATAATGATTTTAAAATATTCTAGTGTTAATGCCTAGTCCTCCAGCTGTCTGGTCTATGAATGGGAAGTGTGTGTGCCTTGATTTCAATACAGCTTAATGTTTTAGGGATTTTTAAATGATCCCAGTAAAGGTATTTAATTATAATAGAGTAAACCTATAAATTATTTAAAATTATTTAGAGTAAACTATTATATTTATTTATCTCTTGTTCACAGCCCAGTCCCTAGACTTTTTGCTTCCTGAGATAATTTAGATCATAGTGGTTAGTTTTGTGGATGTAGAGGTTTATGTTAGTGTTTGAACATCCGGTTGGTAACTCTGTATGGTGCAAAGATATCACCTTTTAAGTTCATTTGCTACATTTTGTTTTTTTTATTAGAAATTACATATATGGTTGGCTAGTATATTAATAAGACTGTGTGACCAGAGTATTGATGGTGATCAGCATATTTCTGTATCCAGCATAATGTTGTATTACTGTGAGTGATGGATTAACATTTAAGTAGTTGCATCCAAATAATTGTGTTATATTCTGCCCTGAGTTTGGCAGTGGCTAACTAGATAAATAACCTGTTTATAGTGAACCCCTTTCAAATTCAATCACAAGGATCATGATTATTGAATGTTTTTTGTTTGTTGATGAATTGATTTCTTGTATAATGCTGGTGATGATTATTATAACTTGCTTATTTTATATTTAATTTTATTTGATCATTATATTTGTGATTAGTGAAAATATTGATAATGATTTCCCTATCTTTCCATATTAACCCATTAATTTTATATAGGGGTTGAACACAGTACCTTCATATTTGTTTGAAATAATAATACATAGCAACTTAACATTTTTTTATCTAAAAATATCTAACAGAAGGTTAATATCTTCAAAAATATCTGTTAACTTAAAAGAGATCAAATTATTGATTTTCATTTAGCTGGAGATCATTGCTTAAAATTGATGAATTGTTTAGTATTTTGTTAATCTCAGTGGTGATGAACCATTCATAAAGATGAAAGAATGAAATTTTTTAAAATCAACTGTGATTGAAAGTCAGTGCTCAAAGGATATTACAAAAAGTTATAATAAAAAATTTCACCAAACTCTAACAGAACAGTCACACAGAGAGGTTAGCACATATCTAAAATCTTCACATCTACCAAAATAATCCATCATGAGCTTTATAATAAAACATTTATAACTTAAGTTTTCATTTTAAGGGCACGTTTTTGAGAATGTTAAGATAATAGCAATGAAGTGTCATAAGCACAAAAACTGAATGATTATATAACTGGAAGTACATCATTTGATTAGATTGATAACCATATAGATTTTATTTTTCTATTTATATCTGGTGACATCTAAAAGAAGCTTTCTAATCTGGCTGTTGTATTCCAACTATGAAATTGATTCTTAGAAATGTTATGATTTGAGAAGCTATGTGATGGTATTCTTTTAATTCAGTCATTACTTTGTAAAGATAGATCACAGACATAAATTATTTGATCATTTTGGAAATTTAGATACATTATATAAGTCTTCTTTTCAGACAAATTTATTGACTTCCAAGATGATAATCACAATTTATAAAAGCTATATGGTCAATTATTGTTTTGAGTAACATGAACAAGATTTTACATATCTCTTATAGTCTTCCATTTTGATAATTATTTAGTACCTGTTTGGCCATTCTTGGAAAATAAGTGAAAGTAATCTTCTATTATATTTCTCTTAATTCTATTTAAATATAATTTAAGTCTATTTCTCATGAAATACTGATTCTATAACACATAAAGAAAATTATCATATCCAATTCATATTGTTCCAATTCTTGTACATGTACCCAGTGTACACATATGCACAAATACCCATGCATAATATATTCAAGCATGAGGCTAAAAAATATTTAAATATACAAAGTATGTATGATTTAACCCTGTGTGTGTACTATGTCTAGAAACAATTATTATTTGGCAAATGAAGTATTCATTATTTATAGAAACTTCTCATTAATATAATTACTCTCAAAATCAATTATAATTGGAATAAAAATCTATAAAGAATCATGTTTAACTTCTATAAACTTTCGCATAATTTCTAGTATGGCCTGAAACATTTTCTTTAATCCACCAACTGATTCTATTTCTGTTTTCTATCTTATTAAAATGAAACAATTTAATGCTTCATAAATTGATTATTGAAGAAGTAAACATTTCTATCACATAGATAAGAAGATTCACATGGCTAAGAAGATTGTTGAGATATACTATAGGAATTATGTTAGTACTTAAGATAATAGCTTAATACATGGTGCATTAACTTTCTATTAATTTTTTCTATGTGCAAATAATCATCAATAGTAAATATAAAACCAAACCACTGCATTTCCTTATTTTTTTAATGGAAAAAATTATTCACAACAATATTTTGACCAACTCCATTGGCTGTCTTCTAAATTAATTATTATTTATTAATTTATCAACCCAAACAGAATATATCCACTCACTAATAAATAATAATTAATTCTGAAAATGGCCGATGGGGTAGGGGTTTGACTGAAGCTTTATTATTATTGTGAATGAATTTTTTCATTCAAATAAAAGAAAAATACACATTTGTCTTTATAATTTATAGTTTTATATATATATTCACTTTGTAGCTGGCACCTTTATTGATGGGCCTCATAATGGTTTAGCTCCAGGGCCATGGGATATAGTAGTTACATCTAATTCTCCATTTAAAAATTCTACAGCTTTTTTAGAAGTACCCCATACTGCCTCAGTCAAACCTTGCCATGTATGTGCTGGTATTGGACGAACACGTTGTAAATCCTGTAGTGGTTCAGGACAGGTTAGTTTTATATGATATAGCAATTTTCCAATTTTTAATACATTTGATTAGAAAATATAAATTTTTTATTCATGACAGTTATTTTTAACATCAAATTATTTGTCTTAATTATAATAAAATATCGTGATTATCATATTATTTTTCTTTTTCTCTTTTATTTCCTTTCTTTTTTTTTATTTCTACACTTATCTTTTTTTCATTTCTTTTTATTACTTAGGTTTGTTTTTTCTTTATTTTCCATTCCTTTCATATCTTATGTCTATATTCCTTAAAATTACATTTATATTTATAAAATATAGAAAAAATTTCAGATAATTAATAATAAAAATCACATATTTACAATTATAGATTTGCCCCTAATGTGTAAATAAAAAAAATGTATTGGACTTTAAATTTTCTTTTTCCATTATTTTATTAATCTTTTTTTTAATTATTATTTCTTTCTGTTTTTCTTAATCAATTGCCTTGATCAAATTTCTAGGAATAACCTTGAAAAGTTGGCTGACACTACTTGCTATAGACAACTTCTTTAACAGTAGTATATTTTACTGATAAATATTGGGTCCTTTTTGGAGAAAAAGTTTCCACATAACTTTGGGATGTTCATTTAAATTTGACAATGAGAAATATTACTAGTGTACTCAAGTATCCTCCTTTTCAGTTGCTTTTTGTTCTTTCACAAACTCCTCTGTTGTTGACAATGAGAAATATTACTAGTGTACTCAAGTCTCCTCCTTTTCAGTGGCTTTTTGTTCTTTCACAAACTCCTCTGTTGCATCAGAAGAGGTCTCACTGAATTTACATATAAAGTTGTTAAACAGATTTCATTTGCCATTATCTCAAGATATAGCTTCATCATCTAAGACTCGTCTCATCCTTTTTTTGTATATTCAAACAAGAATCTACAATTGAAGAATTCCAAGCAAATTTTTTTTTACAAATCCAATAATGAAGAAAGCTGGATTTGGTCTTCCTAATTGAAGTCTTATGAATATATTTAGGTCTATTCATGGCCATTGTATTTATTTATTTTGTAAATAAAATTTTGACAGCTACTGATTTATATAGATATGTACAAACACAAATCTTGAATGACATACTTAATGACTGGCAAATCTAAAGCTATAATGGCAGAATTAGGGACTTAAATAAAGTCACTAGTAAATCTATCTCCTGGTTGGTATATCCTTTATATTTTGTTTATAGTTAAGCTGTTTCAAAAAAAAAAGACCCATGAATGACAATGTGTTAACATTTGTATATTATTCTATACCTAAAAAAATAATTAAATGTTATGTAGATAAATATACTCAAAAAAATATATTCAAGATAAGATTAAAATCTGTGAAGTTAGCAATTTTTGCCTAGTGCACTTTTGACTGATATTAGTCATAGTCATGACAACTGACACAGGGGAGAAGATTGCATGGTTTATTAAAATATGAATGGGTGATTAGCATAATTGAATGGCTAATTATTAGTTTAGGTAGGCCATTTGTAAAAAGGGGAACATAGAAATCTTTTTTGTTAAATTGCATTTTTATCTCTCACGATGTGACAGGCCCCTTTTAGCTTCTTGGCATCGTTGCACTCTAGACATACAATGGTGGCAGATGTAGGCCTGAAAGGGTGGTCAGAAATGAATTGGTGTTTATAAAAAATCGATTTGGTATCCATTTGGGTTTGAGCATGGTTGTATATGTACTGGTGTTGTGCTATTTGGGTAGACAAGTTGGCCTTTGATTCACTATAATGTACGGGGTGGCAGTTAGTATGAGGGCATGTGATTTTGTATATGATTTGTGATTTTTGGTTTGGGGAGATGTCTTTTATGTTATTAATAAATTTTCAGAGGGAGAGGAGGGTATAGAGCAATTTACATTTGTCTTAAGATGTAAATTTAAAAAAATGAATGGGAAAGTAACCAAAATAATATTCTTCTCATCTGGATCAACCATTTAATTTCCATTTAAATGGGGGAGGGATAATTATTTCTTCTCATATTAGCTTCAGGATAAATAGGAATTTAGTTTAGGTTGAATTTACTAAAAGAATTACTTATAGGAAATAGTGATCAAGTGATGTTTAATGAAGTGATCATGTAGCAAAATTTGAGATATTTTAATAATAACAATATAAATGTGTAATTTTTATTGGGTAGAGCTATAAAGGAAATACTATTTTTTGTGTCTATTTCATTTTTTATAAATATAATATTTTACTTTTCAAAAAATAAAAACAAAAACAAAAAGAGATTAAGATATTATATTTTGCTTTTGAAATAAATAAATAAATAAAAAAGGATTAGAATCTGGAATATAAATAGAATATTTTACTTTTCAAAAATAAAAAGGGTAAGATATTTATCTCTGAATAAGTTAAAAATTATTTTTCAATTGGTAATTTAAGTGTATATATTTTCTTTTGTTCATAATCTTTTGGATTCTTGCAATCCTAAAGGTAGCTTAGATGTAAGGGTATTTGCAATATATTAGGTGTGAGTATATATGTGACTCTCTGTAGAATTATTTGGATGATGCAAAGGTAGAGATCACCTTTAAAGTCCACATATTTTAATTTACTTTATAGATTTAATAATTTGTTTGTTGATGGCCTATACATGCAAGATACCAGATGACCCCGAGTATTACTTTTATAGTTGTTGTAAATATTTTAGATTGCTTGATAATGATTAATCTAAAATTTTTTATTATGTCTCTTAAATCCAGACACAAGGAATGACTGATGCTATATTTATCATTATATATTGTCTTTTTTTTTTTTTCCAATGCTAATTTTTTGCTCTTTTCCTATGCTATATCACCTCTTCTGCATTGTTACAACATATAATAACATGTAACATTAACGTTTATGCTACTAATCCAGAGGCAGTACAATTTCTATTTTCAGGCTGAGCATCATAATCATGGCAATTGAAAATTTGCTTATTATTTATTAAAAGCATAAATATTAATCTTAGTCATTGGATATCACATACATATATACATTACACACACACATATATAGCGAGATATGTTAGTAAAAAGATAAAAGTTATAATAACAATAATTTAAACAAGACTATGTCCAAATTCAATTCCATTATGAAAGATATGAAGGTTCATTATTCAAACTACTACATAATAAAGCATTATTATTGAAGTATCAGAAAAATAAAGTTTATTAAATGTGTAATGGCAGTTATAAAAAAATATATCATGATCAAAGACATTCAATGCAATGATGGAGATATAAAATTGTGCACTATAATCATTTTTTCAATTGATGGTATCTTATAATTTTCAGAATTGAATTTTATCATAAATAATGTGTTTTATTTTTCAATAAGTTTATTAGAATTTTCTGAAATACTAAAACAATATATTAAGTAATAACTTGTACATTTATGACTTTATGCTTGTCCAAATTATGATAATATTTAAACAGTGCATAAGGTAAAGGAGGCTTACTTTATAGCAGAGGACTCCTTCACTATTAATCGTAAAGAAGCATGTTTTGCTATATCAAAAAGATGGTCTAATTGACTCATTTGCATAGAGTTTGCATATTAGAATGATTTCAACGAATGAGTCAGAACTGTCTATGATTATGAGAAGTACAGTTTCCCGAAAGCGCTCAGCCATTTTAATTGACTAATTGATATTAATTATACAGCTTTACGTTATAAGTGTGATAGCACTATTCAATATTATCATAAAACAATATATATATATATACTTATGAATGGTAAATAATGAAGGATGAGCTAACTTAGCAGAATATGTGATGATAATGTCTGGAGATAGGGATATACAGAGCAATAAGGAGGTACTGCAACAAACAATAATATGATATAGAGGCAAAGGGTATCTTTTATTGGACCCAGATAGCATTTAATATACTCACAATATCTGAGTTCGAATTTAGCCCAAAATATTATTAAAATTACAGAAATACACTTAAAATATATCATATATCAACTAATCATTTTGTAATAGCATATTAAATCTTTTATATGAGTATTTACTTGAATTCCAGTTGAGCACCTAGGCTAAATTAGATACCATGTAACTACTATATCACCCCTCCTCCACTCATCATCCACAATAGAGCAATATCTCTGAGTTCTAATATGCACAAAACATATTAATTTAATTTATATAACAAATAATTTTATTATCTTAACTAAGAAAAAATACAAAGTCAGATTTTAATAAATTAAACAAATATATTTATTTATAAAATCAGGACAAAAAAAAGTTAGAATTAATAATTCACAAAAAAATAAATAAATAATAAAACTCTGATTTTTCTAACTAAATAAAGTTAAGCCATCTTATAATATACAATTAGTTGCCACTTTATTTATGCCAAAATTGATATTTTATTCTCAAAAAATCTAAAAAAAAATAAGTGCAAAAGATTAAGCATGTGTGTATGTGAAGCAATCTATGATATATAACATAGCATGGATATGTGGTGAATAAATATTACTTGTCTTTATTTTCTTTAATACAAGAAGTCATTATGTTTAAGAAGTTCTGTGATCAATTTTTTTTCATATACTTAAATAAATAAATACACAAATTAAGTAAACAAATCTTGAGACATAATGGTAATATTTCTTGCTCAGTCCCATTGTGGTTTAAAAACTACAAACATAATTCTTTATTTAACAATTATTGCATAGCTTCACTTTAAATAACTATACTAACTATTACAACATATTGATAATCATTAATATTTTCTAGACTGAAGTGTTTGCAGCAGATTAAATTTTTGTAATAAAAAATATTAATAATCTATAAGACTAATGAATATACTTTAGTTTGGCCTGATGTCTTTGACTTTATTTCAATACTTTGGGAGTTAAAAAGAATCCTTTATCTTTTTTTATTTTTTAAAAGCAATAACAAAAAATATTAAGCATCTAAATAGACCTTGTTTTATATCCAATCTTGGCAATGATGATGATGGTCTTTTGTTAATGTCTTTATGCAGAGCAGATTGGCATGTGATCGATAAAGTAGATAACTAATATAGCATAAGGCTTCTTTGAAAACTTGAAATTCATCTTGAATGACTTAGCAAAATATCATTAAGAGAAAAAATTAATTTAGAAATGGTAGATAACTTAAACATTGTCCATAGTAAGATTTTAAAACTGAAAGTACAAAAACAAAATTGTTAAAATAAATTTTCCTTTTAGTTTAATTTCATTTATGAATCTTTGTTAAGTGATTAAGATCCTGTTTAACTGTCCTCTCATGCAATTATTATTGACATCTATGAAGCATGATGATTCCTAGATAATAGTTTGGCCAGGTATTACTGGTAAAGTGGTGGACCCTGTCCAAAGCCCTTTCAATATGATTAAAAGAAAGAGTCTATTTCCAAGAAAAATAAAATATATTTATAACTTTTTGTTTGAGTTAGTATATTTGTGCAATGAAGTAAACTATGGAGATTTCCAAATGAAATTTTAAAATATTTTCGCTTTCAAAATGTTGTTCCAAATTTTCAGAACACGTTTAGAACAAATTCTTATTTATTTAAAATAAATACATAATCTCTAAATAATAAATATTTAAATATTTTTATATAAATGTAAATTTTAAATGACAATTATTATATCATACATATACAAAAGTGAATGAGTTTAAAATAACACATTTTTTAATAACATTCTTTTCTTCACCCCTTTGTCTTTTTATTTATAAAATATTAGTGTTTTTTTTTTTTAAATTAAAAATGTTATCTATAAATAAAGATAAATTCCAAGAATATTGAAATATCCTTGCATACACTATTAACTTATTACTATGATTTTATTAAATCTAAGTTTTATTCTATTTGTTTATGTAATTAAATGTTTACATACATAAACGTTTTTATTTTACATGTGTATAGATAAAACGTGTTTAAGTTAAATGTACATTTATAATAAAATCTAAGTAAAATCTACATAATGTTAGCAATCTCAGACTTTTCTTATAGATATAAAGTATTGATAATACATATTGGTTCTCTCCAATGGATTAAAAATATAGTTATAACGCATGTAATATGGTTATTTTTAAAATAAAAATTTATAAATAATATTTCTTAGTTTTACGCTAAACAATATGTATAAATGAAGATAACCAATCTACACTTACAATATGTACACGCACATACACGTTTTTACATATGCTTAATAAAGCTATTGTCTCTTTCAGAAAACATGTAGCGTTTGTCTTGGAAGTGGCCATAATTTGATTCAACAACATCATGATCATCACCATGATCATCACCATGATCATCATGATCATCACCATGATCATCATCATCACCACCAGCATCATCATCGTGAACCCTGCCTTCATTGCTCAGGAACTGGACATGTTAGGTAAATGATTTTATAGATAAATAGAGTAGACAATAACAATAAAATTCCAAATAAAATTTTATATAATTTTTATAAAATAAAATTGCATTTTATGTTTAATATTTATGATCTAATTTTTGACTTAGCAGTGTGTCTTATAAATCTTTTTTCAAAAATAGGATTTTTTAAATACAAAAATTAGCTAATGTAGCAAAGTGTAAGAAATTTATAACAATATGTTTAATTTGTCATGCAGTTAAGTTGTTTGTGTGAGTTTATAGTAGATTAAATAAAAAAGAAAAACTGCTTGGATTTAGAAAATGTATTGGAACAAGGGAAACCTTAGGATAATGATGATCATTCTTAAAAGAAAGGAAAATTTAACATTTATTTTGATTTTGGAAAAACTTTTAATAGAATCAAATGAATTATTTTCTCAATGTATAGATAATGTAAGAGGAGGTAATTAGTAGAAAATGAATACATGGATTAAAAAATATTTTTTTAATATTAAATATTCTTTAATAGACAAAATAGATGTAAGAGAGAATATGAAGCAGGAGGTTTGCTATTGTCTTGTTATAAAATATATATTTAATGAATTTCTTAATGAGTGTGGTTTTAATACAATAATGTCAGTATTGGGAGGGAGGGAGTTTACAATAATACTTGCAGATATTTAGATTATGTTTAGATGAAATTTTCACAATGTTTGAGGAGTAGTAATTAATTTATTGAGCGCATAGAAAGCATATGTAAATACTTTGAACAGGATTTAATCTGTGTTCAATGCGCTTTAAAATTCATAATAATCAAGCACATTTTGCCGACAGAGGGACCTTCCAAGCCACGACACAAGATAGCGAATTTTATAAAGATATGAATGGCGTGTTATCTTTAACCTAAATGTCCACTTATATAGGCGCCTATATAAGTGGACATTTAGGTTAAAGATAACATGCCATTTTATCCTTATAAAATTCTCTATCTTGTGTCGTGGGTTGGAAGGTCCCTCTGTTGGCAAAATGTGCTTGACTATAACGAATTTTAAAGTGCATTAAACACAGATTAAAGCCTGTTTAAAGAATGTTTGAGATGAAAATCAATAGATCTAAATTTAAAACAGTGATTATAAATAAAGATAATAAAACTAAAAATGACAAGTGGGTAAGAAGTTTTAAAAGCAGGTTAATGTTTTTAAATATTTAGGAAAGTGTTAAAGATATCAGAGTGTGATTGCTTCCAAACTTTTAAGAGTAAAAAAAAGGCAAAATATTACTAATAATGATTATATGCTGACTTTTGGTCATAGTGTCTTTAGATCTAATGTTTATGACTGATCTAGGAGTTACTTCCAAAAATATAATAACTGAATTAATAAGCATTGATGCTTATCAGCAACATGCAACAGATAAGGAAAGGAAATGGTATTGTGAACAATATGTGTCTTCTAAATAATAGTTTAATGTTACGTTAAGATTTCCCAGTAATAAGATCTTACAAATTAAACTTCACCTAATATCATAATTCAGTTATTTAAACATTTTTTTTTCTTACTGATTAATAAATTACTGAATGCACATATTTGGCAGTAAGAATCTTATATATATTTTTATTATTCTTCAGATCTTTAAATTACAATCAGATTTACATTTTGTATATTTTATTGAGACTATTTGTTTTTAAATATGGAATAATTTTAAAAATTATATTTAATTGTGAATGTTATTTGTTCTTTTTTAAAATTAATAACTTTTTTTTAAATCTGATAGATGTTTTACATGTTCTGGTCATGGGCAAGTTACTTGCACTTTGTGTGAAGGTCATTGCCAGCTGAAGTGTTACATCAAATTGACTGTTGTATGGTATGCTATTTTTTTGAATATATATATATGTATAATAGGTAAAACATAATGAATAAAACTTAATAATGGATTTAAAAATATATACATTTCTATTCAAATGTAGATTTTGTATTTATTCTAAGCTTCAACCAATTTATATCAGCCATTATTTATGAATTCCATATTATATGGCTAAAAAGTAATACTCTAACTATATTTAAATTGTCTGCTTCTTCAGTATATATTTAGAAGATGATCCAAAACTTTCTCATTTAAGTATGCAGCACTAATCAAGTTAAAATAATTAAATAGATAAAAATGTATAATCATATCATGGAACACTTTCATTCTAAATACATTACTCAGAATTATTTTGCAGGCCGACTCATAACGAACCATTTTAATAAGCTTGCAAATACAATTTTACTTTCATTTATCAATGCCCATTCATTTAGTCTGAATTGACCTTGATAAATGAAAAGTAACATTTATTTGCAAGTTTATTAAAATGATTTGTTATGAGTCTTCCTGTAAAATAATTCTGAGTAATGTATTTGGAATAATTTATCTGAAATGACTATAATCCTAAGCATTACATATTCAAACAGTAGTAAAAGTTATTTATGTGCTTTTGAAATTAGTAATAATTAAAAAATGTATATATAAAATATATATTTCAGTTTGAATGCAATACATTTTTTCAAAGCTTATGCTTTTTTAAATTATAAGAATATGCATGATATTTAAATCTATTTTCTTTTTTTCCTCTATTTACAAAAATCTATTAAGTTACAAATTTGTGCATTTCTCAAACAAGTGAAGCTCAATATCAAAAGAATTATTAGGCTGAACGCTTTCGTGAACCTTTAATCCCCATATTCATAGCCTATCTTAGGTATGTCAGACAGAATATAGGATAGCACTAAACAATACTGAAAATAAACCTATATTCCTCTCACATCAAAGATCCATGAACCATATATTCGAACTCACAGTAGCAAAGGCACTGTGCACAAAGCACAACTATATTAAACGCAAAATAAAAGAAGCAAGTTTCATTTCAAATGATGACAATGCAATAAACCGGAAAGAATCGTGCTTTTCCATCTCTAGAAAGTGGACTATATGAAGATATTGAATAAATTTGCATAAATTACTACCCAGTTGTTTAAAATCACAACTCAAGCTGACACTTCTAAGATAGGCTATGAATATGGGGACTAAAGGTTCCCGAAAGCACTCAGCTTGATAATTTTTTTGATATTAAGTTTCACTTGTTTGCATAACATGCAAATTTGTAACTTACTGTTTGAAGGTGAAATAGAAACAAGGATTTTATTTCAATATTATGAACTTAGATGTACAGTGCCTTGGCAAATTCATGTGAATGTTTCAACAGAGGTTAGAATTTTTGTGGAAATGTAATTATTTCCGTGTAATCCCTAATTGTTGTGAAATTAGAATTAACCAGTCAATACACAACTATAACAATAAAAACACAAATGCAGCAAAATCTGCTTAAATTAATTATAAAGTGTAACGATCCGGAGTAGGTAAACTTACGTAAGCTGCACTACAGGGCGCCATCTAGGCATTTGAACCTAGAAAAATTTATAAAGTAGGCAGATACGTAAGTAAAAAAAAAAAAAAAATTTTTTTTTTTTTATTTTGATTCCGGTCGTTAGCCCATGTCACTAGCTCAGTGGAATAGCAGAGATTAAAAATCTATAAATTTTATATCTTAACTATAAAAGAATAAAAGCCACTGCCAGAAATTAACACATAAAAATATTTATTTATGCACATATATATAAGATTTAAAATTATTTTAGTATTAGTTTACATTTTAACATTTAACATTATTTTTAACTTTGATTTTTGACTTTAATTTACATTTAATTACTATTATATTCTAATTTTACATTTTAATTAAGTTCGCACAGATAAATTTATGAAAGCTTGTTTATAATGTTGAATATAGATCGGTTACATAGATTTCACGGTCAAAAACATTTCAAAGTAAACATAAACGATCAAAATACAAAATTATTGATTACTGACAATTGCGGAGGGAAATTTATATGTAACCCAATAGTATTCACCATAAGATACTTGCATTGTCACCAATAACTTAAAAGACATCCGAATAAATACATTTTAGATACTCACCGTAAGGTATCATTATTTATCGAATGTCTATATATTTTGATCAAATATGAAAACCCAAAACATACTTAACCGATAACCAATCCATGCAAGCGTCTATAAACAACTTAAATTTACTGCATTTTTATTTAGGGTCGAGTATGAATAGACCACATAAATTTGCTTTTGAAAATAAACATTTTATCCCTATTTAACCTTAGGTTAAAATTCGTAGTCAAACCGGCATCAATTCATCTGATATATCGATGTATTCAATGTAATAAAATACGGCAGCACAAAAAGTTAAGAGAAGAAATTGCTTCTCATGAGATAGGAATATTACATCTATCTGCAAAGAAGAGCAATAAAACAAAAAACTCCATAGAAAGGAACTGCGGTATCCGACTTATAATTCCTTCCATAGGCAAACGGAAGTGTGCGGCGTATGAAGCGATTCTGCCCGTAGCGAATCAATATTACATCTACTAATCACACCAATATATCCAATCCATTGACCCAATTTAACCACGAAACAAATAACCTAAGATTACCCTCCCCTAATATAACTTTACAAATCTATACAGCCATTCACGCCCGACTTAAGTTTAACATTGATATATTTTAATTTATCGGAAAACAGAAATCATAAATAAACTTAAAGAACAAAATTAAATAAATGGAAATGATTTTACACAAATAAATAAAAAATACATCAAATAACATTTTAACTACTTTAGTCAGATAGGAAACTAATGCAATTATTTTAAATACGAAAAGTTTTTAATTTAATGTTCATTAATTGTAAAGTTCTTACGGTTTTAAACAGTTCATCTTTATCTGTCGTTTGTAAGTTTGAACGGGAATTCCCACGCCGTCCTGAAGATATTGGTATACATTTAGCCGATGTTTTATTTATTCATTCGGAGGTTTTTTAATTTAGTTGGTCCTCAATGTAGAAAACGATAGTTCATTTCTCTTTCTTTCTTTGGCAAAACTGAAGTGATTGAATCGTGCGTCTCTTCAATCGCTTCTCCCGCACCTCCGCACTAACACCTATCTGTCACATCGTAATAATCATAATCCAGTCACTGATTAATAATTTCCAAATTTTCCTTTTATACGTATTCGAAGGATTGACTTGGCATTATGTCATCGATGTGATGATCCTTTTGCTGAGGTCCGATTTCCCGATGGATTTCTTTCATTGGCTATTTGTTTCTATTGTTTTCCTATCTGACCGCTGTTTTTACATTTAAATGCCCAAGGCTGGTTTACATTTGACTAATTAAATTTATCATTTCCATTTCTGATTAATTAACCTGTTTTCCAAATCAAAGATATATTTAAAGATAAATTTAAAGATATAATTTTATCTCCAAATCTTTTTAAGTTTTTGTTTTTAAAATACCTTTTCTATTTTTAATACAGTTTTATTTTAATAATTTTTTTTTATCTGTGCGATTTAATATATACGAGTTTAAGATGATATTTAATTTCAATTTTTAATTCTTAAAGAAAATTTTTAAATGCGAACTTTTTAATTTACTTTCATGTTTAATAAATAAATAAAAAAACAATGTAACGAACGTCTGTGCTCGTTACATATCAGTAAAGTTGCTTAAAAAAAAATGATCAAAAAAAAAATTTTTACTTAGGGTTAGTAATTACGGTACACGACTAACAAAATTTACAAACATTCGGTTAGTATAAAGACTATATATAAAAAACATGTTTACTATCGCTTTCCTAAGGACCATTTACGTCTACGCCTCCTCCCCACAAGAGTTCTATTATTATTTTTTTTATACATTTTATTTTTACACACGGCATGACAAGCAAGTTATTTTATAAATTATTTATTTAAGAAGGTTGCATTGAAGTAAATATATTTTGAAAGATAATGGATTTTTACGTGTATATTTGCAGCACAATTATAAATACCACCAACTTATTTATGACTGATTAAAATGCTTAAATAGGATTACACTGAAGTAAATTCCCAACAGTACTCATCGTAAGGTACCACATTTCGATCATAAACTTACGTGGCTGTGCGCGCCTATACACGTTAAAGCATAATATATATCAACAAAAAAAAAACATATTTATTGCAACCTTTTGACTTTTTTTTTTTTTTTTAACAAAAATTAGTTTTTAAAATTTTTTTCACTTTCTTGTGTTTAATATATATGCGCAATTTCTTTTACTGGCAGAGCTTTTATAAGATTTCAAGTATACGACTTATGTAACCAGTGAAAATATTTCATTTTGACAAAATTTGCTCAGGGTATTTGTGGTTTATTAAAGATCGGCCCCAGATTGGGAAAGCCAGTTGTAATGATCCGGAGTAGGTAAACTTATATAAACTGCACTACAGGGCGCCATCTAGGCATTTGAACCTAGAAAAATTTATAAAGTAGGCAGATACGTAAGTAAAAAAAAAAAAAAAAATTTTTTTTTTTTTATTTTGATTCCGGTCGTTAGCCCATGTCACTAGCTCAGTGGAATAGCAGAGATTAAAAATCTATAAATTTTATATCTTAAATATAAAAGAATAAAAGCCACTGCCAGAAATTAACACATAAAAATATTTATTTATGCACATATATATAAGATTTAAAATTATTTTAGTATTAGTTTACATTTTAACATTTAACATTATTTTTAACTTTGATTTTTGACTTTAATTTACATTTAATTACTATTATATTCTAATTTTACATTTTAATTAAGTTCGCACAGATAAATTTATGAAAGCTTGTTTATAATGTTGAATATAGATCGGTTACATAGATTTCACGGTCAAAAACATTTCAAAGTAAACATAAACAATCAAAATACAAAATTATTGATTACTGACAATTGCAGAGGGAAATTTATACGTAACCCAATAGTATTCACCATAAGATACTTGCATTGTCACCAATAACTTAAAAGACATCCGAATAAATACATTTTAGATACTCACCGTAAGGTATCATTATTTATCAAATGTCTATATATTTTGATCAAATATGAAAACCCAAAACATACTTAACCGATAACCTATCCATGCAAGCGTCTATAAACAACTTAAATTTACTGCATTTTTATTTAGGATCGAGTATGAATAGACCACATAAATTTGCTTTTGAAAATAAACATTTTATCCCTATTTAACCGTAGGTTAAAATTCGTAGTCAAACCGGCATCAATTCATCTGATATATCGATGTATTCAATGTAATAAAATACGGCAGCACAAAAAGTTAAGAGAAGAAATTGCTTCTCATGAGATAGGAATATTACATCTATCTGCAAAGAAGAGCAATAAAACAAAAAACTCCATAGAAAGGAACTGCGGTATCCGACTTATAATTCCTTCCATAGGCAAACGGAAGTGTGCGGCGTATGAAGCGATTCTGCCCGTAGCGAATCAATATTACATCTACTAATCACACCAATATATCCAATCCATTGACCCAATTTAACCACGAAACAAATAACCTAAGATTACCCTCCCCTAATATAACTTTACAAATCTATACAGCCATTCACGCCCGACTTAAGTTTAACATTGATATATTTTAATTTATCGGAAAACAGAAATCATAAATAAACTTAAAGAACAAAATTAAATAAATGGAAATGATTTTACACAAATAAATAAAAAATACATCAAATAACATTTTAACTACTTTAGTCAGATAGGAAACTAATGCAATTATTTTAAATACGAAAAGTTTTTAATTTAATGTTCATTAATTGTAAAGTTCTTACGGTTTTAAACAGTTCATCTTTATCTGTTGTTTGTAAGTTTGAACGGGAATTCCCACGCCGTCCTGAAGATATTGGTATACATTTAGCCGATGTTTTATTTATTCATTCGGAGGTTTTTTAATTTAGTTGGTCCTCAATGTAGAAAACGATAGTTCATTTCTACTTAAAAGTCAGATAGAAGTTCATAAACTTGAACGAAAGTTCTTAGTTATTTTTAAATTTAGAGTTCATGTCAATATAGTTTACATTTAAATGCCCAAGGCTGGTTTACATTTGACTAATTAAATTTATCATTTCCATTTCTGATTAATTAACCTGTTTTCCAAATCAAAGATATATTTAAAAATAAATTTAAAGATATAATTTTATCTCCAAATCTTTTTAAGTTTTTGTTTTTAAAATACCTTTTCTATTTTTAATACAGTTTTATTTTAATAATTTATTTTTATCTGTGCGATTTAATATATACGAGTTTAAGATGATATTTAATTTCAATTTTTAATTCTTAAAGAAAATTTTTAAATGCGAACTTTTTAATTTACTTTCATGTTTAATAAATAAATAAAAAAACAATGTAACGAACATCTGTGCTCGTTACAAAAGAGATGTAGTAACATTTTAAAGAAAGATATAAAATGCTGGTGGAGAATCAATGAAAATATTACAGTCTCGCAGTAAATTGCCAATAAATGTGATAATTTAGCTGATAAACTTTCATGTAAATTTAAACGAAAGTTCATATTTCTTGCCAAGAAACAAAATATTACCATCAACAAAATAAAAACATCATATGTTAACCTCTTCAACAAAACTCCTCCTAATAAATATCATATAGAGAGTTTTGCCTGTTTTAAGCTTAACATAACAGAACTCATAAAAATTAATAATCAGATTGGCAATTTGAAGAGATAGCCAATTTTAACAATAAATTAAATAAAGATAAATTTATTGCTTCTATACTTCGAGTACATTGCAACAAGGCCTTCTCAAAGGCCCAATATTATCACATATATCCATCTGCATCCATATCCCCGAGAATTAAGTTACATAAACCTAATGCACCTTTAAGATTGATAGTGGACTTTGGTGGAGCACATTTCGTCAATACCACAAAACTGATAAATCAATGGCTGCTTGAGAGAATAGGTTTTGGCACCTATTCTGTTAAATCATCTTTCGAATTCATCGATAAAATTAAACAAGCTGAAATCAAACTGGAATTTAGTATTGCATTGCTAGATGTAACAGAAATTTATGTCCCAATTAACCGTAAAAGCTCGATAGACATTATAAAAACTGAACTTGTAAATAATAATTGCCCACAGGCTCAGCAGAGCTTCATTGTGGAATTTTTGACATGTATGCATCAGACTATTACAGTCACGTTTAACGGTAAATGGTTTAAAATGAAGAACGGATGGCCTATGGGCCTCCCAACAAGTGATCATAGCTAGTATTTTCTTCAATTATTATGAAAAACAAATATTTACTAAATACTACTCAACTGAACCAAACATAATATATACACGCTATGCCGATGACGTATTCATAACAATGCCAGAAAAACTAATAATGAATATTCATAAAGATCTGCAAGCACAGACCTCTTTAACAATTAATAGCATAGCAGAAGACCTCCAGCATACTATTAAATACCTGGACATTCAAGTTCATAGGACCCCGACCAACTCACATATGCCATGATAGCCAAGCCATTGGAAATTTCAAAGATATATACACTCAAACTCACCCTATATCACAAATTAGCCGCTTTACATCATTCCTGCACAGAAATCACAGGCGATGCAAATTTGAATTAGACCGCAAAAAGAACCTCACGAACTATACAAAAGAACTGAAAAGTGTTGGATTCTCCAGCAAAAGGATTAGACAATTTCATAACAAACTAAGAACTGACACTGTTAGAAACAACAAACCAAGAATGCTGCTATTTTACATACTGTCAATTTCCAGAAAATGTTATAAAATATTTGCTGAATCCTTCGAATTAGGATTCCATATTCCACCTTCAACAAACAGACTAATAAATAATACCCAAGATCAAATACCCTCCAATCAGATGGCACAAGCTGTGTACAAAATTGCATGCCCAAAAAACGGATGTAAAGCAGCATACTATGGAGAGACCCGTGCCAACATCACTACTTATATAGGAGAGCACTAAACAACACTGAAAATAAATCTATATTCCTTTCATACCAAAGATCTACAGGCCATATATTCGCACCCACAGTAGAAAAGGCACTGTGCACAGAGCGCAATAATATTAAATGCAAAATAAAAGAAGCATACTTCATTGCAAGTGACAACAATGCAATAAACTGGAAAGAATCGTACTTTTCCATCTCTAGAAAGTGGACTATATGAAGATATTGAATAAATTTGCATAAATTACTATCCAGTTGTTTAAAATCACAACTCAAGCCGACACTGCTAATATAGGCTATAAATATGGGGACTAAAGGTTCCCGAAAGCACTCAGCCTGGTAATTCTTTTAATATTGAGCTTCACCTGTTTGCATAATGTGAAAATTTGTAACCTGCTTGAAGGCGAAGTAGAAACAAGGATTTTATTTCAAAAATCTATTAATTAAAGACTATAAAAAGATGTTTTATTTAAATAATTTTTTTTATATCTTTCAATAAGTAGTTTTAGAATGGGGGGGGGGAATAAAAATTTAAAACATCCTATACATTTTTACAATTTAAAAAAATTTAAGCTTTAAGAAAATAGGGTGTGATCACATTGAAATATATTTTGTAAATGTATATACTTTAAATGATCAAATTTCATTGTTAAAATTTGTCCATAATGTTACCTTCTATATATAAAATTAAAAATAATCAATTTAAAAAAACAAAATTGAAATAGACAACTCACTATAAATAAAAAAATTAATATATCAATCCGGCTTTCATTCCTTAATGGAACCTTTTCAAGATGTTTCGTTTTACACAGTCACATGACCAATTATCATACAGCACTACAATAAATATAATTATTAAAATACATACATTAAATATAATTAATAAAATACATATATGTACATAAAAATACTTATTACAGTCCTTTTTTCCCCTTCATAATATATATATACACAAATAATCTAAAAAAAACAATAATAATAATTCCTTCCTTTTACTTTTAAAATTATAACTCTAAAGTTTCCAATAATCTAACAATGTCCATTTCTCCCTAATTGTGCTGGAGCTTTGGTCATGTTCACACATTTGTTTAAATTTTTTTGAATATACAAAGTTACAAGGTAAGAAAATGTTATGAAACTTTGTATATTCAAGAAAATTTAAACAAATGTGTGAACACGATTAAAGATCCAACACAATTAGGGGGGAAATTGGCATTGTTAGATTATTGGAAACTTTAGAGTTATAATTTTAAAAATAAAAGGAAGGTATTAGTTTTTATTGTTTTTTAAAGACTATTTGTAAATATATATATATTATGGAGAAAAATAAAGACTAATAAGTTTAATCATTTTTATGTACATATATGTATTTTATTAATTATATTTAATGTATATATTTTAATAATTATATTTATTGTAATGTAATGTAAATAATGTCCATTCATTGGAGAATTGCTGTAGGGTAATTGGTCATATGATTGTGTAAAACAAAACATCTTGAAACAGTTCTAGTAAGGAATGAAAGCCGGTTTGATGTTTTAAATAAATTTTTTATTTATAATGAGGTGTCTATTTCAATTTTGTTTTAAATTAATTATTTTCAATTTTATAAATATATATACATCATTATCCACTGCAGAATGAAGTTTGCTCCAAGTTTAATCCTGTTTCTCTGATCCATAAGCCACTTTTTCTCCACATCAGATCAACAAGCTTTCTCATTTTGCACATCCATCTTACATGTGGCATCTTTCTAGATCTTTTAAATCTCTTAGGATCCTATTTAAAATTTCAACTGTTCATCTATTACCAGCTTTTCTAACAATATTTCACTCTATGATGTCAGTGATATATGTTTGTTCCTTTACCTATGTTTTTTGTTTTTGATCTTTTTTTGTTACTCAATATGAGATGATCTGAAGTCTCTGTGTTGTTCTTTTATTAAGTATCTCAGCTTCAGATCCATGAGTAAGAACTGGTAAAACATATAAATCAAGAATCTTTTTTTTTTTCAAACACATATACACATTTTCTTTTAATATTGTCATTTCTACTAAAATTACTCCACCCAAGTTTAATTCTATGACTAATTTCATCCATCAAGTTTAATAATTGATTAAATCAATACAAATCAAAATAGTTTAACTTATGACACATAATGTAAACATAAAAATATGCATGTTTAAGATATTAAATATTTCATTTGTAGTGTCTATGTAACATCAGTTACAACTGCAATAAAAAATAATAATAGAAAGAACAAAGAAAATGTTAATGAATTTTATTAGTTATTAATTTTATTATCTAACATTACTGTTTTATTATTTATATATGTTTTTTTTTTAAAGAATAAGATTAATTTATTAACTTTACGCTATAATAATAATAATTTTTTTTTGTTTTAGCTTTTTGTTGTCATAGCAACCATTGTAACATTCTCTAGATTAATATATAACTTTTTAAAACTATCTAAAAAAATTTTTATACATAATCTTACATCATATACAGAAATTAAATTTAAATTCTATATAATTGATATAAAAATCAGCTTGTGTGTTATTTTAACTTTACTTATTATGCTGAACTATTTCACTTAATTGAGGTTTGTTTGTCTTATATTTTTTAGTTATACTTTTTATATTTAATATTTTTTTCAGTAGTTATTAAATTAAACAATGAGATCTTTAGTTTGGATTTGTTTCTAATATTAAATGCTTTAACATATTCAGATTTTGGAAATATCGAATTGTTAAGCCTATAATTATAAAAGTATACACTTTTATCAAGCTAGATAAACTTTGAAGTTTTCCAAATTCCAAACTGCCTTAGGATTTTGTTTTTAAAATAGTTGACTCACATCTAATCTAGCTATCCATACAATGTAAATCATTCAATGGGCATTTAGTTACTTTTAGCCAGATGATAAAACAAGAGTAGTCAGTACTAAAAACTCTTAAGTCTGCTAATTGGCAAGTCTTTTGTAATATATATTTTTTTAAGTTCCTTCATGCAGGGCTGAAAAAGACACTATTTCCAATAGTGGACTATTTAAAGATTGTGTTATCTTTTTACACACATGCTTAAAAAAAAGAAAGATGGGGGGGGGGGTCTTTATATTCATTAAAATTTTAACAGTAGAAAGAAGTTTACAAAATTTTAGCTTCATTTTTGGAAGTTTTTTATTATATATATTTGTTAAATTCGTGTTCTAAATACTATTTCCTTTTCCCCTACCATCTCTCTAAAAAAATAAGTACATTTAATATAATGATATTAATGATGTCATAAGTTGTATATGTAAATTATCTTAATTTCAATTTGTACAATTTTTTTCATAATTTTTATATTTTAAGGACCAATCATTTTGAAGATCATATAGTGGAACGAACAAGTCTACCAAGTGAACTTATTAGAGATGTTTCTGGTCAAATAGCATTTCAAGAAGAAGCTCCAAGAGTTAGTTTTTCATATGTTATATAATCAAAATATAGAATTATTTAACTATCATTATAATTATATTTATTAGCCAATTTTCCACACTTTGAAAATTGTCTAAATTATTGCACTGCAAATGTATTATGTTTAAAATTTCATTTTAAATATAAACTTTTTTGTCATTTATGTGAAACCTTTTTTATAATTAATGTATTTATTATTTTATTTGTTACATCTCTGGGATAAAAATGCTAATAATATTATTGATTAAAAATAATATTATTGTTCTATTCATGATTCTGATGTCCTGAATTATGATTTTTAAACCATGCAATGTTACAAAGTATTAAGATGTGAACATGTCCTATTTTGATTTTTTTTACATAAATTTTTTAAGATTTGTCTTGAGATTTTGGTCTAAAAAGAAATATAGTACACTCTTGGATATCAACTAAGGACTTTACTAAAATGAATGTTATGAACCACATTATATAATAAAAAAATTCTCTCATGAGTAAAAAAAGATTCAATGAAACAGTAACTGTAACTAGCAAAGTTTTATGTAAATGAAGTCAGTAAGATATTTTGTCATATATACTTGTAGAATATAGTTGAGTGATCAAAATTTTTTATTAAACAGTTCTGCAACCTAACACAGTTTTAATACAAAGTTGACGGAAAGCTAAATGATTGTTTGATGTTCCAAAACATGTCTAGCAAGAAATTTTATCCCTGGCTTTCTTTAATCTTCTTGTTTTTTCAATAATTTACATCTTTTTTTCAATTACTTTACAATTGTAACAATTTTTTTTAAAAAAACAATTGTTTATTGTCTTCTGATTTGCCTTTTTTAATAATAGAGTTGCAGATTCTGGAGCACAAAACATTTCCTGTACTTGAACTTCTTATGAATTCTTCAATTATTTAGTATACTAATTTGATATAATAAGTCTTTTGTGGTGTAGTTGTTAGTGCTTTTACCTTTATGTGAGTCTACCCAAGTTTTAAGCTTGAGCTAGAGAAACCATACATTTTTTTCTTAATTCTTTTATTTTTCACATATTTAGCTCGTAGCCAGTTTAATTATTCATCTATTAATAGTAAGTGCATGATTATCTAGTTATTAATATTTAGAAAATAAAGAATTTCAGATAAATCTGGATTAGTTTGATAAGTATTGATGCACTGACTGTAAAAATAAAAAAGAAAGTGACTTAATTAGTATGGCCTTTACTATTATTGGAAAAGATATTATATTTCCGTAGGAACTGAACTTGTGATTAGATTTATCTTAATTTGTTATTTCTTATCACAGTGATAGAATTTATATATATATTGTAACGGGATATATATATGCATTACATTAAAATTTAATAGTAACTTTTTTTATCTAATACAGAATTAAAAACAAACTGTCAAAATGCACAAATAACGAATTATTAATTTATTAATATGTTAGATTGATTTAAATATTAAAATAAGCTTTAAAAAATAAATAAATTATAGAATCGAAGCAAAGATTCTAATCTTTAAATAAAATATATAATAAAAACCTTTTTAATAATAGCGAAGATTTTTTTTTAATTATAAAAAAAATTACAAACAGATCTTTAAGGCAAAATCACAATTAAAGAAATGATTACGAAATAGATAAGAGTTCCCGCCCAGAGATAGAGACACAGACCTCAGTGGAAAAATTTACTTAGCCATAAACCCAAAATCTACTTGGCCACAAACTGAATTAACCAATAAAATATAAATAATGAAATATGTTTGATGAATCCGTGCATTCCAGAGATAAGGTGCCCGACGACTATAAAAAGGAAAATCCAAAATATAATTAATTAGTTAGAGAGAGAATCAGAAAATTAAAGTTTTGAATTCATCTGTAAAAATAATTTTAAAAGTTATCACCGTCACCAAAAAAAAAATGTAATTAGCTTCATCGTGCTTCCTTCGGTGAGGCCGGCCAAAGGCAGTTTTCATCTCCACAGATCCCAGGATCAAACCACTGGTACCGTCTTCAGAAAACATCGTAAAATGCATCTTCATAAATCGTCACAAGTCTTCATAAATTTTCATCGCAAGGGAATGAGCACGGATAAAGGAAAGTATAATTTATAAAAGATAAAATGAAATATAAACTGTTGAATTTAAAATCTTCGAACTTTATCTATCTTTAAAATGAATAATAGACTTTCTCTCTCAAGCAAACCTGAACTTTATTTCTATAAACTCTTATTTAAAGTCTTAAATGTAATCTCTTTAAAAAAAAATGTATTGTATTTTTTTATATTTTTATTCATGCTAAATTAATATCTGTTTGTAATAGGGTAGGGGTTTGCGATTGCAAACTTAAATTTAAAAAATAGAAACACATCGTTATTTGTGCATTATTAAATTTAAAAAGAAAAGCAGGTTATATAAATTTGCAGTAAAAAAATAAGTTAAAATATAAATGTTATCTTAAAAATGATTTTAAAACCTTAATTAAACTAAAGATTTTTGTTTTGAATTAAATTAATAAAATGATTTAAATGTTAGTTGAGTGTAGATAGCTGCTAGACTAGTTTAAATATGTTACTTTTAAAGAGGGTTTTGATTTCGGACTATTTGTTTCGTAGTTGTGTCAATGCTGGTGGAGAGATATATGGACGTTTATATCAATGTAATGTGAAGTGTGTTAGCACCTAGGGCTACGAGTCCAACTGAATGCATGACCCCAAAGAGAGGTAGTCATATCGTTGAAATGGACGCAGACCTATTTCCTGTGCCATTGACCCATTCCAGCTCTATGGATTGAGAAGATAAGTCGGCAAGATAAGACCACTCTCCCATCCATACGTAGCGTGTTCTCTTTATAATACATACATGATCCCTTCGCCAGATAGAAGCACATTCCTATACTGGTTGAAGCTCATGTTTTCTCCAATAATATCACGCTGTTCAGATGCACATTCCTGTCAGCATGATTCTATGTTAACATGTTCATATTGCATTGGTTGCTGATATATATCTGGAAGCGAGCATTGGTGTGGCTGCGGATTTTTAGCCTGGAATCAAATGTTTGAAAGTCTTTTAGGTGCGTGGTCTGGGTAGCTCATCTATACTCAACATTTCTAAAATTAAAAATAAAAGTTAAAAACAAATAAAATAATAACTAATGAAACAGAATAAAACAACTTTCTTCTTCTGTTATAAAAATTTTTTTTTTTTTAAGTTTGTGCGTTATTAAGTATATACGTAAATAAAATTTTTTTTGTGTTATTAATACTGACAGTGATTATTTTATTATTCTTTATTATTAAAAATATATTTTAATAAATATATTAAGTTTCTGCATCTACTTGAGCTAGTGACTTGGGCTGGTGGTCGCGGTCTTAACAGCGCGTATCTGTCGACTCTATAAATTTTCTAGGTTCAAAGTAGCCTAGTGGCACTCTGTCGGCAGATACGGTAAGACTGGAAACTAGATCATCATCCCCGACCGTTATAATATATATATATTTTAAGGGCCCTGTATAGTTTAGTAGCAATGGTAGAGTGTTACTTGGATTCTGGAATGTAGTCTTTGAATCGATTCCAGTTCTAGCACTTCCAGTGCTCAAAGTTTTTTTGAACTTCTGAGCAATAAAGCTATTTATTCACGTATTAAGTAATTAATCATTTATTTTAAGTTTTAATAATTAGTGGGCATATTTATGTATACTAATTAAGCATTATACTGAAAAAATAAATGTAATAAATCAAATTTTATTCAGGGCATTCCTGAAATGAACTTTATATTTTTATGCGTTATCAGTTTATAGAAAAAGATATTAAACCAATTTGTCTCATTATACAATTATTTCTAAAAATAAATCTCTGATCATCAAAGGCTAGAAATTTAAATGCCTGAATGCAAATATATTAAAGTTTAAATGGACTGACAGTCAGATGCGTATACAGTGTTAAAGTTTTTAACATGGTATTATAATTAGCTGTCAATAATCATTATATTCTTTAAACTGTTATGTCTAATATTCCATTAAGTATTAAAATGTGGACAAAAATCATCCCCACCCATTGAGAGTCAATGATAATATTGCACTAAAAATTTAATATCAATTAAATATTATGTGTGGAATGTATTATTAGAAAAACTAGATTGGACATATATTAAGAAGAAATTATAGTTCAATGAAAGATGTTTTGGAGTGAATGGTGTGTGGAAGTAAGAAGAAAGGATGGTAAAGATTGACATTGTTGAATGATATAAGGGATGGGAAGAGTTATGTGGAATTCAAGACCTGGGCAATCAAAATGGAATGGAAAAAATGGATGAATTAATAATGTGATTACTTTCTGGACCTGTTTATGGGACAGAATACTATTGATTGATATATGTGTAGGTGTGTATTTGATTACAAATAAGTTTGCAGTCATGGTAATTAAGAAAAAAAGTTGGGCTATTGTTTTTGATGGTAGGATTGTTTACACTTCTAGTCCATCTGATAGTCAGATGTTGGTGTAGAGGAATATATGTGTAATTAAAGAAGTCATTCTGATATCTTTTTTACTATGTCAATAACTTATGATAATGTAAAAGGCCAATATCATGAATGCTGTCAATTAATTTGATTGGTATCTGTATACACATCAATTTATATATATATATATACGAGTATTAATGAATATAAAAGTGAAAACAGCTATTGAAATGTAAAATAACTATAAGATTTGCAGGCACCAAATGTTGATGATAATACAACCTTTAAACTTTGTCATTTTATTACACTTGACTATTTTATCTCATATATAAATAGTGCTTTTCATTTTATTAAAATTGTATTTATATGCATGAAGGTGTATAATATATATGTATAAATATTCTTTCATTTGAATTTGAAGATAAAAACATTTACAGTTGTATGAGATATTTTTTTATCCTACATTACAAATACCCTAACCTGCTTTTGGACATTTGTGTTATTATCATGCTTGGCATATACAATATTATAAATAATTTTTTGACTTTTATAGGTTTGGCCTGTCAATCATTTTCCTGATAATGCTATCAATATGGCATCAAGTCAGTTGGTTCAAAAACATGCAGGAGCTTTTCCTTCAGAAAGAATTTTATTGCAGGTATATAGTTTAACACATTTATGACAAATGAATTTATCATTTTTTAAAGCATATATTCTATTTTTCAAAAAAAAAAAAAAAGGAAATTATAACAGATGGTGATTTTTTTTTAAATGATTATCTTATTAATATATTAAAAATAGGAACATATATGTACATAAGACATATATATATACTCACCTTTTTGTTGGATTTTGAAAGATGATCTAAAGATTTGAAACAAAGATATCCTAAAATTACCCAAATTTTGATAGTTATTAAACGTATAGAGACCTTACAACTAAAAATATATATTTTTGCACATTAGATAATAATATTAAAAATATAATACCTGATCCAACATTAATTTTTTTACAAAAATTAAAAGATATCAAAGAAAGAGATTTGAAGTTAGCTCCTCACCTAATAGCAAATTCCACATGGAATCTTATTAATATTGGACATTAAGTAATTTAATGGTTTATAAATGTATTGTCAAATTTAATGTTATTTTATAATTTTTTCTTTATTGTAAACATAGTTGAATAAACCTGTTTTTGATACTATAAGGTGTAGATAAAATTAAAAATCAATAATTATGGGAGAAAATTTTTTTAATAGGATTAAATAGCATTCTATGTTGTCATTAGGATCTTTTTTTTTTTATAGAGATAATTTTTTTAATGTGTATATTTTTATAAATAGCTTTATCTTGTCTTACCTTATGGCAATCCTCCTCCCCTCTATCTCCCATCTTATATAAATTGTATAAGATTATTTTCTCAATAGTAATTTTGATTCAGAAAAAATGTACCAAATATTTAGAAGTTAATATATTAGTGCAGATTGCTGTCACATATTTTAGAAAACAATAAATTGACAATGTTATGCATTTTATTGTAGTCATTTCATGCAAAATTAACCCAAATGTAGTTTCACAAGTTAATGGTTCCTTATTTGATTTCCAGCTGAAGAAAGTAAAATAAAATCATTACTACAATTGATTAATTAAATAGAATTGTTATGTTCAAACTATGACTTCTTAAGCAATTGATCATGCAATTATTTATTTATTTATTTTTAAGTCCAAGAGTTTGGAAAATTGTTTTAAAAGCAACCAATGAATATTATTCAATGACTAGAAAACCCAATAATTCATTCTCGCTTTAGTTTAGTTTCCTCCAAAATAGGATTTTTGTAACAAACATTCAAAACAATAAAATATTCTCAGTTGTCAAAATGATATGGTTTTCAGAAATATCTATAACCCTAAGTAATCAGAATTTGATATTATCACATTTTTTTATTGCTTAAATGGATCAATCTTGGAATGTGAATGCTTTTATATAAATGATAATTTTATCACGGCATGACTTCAATAAGTAATAATAAAATGGTCTGACATTCTACTCTATAAATTCTCTTTAAAAAGTTATTCATAATAATAATTTCTATAGTAAAAAGTTAGTAATGTTTTCCTTTTTTGTGTGTAACAGTAGTTTATTCTGAATTTATATAGATTAACTATATATTATTTTATTCCTTTAAATTCTACTTTTAAAATATTTAAAACAATTTGAAAAGCTAAAGGCATTTAAGCAATGGATTATTTATGTGAAAAACTTTTTAAGCTATTTTTTTTTTTTGGGGGGGTGGGGTGGGGGTGGGGGTGTAACTTAATTTGGAGATGAAACATTTTTTGGAAATAGAAAAATAAAATGAAATTGATGATGGTGGTTGGAGGGGCTTTCATATATTTTTTACTATTCACACAGTTTTGAATAAGCTCAATTTAATACAGGTCAAAGATATTCTCTACAAAAGCCTTACAGTGAGATTTTTTTCATTGGGATAATAAATTTTATTTCAACATAATTCAAATTCAATTATAATAAAGCATTTTTACATATAACATATAATAAAAATATACAGAGACATCATCATTAAAATTTTAATGAGAAAGGTTTCCCAAAAAATTAATATTCTTTTTCTGAGCTACAATTTTTTTTTTTTTGCATATTATTTTAGTAAATTTACTTATTCATCTTTTGCAAGTGGTCTTTTTTTAGCCTTTTTTTTTTTTTCATCTTTTCACATCTATTTTCAACCTGCAATATTATTTTTTTAGCAACATATTCAGTTGATCTTCATTTCAACCTTTAATGATATCAATGATATTTATTGCTTTTTCAGTCATATATTTTGTTTCAATCTCTTTTTATTACTCCCGACATATAATTCTATAATTTTCTGTGCAATCTGAAATCTTTTTATTGGTAGGCATATTTTTTTTAATATTAAATTATTTCAATCAAAAGACACATCATTCAAGTTTAATTTTATGATTAATTTCATCATATTTTCAACTGTATAAATAATCTGACCAAGATACAAATACATTGAAGCCACAAACTACTCTGTACTAATATATACCATTTCAATTATATGCTATATAATAAAAAATGTAAACAGACAAAAAAAACACTAAAATTAATAAATTTAATATATATTATGATATGCGAGCAGTTATTTTCTAAAGAAAAAAAAAATCTATAAATGAATTTTACAACAAACCAGCAGCTATTTTCAATTTTGTGCTGCATGTGATCATAATTATTAATAAAATTTCTTCAGTTTATGTTGAAAGCATACATATTTTATTTTCCCCTTATTATCCTTTCTGAAAATAATGTATAATATTCCCCATAATAAAATATTTTTTAAGCATAATGCTAAAAGTTTTATAAAAAAAAATTTTGAAAAAAAAAAAAAGAATGGCCATTGTTTATTTAATTGTAATAAAAGTCAGATATTTCACTATTCATTTTTTTAAAAAAAATTTAAAATCATATAAAGTGAGTTTTTTTTCTTATTCATATATTTTCAGTGAATGAATGAGTGAACCCACATTTAGTAAAATATATGTAAATGTGTCCCAACAATTTATTATTAATAACTACATTACTATTATTATTATTATTTTAAAATTTTGTTTATGCTATAATTTTAATTTATATATGCATGTTATACACTTAACAAAGCATCTGTGTTACATATATGTGCATGTTGAAAAGTATTGTACAATTGCAGTTAAATAAACCAATATATATTCTGTTAAATCACTAAACATCACATGATCATCATTTCTTGTGGTAGCACATAACTGTTATTAAAACAGGCAAAACTCTCCATACAGTAGTTCATTAGATCCTAAGATCTAGGTGCAGTGCTCTCAGATCCAAAGCTTCTCACTGACGAAGGCCACAAGCCAGAAACTAGTCTGGAGATATTGGATGAGTAGGCACTGGATGGGGATTTTATGCACAAGCCTTCTGGCATCCATTGATTGCTCTGGTTGGCACTGAGTGGTGCTACTGTATGGAGAGTTTTGCCTGTTTTAATATATATTCTGTTTTAATTAAAGTGTATCAGCAAAATGTGTTATTATACACAATGTTTATAGAGTTTGGAACAAAATATAATGGATTATATGACTCCACTGTAACTTTTAAATCATTATTATCAATCTTTATTTTCTTCTTTTTTGAAAGGCCATTGAACATTACTTTAATCTTCATAGCATTATTTGTAAAAATAATTAAATCATCTGCAAAATGATATAATTTATGTAATTTTTATTGAGCTTCGGAGATATGGAATCATCCTAATATTCATCCTTACCAATGTTAACTGTCTCAATGTAATCATATAATTTGATCATTACTATTGCATTCAGATAATTATTCTTCAGAATTTGATAAAATCCTGTGTCTTTATCTTGGTGTTCCAAAGCTTTTAATCACCAAGAAATGTTTATTGGATCAAAAATCTTTTCATAATTTTAAAATTTTAAACATAATGGCACTTCATATTCATTGATTTGTTGTATAACTTTTCTTAATATTTATATGTAATCTGTATATAATCTATTATATCATATTCTTAATTAAGGTCTTGCCTAGAATTTATAGGATGGTAATAGGACTATTTGTAATTTTGTCTTTCTTAAATATAAAATCACTTACTGAATTTTTTTATTCTTCTGTTTTATATTGATTATTTAATCATTCGATATATAAATTTGTCAGCAATTTCTCTATTAAAAATATTTATAATAATTTTATTATTTTGTGAAGCTTTACCATTCTTTATAACTAGTTGCATGTTTCACTTCTTCATTTGACTTACAAGTTTCAAAATATTTTGACATAATGGATAGCTATTTTGTTTTCTTGTTCCTTATTACTATATAATTTTCCCATTACTATTCACCTTTATATTTTTTTATTTTACAGAATTCTCTATAGAAAATTTTAATTGTTTACTGTTTATCTTGTTAGTTTCATTCAAATCTCTGCCATTTTTGAAGCCTGTTAATAAATTAAAATGATTTGCAAATTCCAGTTTAAATTCATTTAAGTGTTTCTGAAACTTATCAACTGCTAATACTTTTTTTCAAATAGATTTAGTCTCTCTAGTTCTGTATTAATATGTATCTCACATTTCAATAATTTACAATTACATTGTGTTGAATTACTGGTTTAAAATACAAATTTTTATTAATCAAGATATAATCCAATTTTATTATCTTTCATCTGATGTTTCCACATCCATTACTGCATAATTTTTTACTTCTTTTTTCTGCAAATTCCATGTCTGTTTTCTCTCTCATTTTTGTCTTCATAATCAAATTTGCCTACTTTTATTTTTCAATTATTTTCATTCTAGCATTAACATTTTTTATGACAATTTTAAAATGCTTGATTGATCAAAAACATTCTGTGCATCTATGTCAAAAATCCTCTACCTCCTTGCAATAACATGTTGGGGCATATCCGTGAATTATTTGCATTTAGTTCTTCTATTATATTGAAAAACTAATTTTGGTATTCTGTCAGATATAGCCTAAATCTCCTTAATGTTATTTTTCTAACCTTTATCCATAATGAATCTCATTTTATTTTTAATATTTATTTTTTAATAATAAAATATAATTATCTTTTCATTTTTTTTTTTAACTTCATACGATGTGATTATATCCTATTAATAAGTCTTCTAATCCATGCAGTCTTCTTTCACTTGAAAAGTGAACTAAATAAAATCTCATCAGTGGCAATCTAAATCCATAAACAATGATTCTTAGCACCTGATACTTCCAGTTACTGTCCACTATCTTTTGCTGATGACTTTGCTGCCTCCAGGAAATTAGGCCCATAATTTATTTTTATCTGACATGATTATAAATTTAAAAGAATTATCAGCATTCTCACACATGTGCACCTATTCATTCTGCCTTCAAATAAACCCAACCAATATCTTAGTTAAAAATTATCAGATATCTGAAAAAAAAAACTTAGATATTTTTTTTGGTCTTAAACTCAGAGCTAAAATCCTTTAAAATCTTCACACTAGCTGAAGTACTTTAGTGAGTAGTGCATGTTCATTTACCGTTGAATAATTCTACAGTAATAACAGCTGTGATAATAATACATGGAATGGCTATTATGAATATGCCTTATCTGGTCTTTTAAAATCTCAAGAATAAATCTTTCTTTTTCACTAAAAACCTACTTTTTTCATAGCGACCTGCACACATGTTTATTTTTAAAAGATTTTTTTATTAAAATTGAATAATGTAAAGTCATTATTTATTTATTATTCATAATTACTAATTACTTGTCACAATGCAGGTTCATCATTAAGCCTTTCAGCTTTTGCTCAATTTTTTAAAACTCTTATTTAATCCTTTATTTTAGATTATTATTTTCTTTTTTCTATTTCTTTCTTATTTCATTGAATTTTTCAATATATTTATCATAAATTCTATACTTCTGAATATTTGCCCAATAATTTTCATACTAATTAATTTTTTTCACTTTATCTTTATTGGCATTTAAAATATTTTTAATACTATTCTTCCATTTTATCCTTCCATTCAACTCCAAAAATATGTTATAAATCTTTTTTCTTTTACTAATCATTTAAGTCTTTGCTCTATTTAAAATCATATTTTAAACAAAACATTTAAATAGCCACTTTCTTAATTCAAACATTACTCATCACAATATAACCGCTTATCCTTATCAAAAGCCGTTGAAAATTTTTTTCTAATTTCTTTGATGTTATTTTTATTATCTAATAATCAGTTCCCTAAAAAAAATATATTTTTTTTTTATAATTTGTTGCCCAACTATCACTTAACTGTTTATCATCTTTAAACTTAATTTAGACTTTTAAATATTTATTTTCATCACAAAATTTTACAAATTTCATTATTTTTTTTTAATCTTTAAAATTCATTCTTGGTATCTGTGGTATCATTAGAAAAATTGATTTAATGAATTTTCTACTCTTAATGGTAACTTATTCTAACTGAAATAACTCATTTAGTGATTCATGTAAATAAATATTAAAATTTGTCATACATGTTCTTTATATCTCTCTTCTGTAAAATGATTGTTTATTCTTACCAATATCTTCTGATTTATATACAAATTACCTACTAGTTGTCTCTTCTTTCATTCTATATCTTCAAATATCTAAATAAATAAATAGATAAGCAAACTTACTTACCTAATGTAATTCAAGATTATTTAATCTTCTTCGAATAAGAAAATCAATATTTTTACTCAACATTAATATTTATCTATTTGGAACATGATTAGTGATTTCCTCTCTTATTTTCTTTTCATTTTCATTTATTGAGAACCATTTCAGTAATTTTCTCATCAATAAGAATTTTCTCAATGAATCAAGTGCCTAGAAGCTAGTCTAAAGCAGAGTTATTAATTAAATGTTACTCAACATTTAATATGTCATTGGAAAATTTTTAATGTATTATTTTTTCATGTATATATATATTGTAATTTTATTTACTTCAAAGTATTTTTTTTTTTTACTTTTTAGCGTCATCTTGTACGTATAATTCCAGTCACTCAAGTATATTATAGCTGGAAAAACAGTAATTCATCCTACTTTGTTTATGGTGCAGAAAATAAGGTCTACTTCCCTAACTATCCACAGAGTTGTTGTTGGGGCTGTGTCATCTTGTAAAAGAAAAATGTAAATTTTATAATATATCTGTATAAATTTTGAATCATGTATATATATATTATATGTACACATATTTTATTTACTACACACGAGTAAATTCTCCAGTGAAGAATTTTAAATAATTTTTTTTTTGCAGGAAAACAAACATAATATATTTAAGTGCGTTGTTTTGTTTTTTTTAAATTATCAAATGTCCAACAAATTTTGTGATTTTTTTTTGCTTTTAAAAAAAAAAAGTAAATGCTGTACTTTTCAGAAAACTTAACGCAAGATATTTGAAAAGTAAATGCATATTTTTTTCAAAAATTATTTAGAAAAGTTTGGAATATAATTAAATTTGAAATGGGCAGATTTAAATGTTTTTTTTTTTAAAAAATTAAAAATATATAACAAAATTCCATTTATTATTGATAAAACTTATTTTCATTGCTGTAATGTGATAACATTTTTATCTGAAAGGTCATTGTTTTAATTTTTGCTTTTAGTTTCTAATTCATTTATATTTGTTATTAAACATATGATTGCTTTATATTTTCCTGAAGATAGACAGTAAATTAGTATTAACAAATAATAGAAGAGTTATTAAATGAGCATTCCTTTTATGAGTTTGGAATTATAATAAAGAAGGTTCATCGTGCACATTTGTTGATATGTCAGTATTGTAAATAGTAAATATGAGTTTAACAAAATTCTAAGCAGAACTGGCATAATTTGTATATAGTTTGTATAAAAATAGATACAATTAAAATCAAAGCTGTGAAAATAAATGATTAAAGAATGATGGTTATCAGAGAATCATAGACCTGGATAATTAATAAAAAAAATTAGAAAGAAAAATAGCTTTATTTGAAACAAGAACTTTGCAAATTATATAAAAATGATAGGGATTGGAGGTTATGAGAATATAGTTTTGGAGGAGTATGGGAAGAATAAAAATAACTTTAAAGTTAAATGAAAATACATTATTTATTGAGAAAATATTCAGAGATAGAAAAATTTTAAAACTGGCATTTTAAAAATGTTCCACTCAATTATTGTTTTTTTAAAATATAGTGAAATAATCTTATTTATTGTACCACTATACTATAATAGAATGATTAAAATTGCACAATGGAAAAAAATTGTTCAATCATCATTATTAAAGATTTGTTAAAAATTAGATCTTATATTATGCCAGATCAAATTTTTTAAAATCTCCTGTAGAAATTGAGAGATATGGCTTTAAGAAAGAATGCAGTTATTAGTGTTTCCCTGAGAGTTTGTGTTGATGGTGTTTTAGTTTGTATTTATATATTCAATTATTCCCATCATGTTAATAATAGCACACAAGTTAGCAAATGTACAACGTTTTGAGATTATTATTCTCTTTTTCAGATGTTGCTGGTCTGACCAGTGACACTAATAGCATGGGAATCAAACCTGGTTCCTTAGATTCTTGAATATTGAATTTTAAGATAACGCTCTAACCAACTGACACTAATAAGGCCAATATCTCTTGAAAAGTTGTGCATATACTAATCTGTGTGCTATTACTAACAGTTGAATGTAATTGGAAAATTTAAATAAAGTTAAATTTTTCTAAAGACATTCATTACTTAATATTAGATGATGGAAATAATCCAATATGTAAATACAATATAGTTATTAATATTGAACACTAAAATTTGAAGAATTTGTTCTGGGATAATATAAGGTTTTTTGATGGATGTCTAATAATAATGATTAAATATACAACACATTGAATCAACTGTGTAACGGTAATGATTCTATTGTAATGTAATAATGCAATAAATATGATTACTTCTTTACATTTTTAAAAGAGGATAATTGAGTAAATATAATTTTTGGGAGCAGAAAGCAAACTGCAGTAAAAAACAAAAACAATTATATATTGCTGTTCAAAAAGAGTTTGTTTAGTGGTTAGCAAATACTAGTGTTCAAATCTGTATAGAACTTGGAGATTTTAAAGATAGTAGAGGAATTTACAAACAAGTTTAGGGATTTTTTCAAACAGTTGAGGCATTTCAGAATGCTGTTCAATATCGATTGGTAAATGGATATCTAGTTCTTCTTAGCTGAAGGATAAAGTAAGTCTAGATATTCATAATCAGATGGTAAATATATTTTAAATAATTAGAATATTTTAATTAAATATTATATTAAAATCTTGCAAATACTTTTGTATATTTTTTTGCCGTAAATATGTTTCAGTGATAAATTTATAAAGAAAAAATTATGAGATCATTTATTATGTGTAAGAAATCTTCCATTTACAAGCAACATTTTTCTTTATAATTAAAAACAGAAATTAAGCTATCTTCTATTTCCAGTCACAGTAATTCAGTAATGATAGTCTTATGATTTCTAATGTTACATTGCTTTATTTATTTATGTATTCATTTTTGTAGTAATGGCTGATTCAGTAACTCGGTTATTAACCTCAAAAAGATTTTCCAAATTCAACATCTTTTTTAATAACAATTCACCAAATGAAAATGGAACATCATCATATCTCAAAGGAGAATAAAATTGTCAGTAAAGTTAATAATAATTTGCTAAATGGTTTTCTTTTTCCATTTCTGAATTGTATTTTTATTGATTTCTATGTGTGTACTCATTATACTTTTATGAATATATTTAAAAATATAGAAGGTAAAATTTTTATAAAAATTTTTACTACCCAAATAGCATACATTTTGTCAACAAAACTGATATTAAAATCAGTTACTAATGTAAATTAATAAGAAAACTATCAAATAAAAAATAACTATTTAAGTGTTAAGAATAAATAATAAAAAAATTTAATTTTCAACTGGTTCAGTGATCTTTTTTAGAACTCTTAAGAAAAAATATATAAAAATGAATAGTCATTTAATGTTTAATTACTATCATTTAAGACAATTTTCTTCTTTTAATATTTAATTTTCACAGTATTTAAGTAAATAATGTCAACATTTTAATTGTTCAAAATTTTCAAACACTTCATTTTTCTTATGTTATTTCACTTCTGAATTCTGAAGAAGTCCAGTGAACTAATAAAAAAAAACGAAAAACAAGTGTTACTTTTATATATATTTATTAATGTTGTTACCTGTTTATATATTCACATGAAGCAAAGCCTCCATAGTATTATGAATGTCCAAGTTTTTACAGTTAATGGCTTTATAAAATTTTAAGAAACAGATAATTTAACAATTTATATCAGTATTATTTTTAACATAATAATTATGCTTTGAAATTTATTAATATGTATTTTTTATGAAATCTTGTTATTTAAAAAACAAAAGATTTAGCATATGATTCAGGGGCCAACTTAACCATAACAAGTCAAAAGAGAATTATGTATATTAATTTAAAATCATTTGGAAAATTATTCTTTTAAAATAATTTTTGAAATCAGATTTACTATTTTCATTTTAGATTTGTGCTCATTTTTTATTATTTATGTAAATCAGTGTCTGCCAAACTTTTTTACCTTATGGCAAACTGAGAGGGGAGAATTTATTTTTCAGCACCTAAATAAAAAATCCTAACAAAAGTAAATATACTTTATTAGTATGAATAAAAATAAATAATTTTTTATTATAATAACAATAAAATAACAGTGTTTTATGAACATATATATATAGGTAATATAATATAAAAATGTTATTAGTGAGAAGGATTCAATCAATTGATTTTGAGAAAGAATTTGACAAAACGCGGTTTAAATTAGATAAACACGTAACTCCTCATTTATAATCATTCTCGTTTTTTTTTTTATATTTCCATAAGTGCCAAGAAACCTAATTTGCAAAGATACGATGATCCAAAGGACAACAGAGATTTAATGGCTATAATGATCCAAAGGTCAACAGAGATTTAATGGCTGTAATAGCTAATCTAGGATATTGGGTCCAAAGTGAAATCCAAAATTCTGATAATTCTAGCACAGAAAATGAGGCTTTGTGCACAGGATCATTTTTCAAATCTATTAAATTTTCTCTTAATGTTAATGGCAGGTGTGTACTATTGTATTTTGTGAAAGAATTGATGACCTGATGGTATATTTGATAATCAAGTGATGGAAAATACTTAGAAAATGATACAGAAAGGTTTTCTACTGTTTTCTGCACTATTTTAAATTTGTTTGGAAAAGCCTCTCTGTCTGAGAAGCAATCAAGCTGCGAGTTTTTAACTTTCCTGATCCACAGTTCTAATTTGTCAGTGAAAGACTGTAATTTACCCGTAATTGTAATGATATTTTTGTTTGTTCCTTGCAGACTCAAATTTAAAATGTTCAACTTCTCAAAAAGATCATTGAGAAATGCTACTTTCAGCTACCAATTATCATTGTTAAGAAGTTCAAATACAGAATTTTTAACATTGAAGAAACATATTATTTCAGTTCACAAAGAGATAAATCATGTGAGCACTTTCAAGAGCTATCACACTTCTGTTTAAAGCAGTAACACTTAAAATCAGAATCCATAGTTTCACATAGAAATGCAAAAAGTCTGCAATATAGGGAATGTGATTTTATGTAATTTACCACTTTAACAATGTTGTTTATCATCTTCAGGAGACCATCAGGAAGAGATTTTGACACCAAAACTTTGCGGTGAATCATGCAATGTACAATTTTGTAATACATGAACCACAAAGCCTTTTTTTGACCTGGATGGATGGAACACCATCAGTGCAAATGCTAATACAAGTTGCAACCCTTTCAATACAATATTTTGGTTTATTAGGTTAAAGACATCTGTCATTCTTTTCTTCATTTTTTAACAAAAGAAAAACTGACTTATGATTTTACCATTTCTGATGATTCGCAGAAATGAAATTGAGCTTTGTTGCTGATGTCATACTTTTATCAATTTGTAAGGCCCACAAGTTTTCAAATTCATTTTTTGCTTCAGTGAAATGTTTGCGGAGCTGATCATCAATGTCTCACGAAATGTTTTGGATTTTATGAGAAATTGTGTGGGTTGACAAAGGAATGGTCTTAATTTGTTTGACAGCTTCATCACTAATTTTTGTGCCAATAGAAATCTCTAAGGCTGGTAAAATAAAGTTTTCAGCATCAAAATTTTCTTCTTTGCCAAAAGCTGGGCAATCTTGTAACTAGTCGATTTGAGCTTTCTCGGAATCGAGTGAAATTTCTTCAGCCTTTTTGACTGAATTTTTAAATTATTTTTTAGCATCTTAAAATATTCTTTTCATTTGTTCTTACATTGTGGATGATTTGTTATTAAATGACATTAAAGTTTACTGAGAACCATTGCTTCATTTGAGAGTGTTAAACAAATTGTATAAAAAGAAACTAAGATGTATTGTTATATAAACCATATTGGATGTAATTTTCATTATATTTTCATTTTGATGAATGGACTTTTTATTCTGGTATTTGTCTTGTTTCCTATGACTCTCTCATTTTTCTGAGGTCTCAATAAAAATTTGTCCATGTTTAAAATATTTTCTTTTTATAAAAAAATCGATTAAAATTAACATAAAATAATTTATATAAATTATAAATAAATCATAAACTAAAAACTACTAATTTACTTACAGACAATCCCAGTTTAACTCTATTAATGTAGAAATGTAGTATATTATAGCAAAACTGCTGTATGTTGTGTAATGTAATTACTTTATATTTACAGTATTTTACGCTGTATTTACAATTGCAGCTATTTTAAATTACCAATTCCTAACTAATCACTATCACTAATATTTATATAACAAATTGTTCAATTTATTTTAACCACAATATGCATTTTACTGAGATGATTACTGCCTTAGTCTGTCTGCTGCAGTTATATATACTTGACATGGTATTATCCCAAAACATGCTCAAACTTTGCGAATGTTCTCGGATCCACAGGGTGACTCATAGTTGAATGGTCCATGGTGTCTTTGCATGTTATTTACCTATATTTTTAAATCTTTTGTGACACACCTGAAATCTTTCTCGTGGTGCACTACTATGCTGTGGCATACAGTTTGGCAGACAGCAATGTAAATAAATAAAATAAATTTTTTTTTATTATATTTGTTGAGTGAAATTTTTGTTTTGCACCAAATGTATTGATAATAGATCAAATTTTATCATTTAAATGTTTATAATAAATAATAGTGACTTGTATTTTAATGATATGTATATGATTCAATATTGTAAGGGAAAAAGGCAAACAAAACAATTGTTGGAAGTCCTGTTTAATGAGCAATGATAACAGTCATTGTATCTCACCACATTGTTTATTATGTAAGATTGTTTTTAAATTTTACATAAAACAACTCTCTTATTGATTTGTAATCTGGATATAATTTCAAATTTTACAACAAATTCAATTTTATACAAGTAAAATTATTTGGATTCATCAACTCTATGTTGCTCGATTAATGGTACACTCTTTTTATATATATATATATAAGAATTTTGAGATATCATATCTGACTCTGTATAGCTTTATATACTTATAAAGATTAATTATTACTTTCAGAATAATAACTGTAAATTAAATAAGCATTTAGAAAGAATGAAGAAAATATAAATAATTCTTACCAATATGTTATTTAAAAAAATATTTTTTGAAAAAGAAATTAAAAAGGATATTGTATATCAAATTTTATTTTTGAGTTCTAAGACATTTTAAGTTTATATTATTTGTGTGTATATAATTATGATCTCAGGGAGTTCTGTGATTATTAATAAATTTATTAGAATTTCAATAATCAATAAAAATTGGTATTGTTTTTGTAATATCTAAAATACTTATAAATATACATACAAAATAATTAAAATCCCTCAAATGTTTATAGAGAGTAACATTTTCACAATAATAATATAATTAATATTTCACAAGTAATAAATGTTTAAGAAAAATTTCATTATTGGAATTTTTATTTAAAAATCTTTCACATGGCAGCAATCTTATAATAGTTATTCTTATGTACAATCTATACATGACTATAAAAATGACATATTTTATTCTATTCTAATCATAAAATTGAAATTGTCAGAATATTTAAAATCTTTACTCTTATTATTGTGATCCTCAAAATAAAATCGATAGAATATGCTTGTTTAATGATATAATTATCTTGAATCAGGGGAATCAATTGCCTCTGGCCCACTAACAAAAAAAAAGGGTCTGCAGTAAATCTTGAAACTTAATATTGCCAATATTTAAAAATATAGAATAATTTTGATAAAAGATTACAATTGTTAGTTTTATACATTAACAGGTTCCAAAAGTTTCTGATTCATCACTATATTATATATATATATATATTGTAACGGTCAAATGTATAATTTGCTAATAAGACCTAGAGACCAAGCAGATGATCTCAACCAGCATGCATACTGGGATTGCTACTCCTACAATCCTAGTTTAAACCCCTGCCTAGGCTCTCTAGTCTCTATTGCACAATTAACACCCTTGACATTAGCACAGCTTCCATTTTTATATAGCACTGCATAGCTCAGTGATATGTATAGACTCTAACTTAACTAATTCTTAACTCTAACTATGGATTCCAATCAGCAATGATGTGACAACAGATAATTTAAATGAAATAACATTTATTAATAACAAATAATACAATTAACAGGGTGGCTTTATTATTTACGCAACAGGATAAAGGATAGTTTACTGGACCTTACATAAATGTAATCAACGATAACAGTTATAGGCATAAGTAACAAAATGGTGTGTCTTATTATTTTATCCATGGGATAATAAAAATAATATTAATCAATAAATTATGGATTATCATTAATTATCTTTCTTTAACTTATTATTATTAGGGGTCTTACTGTCTCCGAACTAAACAAGATGTGACACGGGGTTATGGTTATATGCATAGGCATAAACATACTAAGAGAGAATCTAAGAATCGCAGAACTGCATCTATTATGTACAGTTCATTGGCTATCATGATATGGATTGACTTTGCGATCTGAAGGCATGATTCATGAATGAAAAGGGATATCCCAGGCTGCAGGGGTGCTCCTGCTTCTAACCATAGGCTCATCTTAAAAAGAAGGTATATGTATGATATATACTAGAATTTGGGAATTGGAATCTTCTGCCATCAGCTCTACCTAGCCTGATGATAAAATTGATATTTTGAATTATTTGAAGAGAGCTCACCAGACAAATATACCTAAAAATAGCAGGCACTGGACACACTGCGTATATAAATAAATAGTGAGTCATACTATATAATAATGGAAAATATTGAAGATAGCCCCTGATAACATACATCTTATGCAGTAAAGCAATTAATGGGTATAATAAAAATAATCTTAATTAATTCATGCCTATGCTAAAATTTAAAGTAATGAAATATTTGTATAATAAGATAGCTTATATCCCTATATATCATAAATAGAGATTTATAAAAAAGCAAACTAACTCGTCTACAATTTAATTATAGCTTTATTAATCTAGCTAATATATTATAATAAAAAGGGGATCTTACTAACCCACAATAATTGATATCCAATCCGTTCTCTATCACATTAGTTTAATAAAATATAAAACATGCGGTTCACTCTTAGTTTACACATAGATAGTGATATTACATACATATATGTTGAGAACATGGATTGTTATTTATAAAATAATTACCTGTGGATGAACATATGTTAAGAAAAAATCAATTTACTTACTTAATTACTACAATTTTAATACGGGGACACACCTAAGCCAATATATTTAAAAACTAAGAATAATATTCGTTATCCTTCATTAATTTTTTTTGGAAATTGTCAAGAAAAACATTGCTTAAAGTGATGGGGGGGGGGGGGAGAGACTGCTTTTGACTTAGCTTAGCTCCTGATGTTCCTTGAAACATCATGAAAAGAGATGCAAGGTGATGTTTACATTTTATAAAATTAATCCCTCCATCGTCCAATTTTTACAAGTAAATAAGATTAGATAAAAAAAATGAAAATTAAATAATTTACCAGTAAACTTTTTACATTATTAATAAAAATCTTTAAAATATTAAAGGCTAGTGCATACACATGTATTTAAGTTACGTTTAATAGTGAATGAATAAATGTGCTTTTATATTTGGAATGTTAATAATTTGTAAGATTTTACTGGCAGCTTCATGAAGTTGATCAAAGTACTTGAATTTAGAGAATGTCTGTTTTGATGGATGCTGCATATTGATTGTCTTGTGGGTCATTTCTCCCATCATGACAATGAATTATTGGTACGGCAGGTAACTAAGTACTTCTGGATCAGCATTTCGAGAACTGGAACACAGGACATCTCTGCAATCATGCTAGTGCTCACATTGGGATACTGCTCTTCCCCTATGATGACACAGAAGAAGCTGACATTGAACAATTCGCCCATTCTAGTAAGAAACTTTAGTCTGCACTTATGTTAATAAAAACTTTTTAATAAACTAAAGAAGATGATGAAGAACAAGCACAATACATTTTTAAGGGTATATATTATTTCAAAGTGCCTTAGGGAGCTTTTAACTATCATGAGCTGATTTAATGGACTTTCATATTTTTCCATTTAACTAAATGCTTTTCCATTAATTATTTCCATAATTGTTTTCCTGTGTCTGTTTCCTGCCTTTTTATCTTTATTTTTACCTTTAACACTTTTTAGATGTGTTCTTGTCATAAAGATGTCGAACCGTAACTATTTTGCTGATTTTTACTATTGATCTTAAATAAGGCACCAACTCTTACTAAATAGATTATTTCTATTAACAGATCTTTTCCTATTGTTTTTTTTTTTTTTTGCATTAACTCTAAATAATTGTTTATTTAACTGTAAATTTATTTTCCCTTCTCTAGCTTTACTTTGAGTTTTTCTTCTACTTTAATATATTACACAATTGCACACACACACACACTGATTATTTACATGTGTGAATCTTAGGAAAATTAGAATTTAAGGAAAGATGGTAGGAATTAAAGAAGATGAAGCAAGAATATATGCACTGCTTTATATCCACACAGTTACACCAAAAAAACTGAAAACAAAAACTTAATATCTCTTTGGCATGGAATAAAGCGATCACTGTATACCTTTCCTGCTGGTGTGTTTGTATGTGTGGATATCATATATTTCTATACTAACTACTGTGCTATATTATACCATATTATCTTACACTATACCATCTCACATTATAGGTTTATTCTTTTACCACTTTTGTCCTATTACTTTGTCATTAAATTGTATCTTTCCGTTTCTCCTCACCCTTATTGTCTTTTATTAATGACATTATTTTATTTTTTTATTAATGTGATCCACTTCTCGGTATCATCCTCTTGTGGTGGTATGCTCTGTTCCAGCATTTTCCTTTGCTCCAGTTTAATACAAAAGAAAAAAAAAACAATTCCCCTTCTCTATGCTGTTTACCTTTACTAATTAAAAAAAAATTTCATTGCCATCCCCCAAAATATTTTCATTTCCTACTTTAAACTTTCTGGTTTATTTGTTGATGTTGGATCACTCTATCCACTTGCAAAGAAATATATAAAAAATCTTTTATTACACATAGTTAATTTTGTTTTGAATATTGGTGCCTCAATTTTCATTACATATGTATACATATGCACCAGCTTTATCTCTATGCCACTTGTTAATATTTTTCATTATGACAATCATTTTTCCATATATATATAAATTTTTCTAAAAGCTATGCATGAAGTGGTTTAACATTTATATTAACAACTCAAGACAAAAAATTTTTCTGGGGTTGTGAAAAGTGGTTCAAAACTATGTTGGCATGTTATTTTAAAAAAATTTCTTCTTAGTATTGTGAATAGTTCAAAGTCCTACGTTGGTAGTCATATATATATAAAACCCTGTAATGGTAAAACGTCTAATTTGCTAACAAATCCAAGAGACCAAGCAGATGCTCTCAACCAGCATTCATAGTGGTATCACTACCCTATGATTCTAGTTTAAACTCTTGCTTAGACTCTCTAGTCTCTACTACACAATTAACACCCTTGACATTAGCACAACTTCCCATTTTTATATATAGCCCTGCATAACTCAGGATATAGGCTCTAACTTAACTAATTTTTAACTCTTAACTATAGGATTTCGATCAGCAATGATGATAACAGATAATTTATATGAAATAACATTTATTAATAATAAATAATATAATTGAACAGGGTGGCTTTACTATTTACAGAGTGGGATACGAGATTGATTACTGGACCTTTACACAACTATAATCAAGGACAACGATGATAGGCATAAGTAGCAAAATTGTGTGTCTTGTTATTTTATCCACGGGGTAATAAAAATAATATTAATCAATAAATTATGGTTATCATTCTTTCTTTAACTTATTAGGGATTTTACTGTTTCTGAGCTAAATAAGATGTGACATAAGGTTATGGCTATATGCCTAGGTGTAAACATACTAGAAGAAATCTAAGAATCGTGGGACTGCATCTGTTATGTTCGGTTCATTGGCTATCATGATATGGATCAACTTTGTGGTCTGAAGGTATGATTCACGAACAAAGAGGGATGTCCCAGTTTGCAGGGCTGCTCCTGTTTCTAACCATAGACTCATCCTAAGAAGATATATGTGTGATTTACACTAGGATTTGGGGGCTGGGATCTTTTGACCATCAACTCTACCTAGCCTGATGATAAAATTTATATTTTGAATTAGAGCTCACCGGGCACATATACCTAAACATAGCAGGCACTTGATGTACTGCATATATAAATAAATAGTGAGTCATACTATATAATTATGGAGAATATTGAAGATAGCCCCTGATAAAACATCTCTTATGCAGTAACACAATTAATGGATGTAATAAAAATAATCTTAACTAATTCATGCTGATGCTAAAATTTAAAATAATTAAAGATAGCTCATATCCCTATGTAACACAAATACCGATTTATAAAAAAACAAACTAGCTTGTCTACAACTTAATCATCGCTTTATTAATCTATCTAATATATTGTAATAAAAAGGGGATCTTATTAACCCATAATAACTGATATCCAATCCATTCTCTCTCATTAGTTTAATAAAATACAAAACTTGCGGTTCGCTCTTAGTTTACATATAGATAGCGATATTACATATATGTTGAGAACACAGATTGTTATTTATAAAATAATTTAAGTAATAAAATATTTACCTTTGGATGAATATAGGTTAAGAAAAAATCAATTTATTTATTTAATTACTACAAATTTTAATACGGTACACACCTAAGCCAATATATTTAAAAACTAAGAATAATATTTATCCTTCATTGTTTTTTCTTGGCAATCGTCAAGAAAAAAACATTGCTTAAGATGGTGGGGTGGTGGGAGACTGCATAAGAATAAAATAAACATAAAACTTTTAACTTTGGGTGAATATTTTTCCACTCTCAATTTATTCTCACTCCGTGATGTCCCTTGGGATATCATGAAAAGAGATGCAAGGTGGTATTTACATTTTATAAAATTAATTCCTTCATCGTCTGATTTTTACAAATAAATAAAATTAGATAAAAAATGAAAATTAAATAATTTAGTTTTAAAAGAATTTTATTTAGGGAGAATATTGGTTTTTTAATACATTAACTTCTTACAGTACATTGACTAAACAAGAGTCTATAATGTCACTACTGGGTTGATAGTGGATGATTTATGGAGATATTAATCCTGGGTATGGAATAATTCCTGTGGTTTATAGATTTTTGTTATCAGCTATTTGGAAATGTATTGGGCTTTGGAATTTGGAATAGATTCCAGGTTTCTTCAAATAGAAACTTGGAGGAAAGGGTCATGTCTTTATGCTTGATTTTGTTTAGAAGAGAAATGATTAGACTGTCTGGGTCCGGTGGAGGAGTTGTGAAGACTAATTTGCATCTTACATTCCTGATAGAGTGGGTGAGGAATACTGACATTCTTATAATTGGAAACTGTTTACTTTATAGAGATTCTTTTAGCGAGAGGATTCTGTAAATATCAATTTTTGTATTTTGGAAAATTAAAAGTTTGATACTTCCAAGTCCGGTACATGAGCGAATTATGTGGTCAAACATATCATCATGCTTCTTGCAGATTGGGCAGGTAGGGTCAATGTTGTTAAGAAACCTCTTGTGGTGGAGGAACCAGTTGGTATGCATGGCTCCCAGATTTACTTTTACTAGGTAGTTTAAAAATTTAGGCTCTAAGGCTAAGAATTTGAAAATTGAAGTAATTCTATGATTAGTGATGCCAAGCATTGGCAAAAATGAGTTGATTTCAGGGTTGATTCTACGGTGGGCTTCCCAGATGGTGATTTTTGTATTATATGGATTTTGTAAAGTAGATGAAAATTGATCAAGAAGCTGGAGAACCTGGTCTAACCAACTTTTTACATTATTAACAAAAATAAATCTTTAAAATATTAAAGGTAGTACACACACATGTATTTAAGTTATGGTTAATAAATGAATAAACATGCTTTTATATTTGGAATATTAATAATTTGTAAGATTTTACCGGCAACTTTATGAAATTGATCAAGTGCTTGAATTCAGAGAAAGTCTGTATTGATTGATGCTGTATATTGATAGTCTTGTGGATCATTTCTCCCATCATGGCAATGAGTTATTGGTATGGCAGATAACTAAGTACTTCTGGATCAGCAATTGGAGAACTGGAATCTCTGCAATCATGCTGGAGCTCATGTCATTATACCGCTCTTTCCTGTGATGAAATGGGAGAAGCCGATGTTGAACTACTCATCCATTCTAGTAAGAAAATTTAATACACATTTCTGATAATAAAAATCTTTGTTTTTGATTTTTATGATAAAAGTCTTAGGAATTGTTGATAGATAGCTTCATGATTCAGGGATCAAGATGCTATATAAGTTTTATGATGCAATTTTTAATTTGAATCAATTCTTTGTCTTCTGGATTTAAAGTATGATGATGATTATGTAATACTTATCAATTCAAAAGGTAATATTTTTGATGCAAAGATATAAGGACTTTGGTTAAAAAAAACTCAAGTTTTTTATATATCAGTGGCAGAAAAAAATCCTCAGAAACTTTACCTTAAATGATCATTATCTTGCAAATGTAAACCAATTTAAATATCTTTAATATATTTATAGGTAGGAAGATATACTCACATTTAAATGAAGCACAGACTCCAACATGTTAATGCTGCTTTTATCAAAGACGGTATTTCATAACAGTGATATAATTATTGCAATTAGTTGTACAGTTACTAAAATTACTGTATAGAAGTAAGAGTTGAATCCCTTTCCAATATATTAAATAATTAAATGTGTGGATTATATATGTAATGATCAGATATTTTATGGTAATATCTCCACACTAAACTCTAATATATTTATTTCTATACTTAGCGCTTTTGAAGGAACGATGCCTTCATTTTCAAAGCTGTAGACAGTTCTAATACCGATGTTCATTTATTTATTTAATACAACAGATGCAAAATTATTCAAGCCAGGTCTTCCATTTCTTTGAGATCGTGTAAAACGTAACTTTTATTTAACAAGTCCGCATCTAAATTAATGAACATCGGTATTAGAACTGTCTACAGCTTTGAAAATGAAGGCATTGTTCCTTCGAAAGCGCTAAGTATAGAAATAAATATATTAGAGTTCTTAGTGTGGAGATATTTCCAATATATTGTAAAACATTAGGAAAATTTAATTCAAGCATACTTTGTAAAACTAAGAATATGATAGCAAGATCATAAGGTCAATTAATATGTTCTTCATCTTGCTGTATGCGATACTATATAGACTACTGTTGTAAAATCACATCTTCATTGTATTGGATATTTGAAATGAATAAAAAGTATTAGACTTTTTAAAAAGGCATTTTATAATCAACTTGAGTGTTGTTTTCATAAGAAGGACAGAACCTGTTTAGGTTATAAAGATTATTTTAAAGACCTACTAAACAAATGCCAGATTGATTGCTTTTATTCGGAAGACATGACAGGATAGAAAATAATAGACTACTATTACACAATGTTGAAGTCATTCAAAAGAGTTTGCTGCAGAGGAAGTTAAAAGGTAGAGGACAAAATATATAATCAGAAAAATGAACACCATGTTCTGTAAACAGCTTTTTTGTTTTTCATCAATTGGTTTATAAGATCATTGCAAAATAAATCTCTAGTGTGTTATTATTACTTATCTTTCTGCTCCTTTTGTCCTTCCTTGGGAAATTTGCAGATGGCTGCTAATATTGATAATGAGTCAGTATACCAACACATTTGATCAATCTGGATTAATGTGATATCTTTATACTCTAGGTAATAATAGCTAGATACCCATTTACTGATGATTATTGGAGGGCTAACCAAGTTTATTATGAACTTGTTGTTTGAAAGATAAACAGGCACATTAAAACTTTTTTTTTTTTTTAGAATTTCAAAGATAGTCCCATGTGATCCCAGAACTTAGGACATCCATCTTCCAAGTTTATGACCTGATCTAAATCTAGGATGGGCGAATTTATAATTTTTTTCAGGTTTAAAGACAGCTTAGGATTTTTTTCAGGCAGTCAATCAGTAAATGGATATCTTAAGAATTGTTAGTTACAGATAAATGACTCAGTTTAATATGGGCCCCAAAATACCATATTTAAAGGTGTATAAGATACTTCCCCTTTTATATACATATTTTAAAGAAAAAATAATAATTTACTACATTTTTTTATGAATTTCCATAATGATTTACTGTATTAATTTTATAGTTATTTATGTCTTCAAAAAATGTAACTAGGAAACACTGTAGTTAGGTACCTTTTAATCTTCAGCCTCAAAATCCAGAAAATTCATTATGAAGAATCACTTGAAACCTCTTCTTCAGAAACTGAGTCTTCATACAACAAATCACCATCTGTGCCATCAAGTGAGTTACTAATTCCACATTTCTTAAATGACTTTACAATTGCCTCATGTTTCACAACAACCCATGAAGTTTTGACCCATTCACAAATCTGCAAAATGCTAGGCCTCTTTCTTCCTGATAGTGTCACTTCAAAATCTGTAGACTGGATTTGAACTCTATTTTACTGGAATGTGCCCCCTTTCAGTAATGAAGCATAAAATACATCATGAAACTTCTTATCTTGGCTGAACAGAAAAAAAAAAATTATGGAAACAATTTATTCGAAAGCACTGTTTTGCAAGACAAAATACAAATATGTATAATATTCTAGACTGACTGAAATTTCAATTCATAATTTTGATTACCATCACATAAGTTGTAAGATGTATCCCATACTTTAGGTATATTTTGAAGAGAAAAAAGTGCATCCTATATGCCAGAAAATACTGTAACTGTTAATGTATTCATTGTAAAGATAAAAATATAAATGTAGCATGATATAACTTTCACTATTGATGCTTCTTACACTCCTACAGGCACTGGCTTCATTATCTACTTTTGCCAGAAAATTTAATGTACGTACATATATAATATCATTTTCATCCATTATCAATCCACTGTAGAATGAAGGATGAATGGAAAATGTATATGGAAGGATCCACATGAAAGTACAACAGAACTGGATTATATTTTGACTAACAGAAATGTATTTTAAGGTTTTAATGTTCTTAATAAATTCAACACAGAATGATCATCGATTAATAAGATATAAGATATGTACTAATGCAAAACGAACGTGACAAAAAGTATATAAAAAAAACAGTGTACACAGTTGGTATTCCTAATCTTTAGAAACTTTCCAATGAATTTAAATTAAAACTTGCAAATCGTTTTCAAATATTAACAGATTTTGAACATGATTCAAATTTGAATAAAATCAATAGAAAGATAACTGATAGCCTTTTAAAAACTGCAACAAAGATAGCAGGTACAAAAAAAGCAGCAATTGACCAATAGAATTTTACTGAGACGACAATTTATGAAGAAAAGAAAAAACCACTAAACATCATACGACCACCATTCTTTATGCTTACCCAAGCTATTTAACACAAAGGCAAAATCCAAGGCTCCTCACTGATGAAAGCCACAAGCTAGAAACTAGTCTGTTGATATTGGATGAGTAGGCACTAGATAGGGATTTTATGTACAAACCTTCCTGCATCAGTTGGTTACTCTGGCTTGCACTGAGTGGTGCTACTGTATGGAGAGTTTGCCTCTGTGTTAAGAAAAGAACTATAAAAATAGATAAAAAGAATACATTAAGAAGGATTGAATACTAAAATTTTGTAAAATGGTGTGAAAGAGCTGATAATCATATAAAAAGTATAATTATGAATTAGAAAGGAAAGGTATAGAAGAGAATAAAAGTCTTAAGAATGTAAAACAACATCTTGGTATTGGTAGGAAACTTATTTTTGCAAAAAGAAAAAAGTTGGAACTATTACTAAAAAAAAGAGATGACTTCATGAAATGTGTGAAGAATTCTATCAAAAATAATATAGCAATAAAGAACAAGGAAAAATACCTCCTATAACTACTACATCTTCTGAATGCTGAGGATTTTAAATGAAGAAGTGAGCTATGCAATCAAATCTATGAAGAAGGGAAAAGCTCAATAATCATGGAATTATAATTAATATCTTAAAAGAACCAGGTGAAGTAAAAAAATATTTGGCAAAGTTATATACTAAATGTCTAAATGATAAGTGTGTACTAGATGATTAGAAAATGCAGTATTACTATTAATATTTTAAAAAGGTGATAAAGAAGATATTTAAAATTACAGATTTATCAGTCTTTTATCACTTCTATACAAATTTTTTGCCAAGATAAAACTCATCTACAGTGAACTTTGATTTTAACCAACCAAAAAAAACAAGCTGGATTTAAAAGTGGTTTTAGTATAATGAATCATCTTCATATATTGAGAGAAGTTATAGACAGGGCCCATAAGTATGAGGTCATTATGCTGTGAATTTATAGCTTATAAAAAGACATTTAATTCTATAAGCATTTCTTCAATGATTAAAGCTTTGGATTATCAAGGTATAGATCCAAGATATTGTCATATTCTGGAGATTATTTATAAAAATGCAACAGCAACAATTAGATTGCATAATATTAGAAAGATTAACACTGAGAAGATGCACGACAGGTAATGGAAAGCTAAGGAGTAAAAGTAAATAGAGATTACTTAAGACATCCAGATTTTGCAGATGATGTAATTGTTTTTGCATGTAATACTTTGGAGCTTCAGGAAATGTTGCAAGAGTTATCAAATGAAAGTAGGACTAAAGGTAAATGTTAAAAAGACTAAAGTAATGTTAAATGGATTATCTCAAAACAGGAAAATAAAGATTGATAATGACGTATTAGAAGTTAATAGCTACAAATGCCTTGGTCAGATTATTATAGATGGAAATATAATAGGTGAAATAAATAATAGAATTGAACTTGGTTGAAGTGATTTTGGGAGAAATAATATTAAAAAGAAATATGCCTATGTGTTTGAAAAGGAAGATTTTTAATAAATGTGTTTTACTTGTTTTTACTTATGGATCTGAGAACTGGTCTCTCAATGGAAGAGCAATATAGAGATTTCAAATCACTCAATGAAATATGAAGAGACATTTTTGGAGTAACAAGAAGCTATTGAAAACAAAATATGTGGGTGAGAGTACCACCATGTTATTGACATTTTTGAATGAATTAAGACAAGTGGAATTGGACTGGACATATTTCTAGAAGAGATAATAATAGACAAACAGTTGAAATCTTAAATTGGATTCCAAAAGATCTAGAAAGAGGCCACATGCTAGACAAGTGGATGAAATAAGAAAATTTGCTTGAGCAATGTGAAAAAAGGCTAGTGATCAGAGAAGATGGATTAAACACAGACATATATATTATGAAATGTACTATCTTTGATTTTTTAAAATTTCTCTCTTGCCATCTAATGATCTTAAATTTCAACAAACTATTTAAACTAATTCTTTATTGTTGATTTAATAAAATGTAATTAAAAGTCAATCACAATTAATTTTCATTAATATTTGGTCTAATACATGTATAAGGATCAGTTTAAAATTTTGAGTTTTTAACCCAATACTTGAAATATGTGATATATATATTGTGATCGTGTGCTATTGCACATTGTCCTAAGTAAGTACTTAACCTGTTGAATCTGTGCTATTCTGAAAAAAAAAAATCATAAAAAATGAAAGAAGATAAGAATATTTATCTTATAACTGTTGTTCTATAACTCTATACAGTAATATTTTATAGATTTAATTTACTATGAGTAGAAAATAAATAATATTTTATACTTTGTATAACTAGTATAAAAATATAACTAATATTTAAGTTAATGTAAGCTTAAGGTGTTAAAAGTTATTTAATTGTGCAGACTTTAAAAGAAGGAAGGTAAATAGAACTAATAATAATCAATCAAAATCTTTGTTTAGCAAGTTTAAAGAGTATAAATTGTTTCCAGGTAAAATTTAGTAAAGTTTATTAATGTGATTGTATATTTAAATAGGTGTAAGAAAGCTAAATTAGTTAATTCTAAATAAGTTTATTGTAGATAAATGCAATTTCCAGTCCACATGTGTGTGCATAGAATGTATGTGTGTTATTATCTTGGTTTTAATTGCCAAGATATTTAAATTTAACTATTACATATTTAAAATTAATATTTTATTAATATAATCAATTAACAGTTAAATAAAAAGTTAACTTTGAATTTCTGATAAAGTTAAAAAAAAATGTTTTCTTAAAAATAATAATTAATAATTATTATATTTTATTTTAACTTACTAAATCTTTAATTAATAAAGTGAAAGTCGCACTTTTATTTAACTTTGGTTGTTGAAGATCACATGAGCTTAAAAATTATATAATTACTAATTAGTTTCACATTGTAATTATATTTTAATAAAGATTTCATTAGTGTTATGGGATGATACTAATTCTTGACACTTGTCAACCTGATTATAAAACCAGAATTGCTCATGTCAGAGAAGCTTCATTGGTTTGCTTGGTTCACTTTGGTCCACTTGCTTCCTAATCACTTTCCTGATCATCATCTCTGACTGACCACCACATATTAAACAGTTGGAAATTTCTTTGCTTCTTTTTTATTATTATCTAAGTTTAAATTAGTATATTTTATAAGTCATTTATTAACCATGCATTGCTAAACTTTAAAAGGTATCTTCTTTTATTGCTTAACTTTAATTATGAACTTTCTTGCTAATAATATGTTGCTCCAGAAAAATAGTAAAGTTATAATGACTAAATTTCAACAGTTCTACTTTAAATTAAATTCTAAAAGAAACCAGATGATAACTGTTATATTATTTTATAAAGCCATACAGAACATTTTATTTTATTGTTTCACATTATCGTATTATACATTTTGGAGGAGGAGATTAAAAAACTAGTTTAATTGAAGAAAGAGATCAGAAAAGAGCTAATGATAATGAGTTATTTTTAATGATATTGTGCTAAGTATTAATTTTTGAATGTTAACTACCTGAATTATATAAATGTTCAACCAAATTTTATCAGTATTAAATTTCTACAAGGCAAATAACTTACTATGTTTAATACAGGAAAATTTTTATTGTGCTTCGTTTTTCTACGTTTGTGAAAAACTAGAAAATATTGTAAAGAAAAGTTTAAATTCAAAGAAACTTCAAAAATAAAATGTTTTATTAAAAAAAATAGTTTGTAGATTTAAAACAATGGACGTTTGATTATGCCTTGTATAGAATTGCTAACTGTTAAGTCAAAAAGTAATTTTTATAAAAAATTACTAAATTAATATTTTTCATTCTCTTATCTAAAAAAAATAATTGCTTTAATATATGCATTCTGTAAAGAACAAGAAAGGAAAAGAAAGGCTCATACATTTCCAATGGAAACATGGATACCAATTAAAATTCAATTTAAGCTAGCTTATCATTATGTGTTTGTCTTTGTAATTGGATCCAACTTTGTGCTTTTATTTAAAAATAAGACTTGTCAACTTTGATTAAGGTTTAAAAGCTATATCTAATTTTCCATGGAATAAAAATTGTTTTCTATGGTGGATGTTTCTGTCTCTATGGACAAGTGGCTAAAGAAGGACTTTGTGCCCTTAACAGGTTGCTCAGGTGTTTTAAAAAAATAGTAATTTTTTAAAATTTTAAATTTCAATATATTCATGTGTAAAAGATATTTATTTTACTATATTTTGTTTTTCAAGAGATGTAATAGAATGTGTAGGTATTCCTACCATGTCCATGTAAAAATCCATTTATTTTATATGAAATGATTTAGGTAAAATTCAAATTTATATTTTATGCAATTGAGATCTATCTCATAAGATATTACATAATATTTATGAGTATTTTAATGAAAATTATGAGTAAAACATGAGAAGTTTATATTTGCTATAGCTATCATGCTATAATAACTTATTTTCAAATTTAATATTATAACATAATTTCATTTTTATCCTTAGTTATTCAACAAGGATAACTATTTTATCATGTCCACTTATTTTAGTAGATATTTATGCTATTCATTGTATGTATGTGTACTCTATATTAAATGCAAAATTTTATTGTGCTATTTTAAAATATTTTCATAAGCCATTTGGCTATCATTTTACTTCTTGGTTTCAGACATTGCTTATCATATGCAATTGTAGTATAAAATTGAAACATCTAGTTGTAATTGATAGCTGTTTATCTTGCCATTGTTTAGTATTCAATTATGTTCCTAAGCTGTATACTTTGTTAAATATCAGTTATATATTATACTTTGCAGGATGGAGATGCTCTCCCACTGTTCTTGTTTTATTTTCTATGAGAGGATTCTTGATATTTTGAGATTTTTTGATTATTGTTGTTAGATAATGTATCTAAATCCCAGGAAATAATTATTTATAGTGCATTTTCTGCCTCATGTATAAGCTTGGAACCCACCATTTCTTTATTCAGATTGTTTTGCTCTTATGAGTCATTGTATTACATTATTCCTCATGATATTAGTGAATATTTTCCTTCATAGAAGGTTGTAACGGTATATAATATGCCGTTACATTATTTTAAATTAAAACAAAAAGATTATGAATAAAAATTGATTTATTAAAAAGAAAAAAAACTTGACTTAAAAACTGAAAATTAAAAGTTGTTTAACATATATAATATATCGCACAGATGGAATGAAAACTTTAAAAGTATTATTTTCTTTTCAAAATAAAAAAAAAAGTATTTGAACGTACTTTTTTATAAAAAAAAGTACAAGATCTAAAGATAAAATATTCCTATGTAATCTCAGTAAATGGAAATGATTGTTTTATAAATTAAATGAAAAACAAATTAGCCCTTGGGGCTCTAATGGATGCAGATGTATTTCCTGCACTATTGATCCCTTTTTAGCTCTATGGATGGGGACTATAAGTCGGCAGTAAGACTGCTCTCCCACCATACATAGCATTTCTTTTTAATTATTTTGTATACATGATTCCTTCGCTAGATGCACATTCCTGTACTGGACAAGGATCATGTCCCTCAAATAATATCACACTGTCAGATGCACATTCCTGTCAGCATGGTTTTATGCTAGCATCTTCATATTGCATTGGTTGCAACTATATATCTGGAAGCAGGCTTTGGTTTGACTGCAAACTTTTAGTCTGAGATTGAACGATTGTTTTGAAATGATTTTAACTGTGTAATCTATGTAGCCTATCTATACTCAACATTCTAAAGTAAATTCATTATGTCCATCTGTGCGTATGGTTTAAAATTTAAAATAATAATTTAAATTTAAAAGTTAATATTAAAATCCAAAAATAATAAATTTTATTCCTCAATTTTATTTATGTGCATTAATAAATGTTTTGTGTATTAATTACTGGCAGTTGCTTTTATTTTTTGATATTGAAAATATATTTTAAGTAAAATTATATATAATCCCTGCTGCTCTGTGAGTTAGTGACTAGGACTGGCAGTCGGAATAAAATATATATATAAAAGTTAGATCTTAACTGCGCGTATCTGCCTACTATATAAATTTTCCAGGTTCCAATAGCCTGGTGGAACCCTGTACAGGAGATACAATAAGACCAATCACCCGACCATTATAATTGGCTCCCCATGTTGGGTGCCATTTTAACAGTCAACCCCATTTATCATACCTTCTGCTTAGCAAAAAAAAATGAATCTTTAAAATTGGACAAGTGGACCACACAGTATAATGGATGGAATACTATGGCTATCTAGTCACCATAACACCTGTAGACAGTATTTAATCGCTATCTACCAAATTGGAATTCAAATATGAATGAATTATCTTTTTTTTTTGAGAATTTTATACACGCAATTTCTATATCTTGCATATATCTTATTTAAGAAAATAAGTTAAAGTTTTCTGGTGGCCATTGTCCCCTGAGTAAAATTTAGAAATAAATTTCTACGGAAAAAGTATATTTATGAGCATCAGTTAGAAGCTGACCGCAAGTGCCAGACTCACTAGTACGGTGAAAATTATACTTTCCCTACTTTCCTATCTAATGAGGTGCCTGACCCAAGCTAGCTCATTCTCAGGGTTGGGAGGAAAGCCTATTGGATGAACGGTGATATGTTACAAAATATGTGGATTCAAATGCTATCTTTAAATCTTTATTCCCCAAGTTAATTACTTTCTTTCTTAAACATTAGATTTGAGTCTAAAATATATTTAATATATATATACGTGCCTATTCCTATCAGATGTATTTAGATAATTTTTCAATTTATCTTGGCAGATAAAGTAATAGGTGAAAACAAACAATAAATCAGTGTACAATGTCAATTTTAAGGTAAATGCATAACTTTTATTATTAATATTTTAATATATCATTTATAAGATCAAAATTATATATCATTCCCAGATAAGAGTATAACAAAGCCGTAACCATAAAAAAACAAAAAAAATCTTAATACATAATAGATAAACATTAATTCAAGAAAAAAATATATACAGTTATACGCTATAATTTGATTTAATAGCCTAATCAAGTAGAATTATTCAGAGGGTAACGAGAAGCAATTCCAAGTTATATTAAGATAAAAATATCACATTACCTGACGGACCCCAGGGTTTGGATAATGAAATATTCAGTCACGTATTGTAGTTAGTTCAATTTTATGGTCCTAAAGAAATCAAGGTTTACTTTATTAATGCATGATGTCTTTTATTGCGAAGTCCGGCATTAAGATTTATTTGCATTATGAATGAGACACGATTTAAATTATTAATGACATATTCTTCCAAGGTGAATTTGTTCATACCTTTAGATTTGATCCTTTCTATTTTGTTCTGTATTACGCAGTATAGATTATTGGTGAGGTTCTTGGGTTCTTCTGCAGGCAAGCAGTGGGTAGAATCAGCTTTGTATCAGCAATGGATGGAGATGCCCTTCATGTATATGCTATTACCCCGACATTATAAACATTGGCATTCTACAAATTGATCTTGAATACATCTTTCTGGCAGAACAGTTAAATCAAAAAACTTTAATGTCCTTTACAGCAACTCCAGCATAACCATCTCAATTAATAAATCAAAGCCAAAAATTAAATATATAAAAGCAAAAATCACAATTTTCAAGATATCCGCAGTTCTCTCCTGCTCAGCTGTTTCAATCTAACTAATTTTAACTTCTTTGTCCACTTTCCAAAAAAAGAATTTATCGGCGCTTCGATCTATTTCTCTTTTGAATGCTTTTTTTAAAATATTTTATTTCTTTAACATTTCCTTTGTCTTTTGTTCCATCATTTTTGGTATTTTTAGTTCACCATACATTCATTGGCTTTCTTGGAATTTTTAAAGTAATTAATCATTGTGTTATATAACTAAGAATTGCCTAGAGGCATATACAGTACTTCTTAACTTAAGATATGATCGAAACAAAAATCTATATTTGAAACAATCGATAACAATATATATAAAAAAATATTTGCGTATAACTGTAATTTTCACATTTATAATAACATTTTTAAAAAAAATATTTTAAAATAAATAATTATGCCTAGTTAATCCTTTCCCCATTTGTTTTCTCTTTTTTTTAAAAAAAGTTCAATATTGATTTATGTATATTGTAACCATCAGGTTTGTACATTTGCTCAACAGACTGAGAGTCCAAGTCAGAGAACCAAAAGCTGACCAAGTCAGGATAGTGATATCCTACATCTGATCATACCTCAACTCTCTCACTCATGCTTCCAAGTCAACCCATCGTGAATGACATTCCTGAGGTTACACTTGATATCTCTTTAATCACATTCCAGCAATAGCAAAGCAGTAAAACATGAGACATCCCCCTATTACATATTATATTATATAACTTAAACCAGTGATTCATAAGATAATGAGACTGAGACAAATTTATATTTCATAAATTTAATATAATATTTAATAAATACTAAAGTATAGTAAATTGGGTATAGCTAGCTCACACACAGGTGAGTGTATACTCAGGGTTATGAAGAATGTATTATTGCAGTCATTCATATAGTGTGCTCACACGCAGGTGGGTGATTCAGGGTTACAAAGCTAATTATAGGGTTCACACGCAGGTGAGTATCTCAGGGTTAAAAAATAATATCACAAAGGAATGAGTGGATTCTCAGGCTTATAAAATAATTTAATTAGCATATGACTTTTTAATAAGCTTATGTCATCTTTCATGTCCTAATTCATGCCATGTTTTATATAGGGAAATAAGTAACAGCTAGAGTGATCGGTTTATTGGTAACTGATAGAGATTATATTATTAATACTAAGTTTAAAATCATATTATTATTACTAAGTTTAAAATTATATCATAAAGACATTTGCGTGATATAGATAATTGTTATACAGATAAACGCATTAACTCAGATTCTGAATCGGATCAAAGCCGAAGTTACTTTCTAGGGAAGCTGAACTGAGGTGTGGTAGTCGAACGTCAGATTCTAGTGCGTTATAAACTAGAGTATCAGAATAAATGTGCCTCAAATGTATTCTTAATTGAGGTTTATTACCTTGTAAACGGTTCCCCAAACCGATTTGCTTGCTATAATGGAAGAGGCCTTTTTATTAAAGTGAATAGAAGAGTGGCTTACGAGCCCTTTGGAAACGCTTTGGTTCCGTTAAATACGAATAACTGTCACCTTTGCCTAAACTTTCAAGGCGTGACTTGACATGGAAACAATCCTGAGGTAGGCTATTATAGACATAGCGAGAAGATATGCATTTTTATGCTAATTAGCAATACATTCGCAACGCTAAATTAATATTTTATAAATTAATTACGCCAAATCTTAGCTTCTTCAGTGCTACTACCACTGGTCAGTTCATTAATAATTGTTAAATCACATGATAAAGGTGATTAATGAGAATCTGATTTAAGGTTTTCTGCATAGCTGCTTCTTCTCTAATTAAACAAAGTTATAGCAAAACTTAAGATTTATTAGAACTGGAAACAATTATATGTAGTATAACCTACATCTAATATCAAGCTGATTTTTAGATAATCTAAAATATGGATTATAAAATAGCTCACGCAAAATATTGATTTTTAAATAAATTACTCATCTTAAATAACTCGTCAAAATAGACCTTACTAATAATGCAAAATAAGTTTTAAATAACGTATGCAAACCTACATTTTAAATAGCTTACGTAAAACATACTTTTAAATAACTGGCAAATACATATTTTAAATCACTTACGCAAATATAATTCTTAAATAACCTGGGCTAAATCTGCGTTTTAAATAACATATGCAAAATATACATTTTAAATAACTTTAGCAAAACATTTTCCTTTTAAATAACTTGAGAAAAAGATGTGTTTTAAATAACTTGTTTGGGCATTATAAATACCGATTCACTCTAACGTAAATAATAGTTTTATTTCAGAAAGGAGTTTGGACTACATTCTTTATATTACAATAATGTGATGTAACAGAAAAGTGATTACTCACTCCCCTCCCCTCAATAATTTATTAACCCACAAGACTCCATTCTGATGAAACATAGCATAAATTAATAAACATGAACTTAAAACTAAAGATAGATGGCATAAGAATAAATTGCATAAAACGATCAATAAGATGATAATTTAGAAATAAGAATTTGTTGTAATGTTTTATAGAAACTAGATGTTTATGATTATTTAAAATTATTAAGAATCATTTAAACAATTTATGATCAAGCAAGAATTTTGAGAGTGCTCTAAGCTTTAAATAAATTTAATATAAAAGGTTTAGTGTAACATTTAAAGGACATTATGAATTACGAGATTGATTAGTTAGGCTAGCTTTTCATTTAGAATAATTTTAGTTATGAAATTAAACATTCTGCAAAATGATTTACTGGTAAAGTCTTTTAGGCATTGTTTAATGTGTTTCTCTCTATCAAATCAGGCTGGGCTTCTCTGGGTTTTAGTCTGGATGTAGCTTTGCAAATTTATTTCTGTGGCAGCTTTCCCCATTACTCTGGTCAGTAACTCTCAGGTACAGCTTCTTTCTTACTGTGCTGTGCATGGTTGAGGTTTTCTCTCATCAGTTGCCGCTTGTGGAAGAGCAAACGGCTGTCTCCTTGCCTCTAGCCAACGGTCATCTTTGGAGCAGCTTGGATGGTGGCTTTCTAAGATTCAGCTTTCTAAAATGGCAGGAACAGTTTTCTTATTTAATTTTCAGCTCTGGTCTTCAGAAATAATTTTGGCAGCAATAACACAATTTTCACAGCAACAGCAAAAATTTAGAAGGATGCTGATGGATGGATGGAAGAGGACCTTGATGGCTATTTAGGGCTTTTTTGTACTATATTTTTGACAGTAGTTCCCTCCTACTTTTAGTCATGCCACATCACCTGATGACTGGTTTGAACTAGCCTTTAACCAAATATCCAGTTAGTAAAATATTTAGTATAGCTAAATCTGGATTTAGAAAGGCTCTATTCTTCCAATTGACGTCATAGTTAAAAGATATTTTCCCAAGAGAGTGACCACAGCACTTAGTATAGATTTATGCCTGACTGAATATTATAATTGGTCTTAGTTATAATTTTAAATAGGTCAAATTTTAGCCAAAGATTTATTTTTAGAAATGCTAAAACTGATAAACAACTTTCTGCTTGTGTAATTTTAAACAAACAAATAAACTGAAAATTAATTGACTTGAAAATTATTTAAAATAAATACTGACTTAAATAATTATTTAGAATGAATATTGAAAAATGAGTAATTTTGTAAATTTAAACTTATTATGCTGCTATATAGATAAATTCTAATTACACACTGTAATGTTTATTTCAGTTTTAACAAGCGTAAATGAATATGCGTGTATATAAATATTTAAGATTATATTTTCATATTATAATTAATAGGACGATTATACACACACATACTCTGTTATATTATAAACACACTCAATGTTTTAAATTTAAAAAAATACATGCCATCTGAGTGCAACGAAATGTACTATTATCGAAGATAATAGATGAAACAGGTCTAACTGTTTCAATATATATATATCTAACTCCTCATGCATTATGTTTAACATTTTGTTGACAATTTAAATGATTACAGGTATCATGGGTAATGGGTACGTGTTACTTAATTTTCTTGTAACAGGGTTTGAACCCGGCTACTGTTACAATATATATGGCTATATTTGGTTGGAACCTACCAGACAGCACAGTATATTGATTTTAATATATTTTTATATGCCTACACTGTATACAGCATATATATATAATTTTTAAAAAAAATTAATTAGTTGTCTGCTATTTATTTTTTATTTACTGAAATCTATTTTTCAAAAACTATTGTTTCATAATATTTAATTTATAGATAAATCTTCTCAAACAATTTTGTTTACAAATAAGTTTTTATATTGCTATATAATATAGAAGAGAAACATTTTTTAAAATCAACTCAGAAACATGAAGCTCATGTTTTTAATTGGTTTATTAATTTATATATATTTAAAATAAAATGCTTTTTATTTAATTTTATTTTAAAACATATGTATAAAAATATTTTTAAAATGTGTTTATATTCAAGACTAAACAATAAAATATAACTTTTTCTAAAATAATAGTTTGCTGTTCTTGAAAATATTAAGGGTTTAATTATAATTTTATCTAATGGTAGAAATTGATAAATCACAGGGAGTTGGACTAGTAATATTATATCTATCTGTAAAGCTAACTATTAAAATATTAATTGCTAAAAGGATTAAATATTACATATAAAGACACAGGTATATAATAAGCCTGTGTGTTTCAGTTATTAAAAGGATTAGACTAAAACAATGATTTCTTAATAATTTGTAATTAAAATTTATATTGAAATTTATGGATAAACAAGGCAAAACTGTCCACACAGTAATGCCACCCTGTGCCAACCAGAGTAATCAATGGATGCCAGAAGGCTTATGCATAAAATCTCTATCTAGTGCCTACTCATCCAATATCCCCAGACTAGTTTCTGGCTTGTGGCCTTCTTCAGTGAGGAGTCTTGGATTTGAGAGCACTGCACCTAGATATTAGGATCTAATGCAACCCTCCAGCAGCCACCTTTTAACTCTACTTAACTACAAAACTATGAGAATGAAATTGAAAACACAATATTTTCAAGGTAAGCTCAATAGCTTATATAGTCATATGGGTCTGAACTCAGTTCAGCACCCATGCATTTTGGTGTCTTTTGGCTCCTTAGCAACCATAGCCACTACTATCCTATGGAGAGTTTTGCCTTGTTTATTAACAATTATGTGCTAGTATAAGAGACAGTGATCATGTGATGTTTAGTGGTTTAAATTTATGGATACTTGTTCATATAGTATGTATCAGTGCCAGTCATTACTAATGAAAATGATAATTCAGTAAAAAAAAAATTTAATTTTAGATGATGTGTATATATATAAACAAATAAATATATTTATGTTATATAATAAAAATGATCATATTATTACAAATTCAAAACTTTTTCAATAAATTATCATTCTCAGTGGCACATTTATATATATGAACATAGTATATAATTATATTTTTTACATATTATAACATTTAGACATCATTATATAATATGTCATATATCTATAACATTTGACGATGATAATGAATCTTTGTTACATTTGTTACAATATAATCACTTGTTATTATATAATCTATTTTATTATATTTATTTTATATATATATAAATAAAGTAATGGATTATAAAATTATTATTTCCATTTTTTGAATATATATAATAACTAATTAATAAAAGTACTGAGTAACAATAAATATTAATAATATAACAATTATAAAATTTCAAATGTACTTTCGGTTATTTTTGAAACCATTATCAACTGTTCAAAAATGTTATTTAATGGATATTTTTATTTGGTTTAAATATATATATATGCACACAGACACACATTTATAACAAATGCATTAAGACTTTATATATGTTCTATCTACAAATTATATATTTATCTCAATCACTAATCTTTTTAATAACCTAAAAGTCTCACGGTTTAGAAACAAATTAGCTTATCTGTCTACTGTTTCCATGACTTGGAGTTTTGATTTTGAATGAAATTTAAAAATATTTTTAAGTCGCTAAGAATTTTCAAGCATATTTTAGATTTTCTTTTCATAAAGCCAATTAATATATGATTCAGAAAGTCAAACAATTATAAAATGGTAAAGAGTATGTTTATTTGTTAAGAACTTTGTGTTTTTATTTGCTATTATTTTCCCCTCTAATTAAAAAACGGCATTTAAATTTTATTTATTTCCTTCTTCTCATACATTAATCATCAATCCATTTTTATAAATTAGTTCTGTGCATATATTACAGTTGCGGCATAAATAATAGCCAAGGATTTCACTTGATATTTAAATATGACCTTCGATAGAAAACTTAACTTGCAGACATACAAGCATAAAGTATATTTGTCATTTTAAAATTCAAACGGCGTATTTTCATTTTTTATATTATTTTTGCTTTAAGTATTTAAGATTGTATGTGTCTTAAATAAAATGATATGTAATAATTATTTGCTGTTTTTTTAATTTTTTCTCACCTAATGCGCGTCCAATTCATCATTAAAGTTTGCGTCAATTCTTGCTAAAAAAAAAAAAGAAAAGATCGAATTTGTTTCCAATATCTTCATTATATATATATCAATATTCAATCAACTTGGCCTGCAGTATTATTAATATTTCATTTGATATATAACAACTAAAGCTATTAGCGGAAAGTTTAAATTAAAAGTGGAATTATTCATCCATCACAATTTATAAAAATAAAATACGATTCTGGGACATCACTTTTATATTCTCGTTTCATATTCTTGCGCCATCCTGCAGTCAATTTCAGTTTTAATAGCGAGAGCAGACATACCTCATCAACCTTACCGACTGGATTAATTGCCTTTCAGTAGAGTATATTTGTGGTAAGTAGATGATTGTTTTTACATTTTTATTACTATATAATATTAAAAGAACAAAAATGAAGACTTTCCCCCCCCAATTAATCATACTTGTGTTATATGGGATACAAAAATCCAAGAAGAGAAACTCGGAATCTCAAAATACATTTACGAATCACATGTCAGTCTCGAAGTATAATTAATTTTAATATGTAACATTCCTCGCATTTTAATGATACAATACTGCAATATTTATTAAGTAATGATAAAATACTTCTTGCAAAAGAATGATGAATGAATGACCTATTTAAATGTAAATCGGGTAAAAACTACTAACAAAATCGTAAATTTTACATAAATTAATCTTATTTTATCAATCGAAACAAGTTTTACTTATGTCTATAATATGACGTTTACGACACGATTATGCAGATGTGAAGACAGATTGAATTCAATATGAATAAGTTGTGGGTGTATTCACATTAATGTTATTACCTCTATAATTATAATATTTACGAGGGCGGATGCTGTTTGGCATGAATTAAAGCATTTCATCAGTTTGCCCAAACTTTAAAACTGAAATGTTATCTTTGACGTGTGTTACCTAGTTGCACCTTAATGCTTTCAGTGCTCTGTCGTTTGTTGCATTACTTTCTGCACCTATGGCTAACTATTATGGACAAATCAATCAATGCCTTGCATTCATGTATAAATGTAAAACATACACAGCAAGCTTTGCCAAGATATTTTATCTTTGTCTCCTAATCATTTATTTGGAAATACACTGTACATAAAAATCTTTTTTATTTTCTAATATTTAATTACCATTGATTAAAAGTATTTTTTGACTCCCAATGAATTTAAAAATTATTCAATTGAAACGATAATTAAAAAGAATACTTATTTTTAATTAGTGTTTTATATTCAGCTATTACAATTAAAAGTCAATTTTTTTTTTTTCAAATATTGTATTCTTTTTTTGGAAGCTTCCTTGAAATGAATTCCATTTAAATAAAATCATAAACATTGCTTTGCTAAAATATGCAAAACTATTTTTTTTCTTTCTCATGTGTCATAGCATCGCCGGGGAGCAAACCAGCTAATCTGGGACCTCTCGACCACCAACGCTTGACAAAGTATTTTTAATATCTGGTTGAATACAAGTATTATTTATATACTTGGAGTTTTAGATGTAATTATATACGAGATTTGAACACAGCTTTCAAACTTCCTTCAGCTATCCACTCAGATCACCATCTCCCACACACATATATAATCAGTGGTTGGTTTTATATTAAGATACGCCTGTCCATTAAAGTTTGAGGATTTGCTATCTTAATATAAAACCAAGCACTGATTATATATATATGTGTGGAAGATGATGATCTGGACCAACTGATGAGTGCTGGTTCAGCATGAAATATATATTTGGAGAACATTTATCTTCTTCACGTGTGTGGAATGTGTATCAATTGTATGAGATAGAGTGGATAGCTGAAGGGAACTTGAGAGTCTGTTTTCAAATCTCGTACATAATTACATCTAAAACTCCAAATATATAAATTATATTAGACCACTAAACATCACATCATCACCATCCATTGATTATTCTGGTTAGCACTGAGTGGCACTACTGTATGGAGAGTTTTGCCTGTTTTATATAAATTATAGTTGTATTCAATCAAATATTGCAGATTCAGCCTGTATCCTGACCATTCCTTTTCTGTGTATTTAAATGGATAAGGTTCTATGGATAAGGATTCAGAATGACTTACAGATAACATGGGCATGACAATAAATTTTAGCAACAACAAGGGATTGGGTGTTTCATCATCAGATTTTCAATGATATGGATGGCTGAAGAATTAGAGAGTGGAGTAGATTGAAGTCTGTCCATTAAAGTTTGAGAATTTGCCATCTTAATATAAAATCGAGTACTGATCATATATATGTGTGTGAGATAATGATTTAGACCAACTGATGCATGCTGGTTCAGCATGAAACATATATTGGAGATCGTTTTCCCATGTGTTTGGTCATGTATATCAATTGTATAAGATAGAGTGGATAGTTGAAGAGTGCTTAAAGTCTGTGTTTAAATCTTATATAAAAGTATTTTTAATAATATGCTTATTTATTAAATATATAAATATTAACTTATTAATTTGTTTGGTTTTCTGCACACATATTACAGTCTCTTCTTCAACAGTACTCTACTTTTCAAAAATTCTTATTGCAATAAGAGATTGTTATAAAAATCTAAATACTATATTTAATTCAGAATAGTTAAAAAAGAATGACAGATTTATACACATATTTAGAAATATTGAACAAGATTGTAGTAATTCATTATAAATTTTTGTAGTTTTAAAACCGGGGAAGGGGGAGTAAATTCCAAATGTTTATGAGTGAATTTGATCTCATTACTTAGTATTTTTCTTCATGACATCCTTAACGATTTAGTTGTAGATATGTTTCCCGTAACTATTTTTATTCAAAGATGTCTAATTTTGTATTATAGACATAAATTGCTTAGGAAACTTAATTTTTAAGTATATCAAGAACTCATCACAAATGCAAAAGCTCATATAAGTTGTGTGTTATCACCATTTCATTCTATGAAATGCCAAGTCTCGTTTGACCATTAAGAAGAGAATGAAAGATATATAATTTGTTTGACATTTTTCTTTAAATTTCTTTTTTTAATGTAAATTGGAAAAACTGATATAGTTTAGTAGTTGAAAATTTTGAATTTGGTTACTATACGGGCACAATTTTAATCAGTTTAAGAAAATCATTAAAGTGCTTTTACAAAGCCTATATTTTAATTATATATAGAAATAAAAGCTATATTATCCTGTATGGATTAATACTGTGGTAGAATATCAGACCTTGGAGTGTAAGGTTCTTGGATCGATTCCAGTATTAGCACTTTTAACACTCAAATTTTTTATGAACTTTCGAGCAATAAAAAACTATCTCTGAAATGTAATAAATTAAAGATTATACAAAGATCACTTGACACATGGATAATAATTATAACCTTCATGTGAACATCAAAAATGTATTATTATAATTCATGTTTTCTCCATATATGAAATGGTAGTAATATCTTTAATTTATTACACTTCAAGAACAGAGTTAGCATAGTTTTTTACATCTAGAAATATATATATTTTTAGTTTCAAGTACACACAAAAAATATTATTAGCACTTCCTGTTTTTTTAAAATAGCAGTAATTTTATTTGTTTATTTTAAAAACTGCAACATATTTATATTAGGGAATTAATCTCTGAAAATGGCATATTTTATATAGCCAGCAACATTATGCACAGACAATAAAATAAGCTCAAGCAAACACAAAACATAAATTGCAAAGAAATTTTTCCGAGGGTAGATTTAAATAAAACTAATGTAAAAAATTGCCTAATTAGTAAAGTTGCTGGAATGCATTGGATTTTAAATGCATATGTATATGTTTTAACTCAATCTTGATTAATTTTTTATATTGTTTATTTTACTCAAACAAAAAGTGATAGAATATAGCCACATAGCTCTGAGAATATGGAGAACAACAGTGGCATTGTATAAATTAAAATTTTTTAACATTATTGTAGAATGGCATCCAAAATGTGCATGTCTGGAATACACTGCAAACAAAGGGTATATATAGAACTAACATTAAATTAAATCTAAAGATGAGCTATTATTTGATGGAAACGGAACTTTAAAAGAGGTTAATAAAAACTTTAATGATGATTATAACAAGCAAACTTTGGAATTTGAGTAAAGTAACATTAAAAGTGGCATTAGGAATTTACTGAGCATAGATAGCTTTTTCATAAAATATATTGCTATAAAAGACACTTAATTGAGAATTAATAATTTTCTGATTTTTAGTTAGTTTGGTATGCTTAAGAGCACAATCCATAAGAATATTCTTTTAACATAAAATAATGCATTTAACAAGATATTTGGAGCTGTTATAACCTTAAAGGAAGTTAACTGTTAATGTAGCAATATATATATTCTAGCTCTGATGCAATTTGAAAATTGTTTGGGATAGATTAAGTTTAAATCATTTTAACAAAAGCAATAATGAGTTATACTGATTAACAGCAAATAAGATGAATGCTAAATACATTTTTAAGATTTAGAATAGGTCTTTTTCAGGTGCTTCATAGTATAGAACGCTTAGATGTTAAAATGACTGAGAATAAATGACTACAAGTCTTAAGATGAACTAGCATCTAGAAGAGTATGAAAGAAGTTGAAAAGGGTTGTATGAATTTTGAAATTGTTGAATACCTTCAAATTCAAATCCTATAGATTTGAAATGGTGATTGCAGACAACATTGGAAATACTATGAGCATTAACAATCAGTCTTTACAAAACTGTAGAAGTTCTCATTCAGGATCTCAAAAATTGAACTAAGACGATACATTAGAATTAGATTAATCACCAAACAGTATTAGAAATTGCATTATTTTTATGAATATTACAATAAACTCATGCCTTTCTTAGTCTTTGTAATTTACTTATTAAAATAACATGATACAACTTCCTAAAGATTGCAGAATGACTCCGTTTATTTACCAGTACATTATCAATATCTATATGTTATAAAATTCTCCGGGAATTGAACAGAAGTGATTGGCTGCCAATTGCACTTTCAACCATTGAATAATATTAAATTGGTTGCTAAATGAGTTTCCTAATTAGGATATTATTAAATCAACAGTATCATCACATGATTCACTATTAAAGATTAGTTGACTGGAATAGATGGGCTCAGTTTATCATCGTGATGTCTGAATATCAGTTGACCTCTTAGGAAACTGACTACATCAATTTTTATTCCATGTATTTTTTTCATGAAAAGCAAGAATTTTTTCATTTTTACTACAATTAAGTCTCTTTAGGCCCAAATCCTGTTTTTCAGTTATATTAATGAATGGTATGAATAGTAGAAAGTGTTATTTGAATATGAAAAAACTCACTATACATATTGCCACACTGAGTTTTTGCCTGTTTTAATAACAGTTATAAGCAAGCATAAGAAATGGTGATCATGTGATGTTTATTTGAATATGCTTGAAAAATTTTGTGCATTGGAGAAGCCATTCTCAACAGACTGTATTCTTTTTGTTAACAGAAAATCATTGATTATTAATAGTATATTCTCTTCTCAGGCAAACTAGAAATGAAGTGAAGCTGCCAGTATTATTAGTTAACCATTAATATCTTGTATAATGTTATTTTTATATCAGGACATTTTTTATAACATTATTTGTAATTTTAAAACAAATCCAAAATGATACAATAATTTTGATAAAATTTTAGAAGAAATATCTGAGCTATATCATAGTATATTTTATTCCATTAGGCATTAAGTATTTGAAACATGAATGAATAATATTTTAGAAAACATCACAGAACTTGGGAATAATCCTGATATAGTACACTGTATAGTTCATACACAGAACTTGGTGGTAAAACTACTTCAATTTGAGGATTAGCTAGCATATGAAAAGGAGGGAAAATGTGATCTCGTATTGTTTCTCAAGAAGTTATGATTATGATTTTTTTTTTTTACAAATGCACATCCTAACATCAAAGAAAAGTTAAGTTGGGGCGCATTATAAAAAATACTATTTATTATTAAAAAGATAATAGTGAAAAACAGAAAATGGCTCTGAACTTCAGTACTAAGCTCATTTTTTATCATTTTTTTAGGCTATGCTGATTGGTAATTCATTGCAGCTAAAGTTATTAAAAGAATTGCTGAAATAATATTTCCATAGTGCGTAATTTTCTTACAACCACTCAACTCATTATTCGAAATATTAACACTGCGGCAAAACTCTTCATACAGTAGCATCACTCAGTGCAAGTCAGAGTAATCAATGGATACTGTATGGAGAGTTTAGCCTTTGCGTTAACAGTTTGTGTAAACATAAAGAAGGGTGATCATGTAATGTTTAGTATTTTATTTGTGATATTACTATATTTATCAAGTTACATCATAGTAGATTTTTATTTTTTATTTACCAATCAAATATATTTTAGTATATGCTTTTGATATTTTAGTTTTAGATTTTAGACTTAAAGAGATATAGTTTGAATGGTATAAAAAATTTGTTTTATTATGTACTTCATTATAATTATAATATTTTATAATCATCTGATAGAAAGAAATGATCATATTTTATTTTTAATAACTTTTAAAAGCTTTTAATAAAATAAAATATGATCAACTCTATTGTATGTTGAGTAAAGACTTCAATATGACAAATTGTATATTAAATATATAACCATATAATTAAATTGCCACTTACCTGAAGATTGACTTGGAAATTGAAGATCAGCAAAAGTTAAAATAATTAGATGTGCCATTTTAGATATAAACTCTTGAAAATAAAATTTTGAAAGAAATAGGCAATATAAGCTTAGATTAATCCACATTTACTTTTGATTAACCAAATGATTGCATCTATGTATCTATTTGCAAATTATCTCATTGCACTAGAATGGTATGAAAGTTTTGTTTCAAATTTTAATCGGTTGATAATTATATCTTAGAGGATTTGTTTTCTACAATACACTATGTATGTACTAAAATGCTTTTCTGGCAAAAAAAGACATTAATTAATGTATAACATAAAATAAACATTCATATTTATTTGAAGTTAGGATGATTAACCAGGAAGAAAACTATGTGTTGATCTCCTATAGTTAGTGTTAAGTGGTCTGTTTATTAAATCATGGTCCTAGATATGTTTCACATATTATTAGTTTTTTCATTAACAGAGTGCTACGTCTAGCTGTGATAGGATGCATTTCCACAAGTGCCAATAATGACTAACGGTTAATATTAAGATATATTTTAATATACGATCCCTTAAAGTGTTAACTAATAACATATATACAATTATTTACATTATGAGGCCCAAAGGCATATACAAATAATAAGTAAGATCAATACAACCTTTAAAAGCCCTATGCTGACTGTTCTCATGTTTGGAGGCCAGCTCTCCACACTTGAAGTTACTGTGCAAGGGAAGACATCCTGATCCACTATATCAATCTACACAGATCAAACTCCAAGGATTAAGTGTCTCTCTTCTTCTTAGACTAGTACTAAAGGCAGTTCATTGTCTCTGACTCCCTGCAAATGATTGGTTCGTCCTCCGCCCATCCGATCAGGTGATGCTTCTTTTCCATGTTCCATTGAAATTTTAATATTATCTTTCTGCCTTTTTAATTAATCAGTTATTTGTAGATTGTCATTATCTTAACAAGGAATCTAAGTTGAATTCCTTAATTTGTTTCATTTGAATAATGACTTATTCTACTCTTATTAATCAGTCTATTGTTCATTTTAGAAATTAATCTTTTTCTAACCTAAAGATTTGCTCATACATAAACCTTCGGGTCGAAAGAATGCGTGGATTCATTCCATTCTTTCTAAAATACTATATCTTGTGTCTGGAAAAATCGAGAGTATTCATTTATAATTTATCTTTAAAATGCATGTGTATTGGCTTAATCGCTAATATCACTAAAGACTGTAATTTTTAATTTCTCCTTTAAAAGAATAAATCTTTTTAAGTTCTGTAATTTTTTAATTTATTACTTTTCTCTCTATAAGTTTTTACAATTATATATATCATATATGTATGTGCATTTAAACATACACATACATATCACAGAGGTAATCTTAAGAAACTATATGTGTATATAGAGAGGGATCTTGCATCAATATAAAAAGTTTGAGGCAAGAATTTTCTCTACATATCCAGATTTGGTATACAGTGCTATACATTCTATAAAAAAAGTAAATACACAAATAAAAACTTCAAAATTCATAAATTTAATAAATGTATGATTTGGCAGCAGCCATTTTTCTGTTTCATAGTGTCACATATGATTACTATTTTTCTAGCTTATATTTAAAACATCCAACAACTATGGAAGTTTGAGGCAGACAGAAAAGCTAACTTGGTCTCATACAGAGATGACTTATTGAAGGTTGGATTTAAACAAAGTCTCATTGACAAGAAAATTAGGCAATTTTATTCTAAGATAAACAACAATGCATCTAATCTTGATAAACAAAGGCTATTACTTTCATATTTTCTGAATGTGCATAAAAAACTTTGTACTATTTTTAATAAAAAATATCACTTGTGCTTTCACCCCCCCCCCCCCCGAACTCCAACAAGTTAATCAATAACACCAAGGACAGATTACCACCCTCACAGACACCTCAAGTAGTGTACAATATTGCCTTCCCTTTGGAAAATTGTCAGGCCTCATACTTCAGTGAAACCAGAGCCTCTCTATCCATATGGCTGTCTCAACATATATATTCGTATAACAAAGCAGTAACAGACCCAACTTGTAACTCAGTTTTTGCCCAGCATCACATCTTAGCAGGGCATGATTGTGAACCGATTGACCCTGTGGTTGTTTGTAGAGAACACCATGATTTAAAAAGAAAAGTCAAAGAAGCTTACTTTATTGCTAGGCACAATCACACCATCAACAGAAGAGACGTGCTACAATATATCCAAGAAATGGATTACATAAACTCATTTGCATAAATTTGCATTACTAGTTTTGTTAATTACAATATGGCTATGACTATGAGGGCTGTGTCCCTTGAAAGCGCTCAGCCACACTTGCATTATTGTTTTAATATATAAAGAATTTTAAAAAGGTAGTTTTGTGTGTTTATGCGTTTGTAGCGCAAATCATACTTATATGGAAGTTATAATATTTTGATAATGAGACAAGGGATATCCAGAACATATTTAATTGCAATAAAAGTATAATATTTCATTATTTATTTTATTTAAAAAAAATAAAGATATGTTATACCAAGTCCACTGTCCAAAATAGAGCTGCTCAGCACATGTATACGTATAGAAGAGCAAAAAAGAATAATGATAACTTCTCAATATTTTTCGGACATGAGAAGCACGTCGGTCATGTGTTCGAACCCTGCAACCCAAAATAGTGTGCTCCGAAGCCAGCGATTGTAAAAGAAAGATCAAGGAGGCGTATTTTATTATCAATGATAACAACGCGATCAATAGACGTGACACGTGTTTTGCTATTTCAAGAAAATGGACAAATTAATTTACATACGCATTTGCATATATTATTATTAGTAATATTACAGCAATGGTTTATAACCTATTTTGGCCATGAATATGAGGGACAACCTCGAAAGCACTAGGCCTAGATTAATTTAATTTAATTGTTTTTGTTATGACTGACAAGATTGTTATTAATTTTGATGAATATGAATGTGTGAACACAGACAGTAAATATATGTATAAATGTACTTTCTCAATTTATTATTAATAACTACATTTTTTTAAAAATTTTGGGTCATATTATACAACATAGAAAAGTGTATCTGTTATATAAATAATCAAAATTACCCCAATTTCACAGCTCAACTAGACTAGCAAAACGTAAACTATAAACACAACCAATGGTTTCACTGCTACAAGCAGACTTCTCAAGTGTAAAAAACTTTGGGGTAATTTTGATTATTTTAATGATTAGTTTAATTTTAGGCTTTTAATATTTATATATATGTAGATATTTTTTCAGTAAAGAGAATATTTTTATTTTAATAGGATTGCATGAATCTTTTATCAAAAATGTGCCTGGTAGTTATCATTACTTACTGGATATCAATAAAATTTCTTTAGAGTTTCTTTAAACTTATTGTCAGTAAATTTATTTAACAATTAATGTTACTGTTGACCAATTTAGTGTTAAAATATAATTTTAGAATAATCTTATATAAACCTATTTCATAGTATTTTTAAGTTTTATGGTTGTTTATAAGTTGAACAGTACAACAGTATAGGAAAGTATTTACGAGATTATAGATTTTATCTTTCATTTTTAAAATGAATGCAGTTATATTTTAATTTTCAGTTCAATTTTATAAAATTTTGTAAACACAGGCAAATAAATATCTTTAGAAGTACTCTTAATGAAAAATAATGTAATATAGTATGCATAAATCAGTCTTTTATTTTTAACTAAACAATTTACATGTAGAAATTGGAAATGAATTGATTAAATACTAAACATAAGAATTCTGCTTCCTTAAATATCATAGTCATATCTGAAATCTATATATTTTTTTTTTTATTATCTCAAAACTGTTTGACAGATATTAGTCTTAAGTTTCAATTTTATATATTGAAATGATATTCTATATGAATATGTATTTCATGTGTATAGTGCATTAAAATATATATTTGTTAAAGAAATTTTATTTAAGTGAAATTATATAATATGAATAAGAGACTTTAGTGGGTGTGTTAAAAGGTTTTTATTATTATATATATATTTTTTTTTCAGTTGTAAAATTTAAAATACATTATGCATCTTGTATTTAAATAAAATTGATGTTATAAAATTATAATTTATTTAAATAAAATTAATGTTATAAAATTATAATTTAATAATTAATTTATTGATAAGTTTATAGAGCTACTCTGTTGCCTTAAAAATTAATTTTTGCTCGCTGTATAATGTATAAAGTTGATTTATTGTAATTTTATCAATGTAGCAATATTGACTTATTTGTTAATAAATATTTTAATTAGAAACTACAAAATAATTCACGGTTTTGTCAGTATGAGACTAAGGGTAACTTTCTTGAAAATTCATGAGTTAATTATAAATAATGGCATGGATGTGTACAAGTTCATTCTCTATCTAGTTGTATTAAAAAAATAGTTGAATTGTAAAATTCTCATTATGCATGGCTAACTTTATTCTGTTCCATCATAGAAGACAGATTGCAGACATCAGAATGGATTGATCGAATTATCAATACTAATATTTTTCTAAACCATCATTCGCTGCTATAAACATACATTAAGACATATACAATTGTATTATTATTATTATTATTATTATTATCATCATCATCATCATCATCATCAAAATAATTTTAGGCCTGATAATGGATATCACCACAGACTGACATTATTCCTGGTTTTGTTGGCATTTCCTAACAAATTGTCAAATAAAGAAATAACCTGGATTAGGTTATAAAATAAAGACAATTTCTACATATAACTTCTAATTTTAAAATATTAAAATAACCTTTTTGTGATAAAACTTCTATAATCATTAATTATTTATTTTTATATAATAATTATTAAGTTTGAAGTTTATTGATATAAGTACAAGTTTTATTAAAATTCTTATTAATAAAATAAAAAATTTAAAGTTTTATTTGTGCAAGTTTGAAATATAAAATGAACACTGTAAAATATTGATTTTCTTCTATTCTGTTAAACACATTAAATATTTTAACATCGTTCTTCATTACGAACTAAAGCAGTAAAATTTGAAGTACAGTAGATAAATTGGTGTATAATTAATATGTATGTATTTGATAATTATTGGATAAATTATATAATGCATAATGTTATTCTATGACCATGGGATTATTCAGTTTATGTGTGGGAATTAACTGATGTTGCTTGCATTGATAAATTTGAAGTATTGAGAAATTAGAAATATTTAGTTTATGGTATATTAGTGATCTCAAGTGTAACTTTCATAAATCCTGGAGTATTTTATTAATTAATTTGCTCTTTATTATTTTACTAAGAGTGTGCATGAATCAACCTGTGTGTTACAAGATATTTTATTTTGATAATGAATTATGTGTATGTATTCACTAGATATTTATATGTATGTCTCATAAAATGATATTAAATACATTACTGTCACAATCTTGATTTATGTTCTTATGAGTAAGTAAATTACTTTTATATTTATAGCATATACCATCCATCACTTCATTCTTTAAGCATTCATTGCAACGAGTATCTCAATACTAATTATATATTAGACTGTTTGGGTTTGATTTATCTTTCTGAAAAACTTATTGATCATGTGTATATTTCTCAATCGTCAGTACATGAATCTTGAATATCGTCAGTCATAACAACAATCTTGTCATTTTTGAGCAACAATAAATTAATTTTAAATTTACTCAACACACATTGATATCATCTCATTATTTATTAATACTTAGTAAGTCAATAAAAGAGGAACACAAATGTATTATATTTATATAAAGGATAATACTGTCCATTCTATATTTATAATGGAGTTTCTGATCTCTGTGATTGTGCGGGTTATTAAAAGAAAAATGATTTTGTATGGTTAGTGGAATAATGATATCTTGCTAGTAAAAGTAATTTCTCTCCCAGTGGGTATATCTCTAATAGCCTTGTATTTTGGTGGTTGCCAAAAATAAGAAGGCTAGGCTTTTTGTCTAGTAGTGCTTTCTGACAAACTTAACCAAAGCCTTGTATTCATTGCCATATATTAAACTATAAATTGTCAATAGCTAACTAGTTTCTAAATATAATTTACACAATAAAAGCCACAGTTTAATAAATCAATAGAATCTAGAATATGTTGGCATGGCAACTTGCTTTGACAACAGATTCTACATAATATTGGTTTATTAAGCTTTGGCTGTTATATGAATATATATATACAGATAACTCTCAATTCTTTGTATATTTACGTATCAATTTTTCACATCCATTGTCTTTTTCTTTGATTCTGTAATGATTACACAATATATATTTTTTAAATGAATTTATCATTTTTTAATTATCATTTTTCATATGTTTCATTGACAAATCTCTATCCTCATTTAATATTTTTCTACAAGGATAGATTTTTTAAATTTTATTTGAAATGTTTTTATTTTTTAATAAACATAACTTTTACAATTTAGAGATAATTATAACTTTTATTTTTTTAATTAGAAACAACTAACTTTCCCTCTAATTTTTTTAATTTTTATTCTGCCATTTACTTTTTATAAAGAGAGTTTTTTTGGTCTATATTTTTTGTTTTTCATAAAAGAAAATCAAACATATTAAAAGTTTTAGATTTTAAATGTATATATTTTCAGAGAACAAATAAAATTTAAAATTTATCTGTAATTAATAAATCTTAATTTCATTTTTTAAATTTATTTGAAAAATTAAAGTAATTAAATAAATTTCTTTTTATAATAAAATAATGATTATAATACATGAAAATTGAAATGGAGCTAGGCTAGATATATTGCTAGAAAAGGTGATAAATATTTGAAATTCTTAAATTGGATATTAAGATATTTGTAAAAAATCTAAAAAGAGATCACATGTGAATGGATGGATGAGATAAGGAAGTTTTCTGGTGTGTTATGGAGAGGAGAGGTTAAGGATTGGACAAACTGGATTAAAACTTAAAAAGATATTCATTCTGCAAAATGATGATGATGATGATTTAGTATTATAATAAGTTAATCATTATAATTAATTTTAACTGTGATTTTTTAAATGTATGCAATTACTGTGATATTAAAATTATATGTATATTTATACAAATTTTGCAAATAATAAAGTGGAATATTTTGAATTATAATCTCAGCTATATTTAAAGGTAATAGTTGTATTTGACATGTACAATATTTAATTAAATAGTTAAAATTTTACTTCATTAACGCTTGGTGGTAAATTTTAATAATTCACTGACAATTAATAGCTTCATTATCTGTGCGCAGAGCACAACTATATATTAATATTTAATTAAATACTTTCTTATCTATAATTTTACATAGGTTTCCACTAATATCATTTTTATATATCTATCATATACTTATTTATTTTTCTTGAAAAATGTTGCATTATGAATTTCTTATTGTAATCAGTTTGTTACATAGCTGTAATAGAAAAATAAACAATTAGATAGTTGGCAGCACGTTTGAGAATAAAAAATTATTTTATTAATGGCGGAAAAATAATATTTAAATTTTTCTTAAACCTATTTTTCTAAAGTGTCATTATTTAACTCAATCATTGTAAAATTGCCATATGACAGTATGAAAATTCTTAAACATTAAATATATTTAAAGTTGTAATTATAAATTTATTAAACGCACATTGATTTTACACGCATATTCTCGAGGTTATAGCCTCAGTAAATATTACTTACGTAATCAATGTGCATTTAATAAATTTATAATTACAACTTTAAATTACTGTAATAGATTTCTAACTATAAAATCTTTCCATTAACTCGTTGTAAATCAAAAGATTTTGCGAGTATTAATGTGTAATAAAAAATGTGGACTTAATCAGTGAAGTATTGAATAGCTTCACGCTCGCAGATCTAACCGCTTCAGCTTCACCTATTTAAATAGAAAGTAGGTTGAAGTAAAGAAAGGTTCCCCTCATTTCTTCCATAGCGTAAGCTTGTGGTTAAACACCTGTAGAGGTCCCTACTATCACATTTTACATGCATATTCTCGAGGTTATAGTCTCAGTAAATATTACTTAAATATAATTAAGTGTATTTAAAAAAAAAAAAAAGAAAGGGAAGAACAAAATAAGATTTTAATAACTTTGTAAATTTTTTTAAAATTAATTAGTTATTTTCCTTTCTTTATCCTTTATTTATTGAAAAAGAAAAATCAAATCAGTGCAGTTATTAGATTATCTTGTTATTTTTTTTTTTGCAAGATTTGGTTTTTAATTATAAAGGAATGTCAAGAATTTTATGTTGTTAAATTTAAGTTCTTAACTTGTTTCTAATCTATGATTAAGGACATAATTGACTGAATAATAATAGTTGTAAAATTTTATCTAGTTGGTTGTCATGAAAATTATCATGTAAAAGACAGATTACAATTACTTGTGGGCAGCATTGCTGTAAAAAATATATGTGGGAATGTGAATTAATGACTATACCCAAGTGTCTGGAGATATTATTGCTAACTAAACTACTGAAGAGAGCAGTCAAATCTTAATTCTGCTGCTGAAAAAGATAGTAGAAGAAAGTATTCCTACCTTAGCTATTGAAGAGAAAGCAGTGAAGTTTTAATCCAGCTGCTGAAAAGAAAGAAGTAAAAGTCATTACTAACCTATGGCATAACACTGCAAGAATCTTAACCAAGCTATTGAATATAATAATAGAAGTTTTTAATCCAGCTTTAGCATACTATGAGTTTAGCACTAAAATGGTTTGTACCATGAAAACCATGTGCTAGATCCAGCTAAAAGCTAGGCATCATCTTCCTCCATGTAACCTACATTCACTGGAAGAAAATGTAGGGAAGCTAAAAATCTCTTTAAGCAGTCTGCAACCTAGGCTTAAACCCGGAAAGAAATACCTTAGCCATGCCGTGTCTAAGAAACCTTCAAGGAGAAGCTCAATTGAATAGAAAACTGGAAATTACTACTGAAAAGGACTCCATCACTAAAGTTATGGCTAGAGGTATTTTTCTTATGTGTGCACACTATATTTTTATTAATAACATTTTTTTTGTTTCATAAATGTAATAACTTATTTTTTGTATTGTATAAGAATTGATAACAGTAAATACTTTACTAAGTTAAAATATTCCAAATTATTAGACTTTTTTTTGTAAAACCTAGTTAATTTTTTTTACAAATGGTAAAATAGCTTTTTTTTAAAAAAAAGTATAATCTACTATAAATCTAAATTGTTTTTTTTCTCTCTCTCTCCATTTGCCCTCTGGGTAGAATCAAAGATTGCTATCTTTTATTACTTTTTTTTGAACATGTTTAACAAACTCTTAAAAATTTTAAAGAAAGAACCTAATGAATTTAAAGTTAATCCATGAATAAAAATATAAAAGTATATTTTTTGATGAAATGGGTGTTTGAAATGTCATATTATCATGTCGTTTTTGTTGTTATTAATGAGATATTAAATAATTGTTTTAAAAAGTATTCTTTCTAGTCTTAATTACTTTATTCTATCCAATTCCTATTTCATTAATTGCAATGTGTGTGACCTTATATCATGACATCTTATATTCTAAGATTTAGTTTTTTTCTTGATGATCCCAATAAAACTAGTTATTTATAAGTAGGGGAAGTCCATGAATTGCTTAAGAATTATTTATAATAAGCTAATTTATTTATTTATTTCCCTCTTGCTCACAGTAATAAATTATAGAGTCTTGCTTCCTGAGCTAGATTTGTGCATAACAGCTGTATGGGATGGGGGGGCTTATATTTAGTGTATGTGCATGGTTGGCATGAAGAGGATATTCTTCAAAGTCCATGCACAACATTTTATTTAATTTGGTCTCTTAGAAATTAAGTTTATAGTTGGACAGTTCATTAATAGTATTAAGTGGCTAGAGCATTGTTGATGATCAGCATATTTTAATATACCAGCATTATTGTTTTTTAGTTATGTATTCTTATAGATTAGCACTTAAGTTAGTGCATCCAAACTATGGTTTAAATAATTGTCCAAGCTGGCAAAGGCTCAATAGTTAGCCTGGTCTACAGGAATCCCATTTCAAATCCAGTCACAAGATTGACTTTTGATTTGTTTTGATAGATCATTCATGATAATGAATGATTATTATTTTGAGGGTGTTCTGGTGAAATTATAGTTAGTTATGCTGATCTCCCAGTGTGATCTATTATGCTCATCTCTTTTGAGGTTAAATTCTATTTTATTTTTTAACTTGAAGATAAAAATACAATTCCTCACATCCATCATGGTGTAAACTATAATCATTTGTAGAGTTACAAATGGCTGACCAATTTAGGGCAGTTGATGTTCACATATTGGTGACCATCACCCCAGGTCACCCCAGGTATGAACCTGTATTTCCCAGTAGAGAATGAATGGGTGAGATAAGGAAGTTTTCTGGTGAGTTATGGAGAAGAGAGGTTAAGAATTGGAAGAACTGGATAAAACTTGAAAAGACATTCATCCTGGGATGGATCAGTAATGGTTGAAAGTGACGATGATAATTTAGTATTATAATAACTTAATCATAATTAACTTTAACTGATTTTTTAAATATATGTAAATTACTGTGATATTAAAATTATGTATATATTTATACAGATTTTGCAAATAATAAAGCGTAATATTTTGAATTATAATCTCAGCTATAATTAAAGATAATAGTTGTATTTGACATATTTGATATTTAGTTAATTACTTTCTTATCTATAATTTTACATCGATGTCCACTAATATCATTTTTATATATCTATCATATATTTATTTATTTCCCTTGAAAAATGTTGATTATGAATTTCTTATATATACACATGCATTTACATACCATTTGATGTGAACATTGATATATTGGCCAGAAGCCTGGATTGTATTCTGCTTGTAATAAATATCATTTTTTTCTATTTGTGGATTATTTTTTTCTATTTATTCTCTGATAATTTTGTTTAAAAAGTTTATAGCTGTAAAAAGTCTTGAATGAAATAGAAAAGATGTATGAATTGGACATTGCCTACTTGTAAGATTTAGTTTGTACAATTGTCAATTTGCATTTTTTTCTTTGAAATCAAAGAAAGAAACATAAATGAATTGGAAGATATTTTTAATTTTTACCATTGCTGTTTTATGAGTGAATAGATAGTAAAAGAAGTAAAATTCAATCTATGTATAAATTTGTATCAACAAGATTTACTTCCTGTGTAATGTTTAAGAATGGAAATATTTTATTAACGTTAAAAAAGTACATTCATAAATTTTTGAGAGTCAAATGTATGCATAATATTCATGATTATCTTCTTCTTTTTTTTTTTTTAAAAAAAAAAAACTTTTAATTTCTTTTTAACTCATATATCCTGATCTTATTTATCAATAATTGCTTATTCTCACATGTGAACAAACAGTGACAAACTCCATACAATAGTACCATCCAGTGCAAACCATAGTAATCAATGGATGCAAGAGGGTTTGTGCATAAAATCTATATCTGGTGCCTACTTATCCAATGCCTCCAGACTATTTTTATAGCTTGGGGTGTTTATCAGTGAAAAGCCTTGGATCTGAGAGAACCACACTGTATTATCTGTTTTCATTTTGTAATCATAGCTTTATAATTAACTAAAAAGATAAAAGGTGGCTTCTGGAAGATTGCATTAGATCCTAAGATCTAGGCACAGTGCTCTCAAATCCGTCTTTTCACTGATAAAAGCCACTTGGGGATATTGGATGGGTAGGCGCTAGATAGGGATTTTAAGTACAAACCATGCATTCATCGATTACTATGGTTTACGCTGGGTCCCTCTACTGTATAGAAAGTTTGCTACTGGTTTAATAGCTTGTGTAAGAATAGGAAATGGTGATCATGTGATGTTTAATAGTTTAATGCCATCCCTTCCCATGGGATGATGGTATCTATGATTATTAAAGAATCAAAGACCCCAAAATTTATAGATACTGAACTGGATTTAGATCTAGATGAATATATAAGTAAATGAATTTGGAGTGAAAATATCTCTTTTTAATTTGGACTCATAGCTTTATAGTTAACTGAAAAAGTAAAAGGTAGTTGCTAGGCCATTGCATTAGATCCTTAGATCTAGGTGCAGTACTCTCAGATCCAAGGCTTCTCATTGATGAAACCCATAAGCAAGAAGCTAATCTGGGGATATTGGATGAGAAAACTGTAGATAGCGATTGTATGCACATACCTTGTATCCATTGATTACTAAGGCTTACATTGGGTAGCATTACTCTATGGAGAGTTTGTCACCATTAACAGTTTATGCAAGTATAGGAAATGGGGATTATGTGATGTTTGGTGATTTTATAAACAATATGGTATATGAATAGACAATAGATGAATCATTAAAAGATATAGATTATCATATACCTCTATAAATAATATGCTATTTAGATATATTTGAACTTTATTAAATTTAAATTTCTACATCTAAGGATAAAGTTTTTAAATCAATAAAAAATAATTAGTAAACAATTGCATAGTTATTGAAATGCAATGTAGGATACTTTTAAAGTGAATTTGTTTAGTTATTAAGACAATTGTAAAACAGATTACTTATGCTAATATTAATTTAAAACTAAAATAATAATAAAAATGCAGGGATTTAGATGAGGAAAACAACTTAAAGGTAAAACTTTCAGTGTTATGGTATCATAGTCACAAGAAACTGAACAAAAATGTAGTTAAAATAAATAAATATTCATTCATTACATGTAAAGACATATAGTTTGAATAATTTCCAGTGCTCATTTATGTAATTATTTAAAGCATTTAGAGTCGATAAGAAAAATCAAAAAGAGGTTTGGGTAAATGATTTTTGGAATTATTCAGGCTGAAAAATGCAATAGTTTTCATATCTGGTATTTGCATAGACATTTCAAGCTTTATAAATTCTATAGTGTGTTTGTTCACAGATACCATCAAACTAAAATTTGACTTCATTACAATGGATAGAGGTTTGGTTGACATCCTTTATCTTGTAATGGTGAGTTTGATCACTTAAAACATACAATCGCCAAGGGTTTGTTTTAAAGACATTTAATTAACAATGAAAATCTTAATTATGGCCCAGATTAATTGTAGAAAATTCAATATTGTCAAGTGTAATGCAAAGCAATTACCTTTAAATTAAATTTTTTAAATTTGTTTAATGTTAAAATATCAAAAGCTACAATTTGGAAAATAAATTATTGTCCAAAGAAGCCATAAACAATTAAGGATTTTGGAAAATGAAGCAAAAAGGCCAGATATGTTTTTGAAAGATCATCTGTGCAAATGGGCAGATTGGCTTCTAAGTATTAAAAAATGTTTTTGTTCAGTAGATGAGCAGTGAAGTCATTTTAACAGATTTTAGAAATCAGATTTCAAAGATAATTCAATCAAGATCAGAAATTAAGCAATCAGACTGCAGCTTTAATGCAGGTAGCAAAGTCAGTCAGGTAAAAACAGATATCAGCAACATTTGTGAGCTGATTGTAATAAAACCATTACTGTATTAATAGGGAAAAGTCTTACTTTTCAGTCTACAGAAGTTAGAAAGCAAAGTTATCAATGTAGAAGAGTACTTTTTAATATATTTCCATTGCAACAATAAAAATTCACATTTATGCTTATAGCTTTTTCAAGATGACTGGTTAAAGTCTACAAAATCAGCATATTCCCATTATTTTCCAGCTATGTAGTATCTAAAAAAAATATTAACTTGGCAAGAACCTTTATGGAACCTTAAGTTGTAGTCTGGCTTATGCTAAGAATATTGTGACCAAATTATGCCAAAAAGTTAATGAAAATTGACTTGCAGTAATATATGGATAAGTGATGTAAATTTAGAGAGAATCACAGTAGGAAAATGATCCCTATTATAAACTAATAATGGATTTTCTGGTTCAAAAAAAGAAGCTGACTTGCAAAAATATTTGGACAAATTTTAATTCAACTTATATACATAAAATATCTAATCTAATGTTTACAAGTATATTGTCTATATTGAACTTAAGTAATTAAAAGGAATTTGAGCTCAAGATTTTTAAGTTTCCTACAGTTATCCATTTATTTTATACAACCAACACACTGTTTTGTTCACCAAAGTCATAGTCCATTGTTGGATTCATAGAAGAAAGGTTTACACCATTTTAGTGTTTTTTCATCTTTAGAAGAATTTTGAAACAGTTTTCATTCAATGATAATTGAAATTATCTATCATTCCGTTTTATGCAAATGGATGCCATTAGAAATAGACAAAAACTCCTTAAGTAATTCTTGGAATCATTAGAATATTATAAACATTTTAAAAATAATTTTAAATGAAACCAAATAATTCTGAAAAGAATAGACACTAGAAATCCTAATTTTATTCATACAATAAATAGGAAATTCATTTGGACATCAAATCTCATAGAAAACGTGAAATATAATATGTTGACAATGATGGTTTTAGGAAATTTATCTTTGCATCAGATGTTAACAGTGTTAAAAAAGTTTTAAATGTTAATTCGATCTCAATTTTAGAATTGAACATTATAGAAAATAACCTAAGCTATCTCCCTGCACAAAAATCAGGTTTTTCCAATGATCAGAACAAAAGTTATCCCCCCCCCCTTCGGTGGATTAGGGGCCACACAAAAAAATATATATATAAATTTTCAAACCAACACAGAATTACAATAAAGTGATTCCTGAGCTAAAAAATACTGATTTAAAGACAAAAATGAGTACAAATAATGTTTTAGACCTAAACAGACATTGAAGCTGCAAATTATTCATACTCTTTTAAGCAATAATTATTGAAAATTTTCCAAGGTTTAACAACAAACTTTCAGATTATACTTGAATCATTGATTACTAATCAAGACCTGAAATTCAATCAAAAGAAGCAGGGTCCAATTAGTATCGATAAATAAAAATCACTGTGAACCCTGAAGGACTTTGGTTGGTGGGTTGAGCAGCTATTGTGAACATTTGCAGACACAGGAGTTTGATCATGATTAAGGGCAGATGTTCAGCTCCTTTAACTTCAGTGTGCAGGATGATAGACACTCCAACTAGAAATATCATCTTTGTAACAGTAATAGTTTTGTTGTAATATTTGCGAGTATGGGTCTGCACTCCTCATTTCTTCCACAGGGGTTTATGATGGTGGTCATTGGGGGTCAGGTTTATGGGTGCAGGCTGGTGATGATTATTGCCACTACCTGGAAAACCTGCCAGGAGGGTACAGGGTCAAAGTTTTCAATGCCTTTTCCGCTCTAATGGGCTGCTGCGCCCCCTTGATGGATTGTTTTTGGGCAGTGCAGATCTGTGCTCATCCATGTATAGATACACATTAAGCAAAACTATGCAACCCTTTTATGGATATATTTGTTATCGAGTGTATGTACTTTGTAAACTTGGTCAATAGTTGTTTTGCCTTGTAACATTGAACACTTTGTAATCCTCCACGGGTAAGTGTATCCGATAATTTTTTGTAATCTTTTGAGTAATAAAGGTTACTTTTGAGAAAAAAGATAGCAAATCTTCAAAATTTAATGGGTAGGCTTCAATCTTCTCCATCCCTCCAACTCTTCAGCCATTCATATCATTGAAAATCTGATGATGTAATGCTCAAAGACCTTGTTAATGCCAATGTTATTGTTATACCCATGTTGACCCTAAGTCACTCTGATCCCTTACATATAGAACCTTAATTTGTCCATTTAAATACACAAGAGGGATACAGACTGAATATGTAATATCTAAGTACACTTAATGTAATTGGGAGAGATTTGAACTCAGACTTTCAAGGTCTCTACAATTATTTGCTCTGTCTTATACAATCAATACACATGACTTCATAAATGAAAAAAATAACTGATCTTCAATATACACATTTCATGCTGAAACAGAACTCATTATTTTGCAAACTTCATATAAACTGAGCATTGATTATGTATATCTGTGAAAGATAATAATCTGGACCAACTGATGAGTACTGGTTCAGCACAAAATATATTGGAGATCAATTATATTTTTCACATGTTTGTCGTCATGTATTATTGGTTATATAAGATGGAGTGGATAACTGTATAGTCAGTATAGACAATATACTTGTATTTAAATATTATATATTCAGCCTGTATTCTACCCATCACTGTTCTGTGTATTTAAATAGACATATTAAGGTCTTATATGTGAAGGGTCAGAGTGACTTAGGGTCAACATGGGTATAACAATAATATTGGCATCAATAAGAGCTTTGAGCATTGCATCATCAGATTTTCAATGATATGAATGGCTGAAGAGTTGGAGGATGGAGAAGATTGAAACCTGCCCATTAAAATTTGAAGATTTGCTATCTTAATATAAACTGAACACTGATTATATATGAGGAAGATAAAGATCTCAACCAACTGATGATTGCTGTTTCAGCATGAAATAAGTATATTGGAGATCATTTATCTTTTGCACATGTATTTGGTAATATGTATTGGTTGTATAAAATGGAATGGATAACTGTAAGGAGCTTGAAAGTCTGAGTTCAAATCCCTTTTAATAATTATATTTGTAGGGATCATCTCAGTAAATAATACTGATAAGAAATTTAATTAATTCAATTGGAAAAAGTCTAGATTTGCGATACAGACAATTTATAATTTAAGTGTAATATTTTTATTCTCTTTGAGATTTTTGGAGAAGGTATTCTTGCATGAACAATGAGATTAGTGATAAAAAAATTAACTCACATCTTTTTTTTTTTTTTTGCATGATAACATATAAGTTGGAATGTGGATGAATCCAAAGCTTTTATAAATATTGTTAATTCTGTATTTCTAATAATAATAATTCCATAGAGTTAAGTAAGAAAAAGAATGGTATATAATTAAAGAACAAATATGTATATCTGGCAAATATATGCAGTCAATTGATTTAATGTGTGTATATTGTGCCATTACAATTTGGTCACTAGCCAAATTTATAGTAATGTGCAGGTAGAAAAGGTAAACCAAAAATCATCATCACATTTTTATATAACCATAAAAGAAGTTGTAGGGCATCCAAGTTTAAACCCTACAAGGTCCAGTTCTAAAAGCTTTAAACAGAGAAAGAATGGGTCAACAATTACATGCTTTACTTGTTTGTGTGTTGATAGAAAGGTAATACACAGATTTAAACTATTTAATATTTAAATTTCCTGTTAAAAAGCAAAGTTATAATGCATACATATAGGCAATGTATGTGTAAATTATTTAATTGTTTTATATTTCAAATATTAAACATTTTAACTTTCTTTAAAACTAACCTATGCTTGATCAATTCTAATATTTTATTCTATCTCTTTTATTTTGCTTTTCTTTAATTATAATTGGGATTTAAAAGTTACAGATTTAATTAAATAATTGGGTTATAATTACTAAGCTAGCAATCATATTATTTAAGGTTAGTTTATGAATGATTTGAAAGAATGCAGGATGTGTGTACATTACATACAAAAATTTACATTTCCTAAATATTGAAAGAAAAGGAAGTATTAAATCTGTCAAATTATTTTTTTTTGTACAATTTTTTGTTAAAAGAGGAAATCTGTTTAATCAGTTATCGATCTTTGTAACAATTTTTTGTAAATGATTGTCACTTTGGAAGCTTATAATGAGTCAGAGCTATAATTTTTGAAATTGTCTTATCAAGATCTAAAGAAGGAAGCTCAAAGATTTGAAGTGTTACCTGGATGTTAAAAAGAAAAAAAAACAAAAGAAAGGAAATAAGAATTGAGTCTATTTTTTTTTTTAAAACAAAAGTGTCTGGAAAAAGGATTAAACTTTTCAGTTGAAAAATACTTTGGTTGAAAATAAATTAGAGATCTAATTAAAACAAATTTGTCCAAAAATAGCAAGTGATGCTATCTCTGATTGGTTAAGTTAGCTAAAAATTGGATATAAAAAGCTGTCTTGAATTATTAGGATTATTGTGATTGATTCAGATTATTAAACTATCAAATTTGAATGTTGAAAATATAAGAAATGGCGGGCTAGAAAAATTATATGTATATTCCATTTGCCGGACCATCTGGAGGAAGCTGCACATCACATAGGAAAGAAAAGATGTGTCTAAAATAATATTCTACACCTTTCAACTGACCAGATAAATAAGATGTTTTTAATAGAAGGAAGAAAGCATTCACCTGCATTCAAAGAAGATGAATTAATCTACTGATAAATATTAATCATCAAGTCCAATTAATTGTTCCAACAACTGATTTTAAACTCAAGAAAATTTACAAATGGGAAAACAACTGCTGTATTTCATCCACATGCTTGACAAGAAGAGAAGAAAATTTACTATAATGATTTCCAAATTGTCCACTAAAGCAAATAACCTCAATAGAGTCATCATCATCAAATAGTTATACACCTCAAGAAAGAGATTGTTCCCAGTAAAACGGAAATGGTAGCTACAGAAATATAAACATTATACAAGACAAGTTTGAACCCTTGGAAATTCGCCACAAACAAAAGATCGGTAATATGACTTTTTATATCTATTTTCTTTATGATATCAGTCTTAATAAACATTTTAGCAATAAAGTGGTATATTTTATTTAAAGAACTTTTAAAGACTATTCAGATCAATTAAAAACAAGAATGTCTTACTAAAAATAACTTTGAGCTTCATAAATGATCTTGAATGTATGAAAATGATTTGTTTATTAATTTTACAATATTAATGTGTAAAACAATTTTTTTTTATGGTATTATGATTTTAGTTTTAACTAATATATTATTATTTTGGTTTTAAATAATATTTTGTTATCATGGGATAAAACACGCACATACATAATAATATTTTTATATGTTATAATTGTGAGTGAATGTGAAATAATGAGTAGTATTAGAATATTAGATTATTTTGTTTCAAGTTCAGTATAGATTTCAGCGCTTGGAAGGGAGGGGGAGAAAATAATTTAAAACTTTTTTCTAAAACTTGCTCTTTCAATTTTACTAACATTTTTTTTTTACATTCTATTTACATGTTGGATTTTAAAGTATGTGTGCTAATGAGCAGATAATATTTTTTTTTAAATACTTTTCTCATGGAGTGAAAATCATGGTTAATGTGACGTCCAACTTAATACAAAATACATTTGAAGGGAAAGGGGGAAGAACTTAAAATTAATCTGAGGATTGTTATATAATCAATTATTATTTTTATTCATGTCAATTTTCATATTATCTAGAAATTTTTATGTATATGTTAGAAATGTAGTAATAAATATTAGTTTGTTTTATTAAACGAGGCGTATATATTTCATTAAGTGTAGTCTTTGTTAAGTGTGATTATTCATCATCATCAATGGTTGAATATTAGTTATTTAAGATATAAGTAAATATGCTAAAATTAAGCAATAATTAGGAATTTCTTTATAAAAATTAGTTTTATGTTTAGGCTTAGTCCTAGAGCTGTAGTTGAAACCCTTGTCATTATTGTTATTATTATCATCATCATCATCGTCATCAACGTTTTAATTAATGAGCTGTTTAACTGTTTAAAGGCCATAAATAAATATTGATTTTATAATATTTAGTGATCTCTTAGTATTATTATAACCACATCCCATCATCTATTTCATGCAAGGATGAGTGAATTGCCATCCTAAATTAGTTATATATAATCTGAGCTAGTAAACTTACAAAACTATTGAAACACATTTGTTATGCTAAGATCTGAGAAATGATTTATGTCTAATATACTCCACTTTGGTTTAAAGATGTTTTACTTTTACCTAACTATTAGTGCTTATAGTGATATGGCTCAAAAAGCAAAATCTCTCATTTTTATTAGAAATAAAGTACCAAAAAGGGATTCAAACCCGGTACATGTGAAAGGTTATTAGATATAACCGTGTCTAGATTCAGATAATCTAGTGGCGCCCTGCTAGACCATATTCACTTAGTATTTGTTTAAACATGCACTTAACATCAAACCAAGAAATGAAAGGGGATAAGATCTACTGCCTATAGACCTGAGTTATATTTTATTGAATTACTAGTGTACTCACCTCACGTGATTTCATATACATTGCTATAATACTGGTTATTAACAATTTCCCCATAATTCTTGATAGTGTTATATTTTGAACCTTTACTTAGTTATTTCTATTTGAACTCATTAATTTGGTTACAATATATATACATAAATACATACATACAATCCTGGTGTATTTATTTCAGTAACTTTATTTTATTTGCATTAATATATAGATTGTTAATATAACCTATTTCATCCATGATTAATTAAGAATTATCAACATGCGCAAACATCATTCTCTATATCTATGTTTTACATTAACTAGAACTCAAAAGCAGTAACAGGGGAGAGTTAATGAATATACAAAATTATTAAGATCAAGTTTACAAGGCCTTCATTCTGAAGGTAAAGCTGTCTTTAGCAGAAAATGTAAACATTCCTCTGAAAAGATATTATGATGGAATCAATTTTAAATATTTTAAAATGCTTGCTTAATCATCATCAATAACTTGAGAATTAAGTATTTAATGAATGCTTTATTATGAACAAGAATTTTAAATTAATCTAAGCATTAATATGCATAAATAGTGCACCATAAATATATAATCTTTATGCATCATATTACACATACATGGTTCGACATCCTGTTACCATGTATTAATAAATGCAAATAACATTCTATAATACTTATAGAGCTGTATAGAGTTTGGTCTGACTTCATGAAGAGATCTAGTTGACTGAAAAACATCATTTTATTATTTGAAGCTGTATATTTAAAATATCACATGATCACAATTTCTTATGGCAAAGCTTTCCATACAGTAGTGCCACTCAGTGCAAGCCACAGTAATCAATGGATGCCAGAAGGCTTGTGTATAAAATCCCTATCTAGTGTCTGCTCATCCAATATCCCCAGATTAGTTTCTGGCTTGTGGCTTTCATCAGTGAGGAGTCTTGGATCTGAGAACACTGCACCTAGACCTTAGGATGTAATGCAACTATCCAGCAGCCATCTTTTATCTCTACTTAACTACAAAACTATGAGAATACAGTTGAAAACACTAATATTTTCAATCCAATCTCATTACCTTATATAGTCATATAGATCTAAACTCACATCAGCACCCATACATTTTGGTATCTTTGGTTCTTTAATATACATCTTTTTTCTTTTTCTAGAAATCTGTCCTTTCTTATTTTTGTCACCATAATTAAATTTACCAACAGCACTTTTATCTTTCAATCATTTTCCAATTTTACCACCAATGATTTATAATGGAATTTGTTGAGGCTATCTGCATTTGTTGTTGTTCATTAAGTTGAATAATTAATCATAATGTTTTGTCTGATATACCATCAATCTCCACAGTGATGTTCTTTCACTTTTTATATATAATAAATTACCTTCCACTTGTACTTTCTATGTTTGTGCAAAATTTTATAGTAAAGTATATACCCATCTTTCAAACCATTTGTCTCTTTACTTTTTTTCTAATTTCACAAAAGTTCAACAATTTTCCATTTAATATTAGACAATTCTTTCACTTCAAATAATCATCTTTTATGGGAACGTGATCTGCAGTCATAGATAGCCATGATTGCCAACAGTTATCTTGGATAATAACTTTATAATCTCCTGAGGTCGATAGTCATCACATCCACATCCATCCTGTCTTCAAGAACATTCAACTGATATTTATTTAAGAACTTCTGCTGAGAAGAAAAATCATGCAATTTCTTGATCTTAAACTCAGAGATAAAAACCAGTTAATTTATCACACTGACTGATACATCCATGTTCATATACCATATAGTTAATCACATTCTAATAACAGTTACAGCAACAAGAAAACATATCCATGTTCATATACCATATAGTTAATCACATTCTAATAACAGTTACAGCAACAAGAAAACATATGGAATAGATATTAGAAAATTTGCCCTGCTCAGTTCCTTTCACTTATAAACTCTTTTTTGAAGCCTATATATATACATGCTAAGTTTATTTATTATTTTTGATACCCATAAGTAATAAAAAGACCAAGCATATAATAGAATATTTTTATATATGAATAATCACTGATAGATAGCCTGTTAAATTTTACTTTTTATTTTATGATATTTATTTGACAAATCCATTTACTTCTGTTTCTAATTACGACTCAATCCTTTTTTCTTTTCAAAAATATACAGTACATATAGCCATATAATTCTATAATTAAAAATCACTTCTTTTCTTTTCAAAAACTTTATTTGATGTATATATATATATATATCCATTTATTTCCAACGTTTCGACTATCTTTTTATTGTAACAATTGGTTTTTGGATAAAAAATGTAAAAAAGGGAAAGTTTTTTTGAGAAGGGAGTCAAGTAAGTGTGGTGTATGTTTTGTGTTTTTAATTTAATTGATTTTAATATATTTTATTTATTTTTAAATTTTATGGGGTTTATATGCTTTATATTGTTTTTGATTATTTTTGTTTTTATTATATGAAGTTTGTTTATAATATAATGTTTTTTCTAGATCCTTGAAAATGACTATAGAGTAAAGATAGTCGAAACGTTGGAAATAAATGGATATATATATATATACATCAAATAAAGTTTTTGAAAAGAAAAGAAGTGATTTTTAATTATAGAATTATATGGATATTTATTTGCATTATAACTTTTTTTTTTTTGAGTTGTAATGTACATGTAATACAAAAATAATTTGTCCCCAAAATTTGAGCAATAAATACATCCTAATGTAGCTAAAATTCATCATAAAATTGTTTTTAAAAGCATTTTAAATACCTTTGAAAAATCATAATTTGGTTGTTGTTTTTTTTTTCATTTTTGAAAGGTGAAAAATTTGTAATTAAATAAGTAAACCAACACCACTGTAAAAGCTTTATATTTTGACATTTTTCAAAATGACAGACATTTTGAAATGAAACATTTTATACAGAATTAAATAATATATTACACGATTATATATCTTGAATGGTTTCTCTGCAAATTTGAATTGCTCATGATTTGAAAAATATTATTTGAAGAAGGATGTGAAGTTGGGAGGAGGCTGAGATGGATTAGAATTTAAAAATATCTTTTATTTTTTTAAAATCGTAATAGAGGTGTTATTATCAGTCTTTTATCTTTTAATGCTTTAAACTGAGTCAAGAATTTGATCGTTTTTATTTTTTTTTTAGTCTGATGGTCAGTATTCAGATTGTTTTATAATGCAATGTTTTCAGCTTTATAAACAAAAATTTGCGTTGCTATCCGAGTGGTAATTGCATCGGCCTTGCAAGTAAGTAGTTGGTTGCAGACGGGTGTGGGTTCGCATCCTGGCTGATGCTATGACATATGAAAAAAAAATTTCAATACATTTCTTTTAACTTTCAAAAAAAAAAAAGGGGGGAAATTAAACATTACAAAAGAAGAAACATTTTATCCTCTCCCTCATTTAACAATTTACTTTCACAATTAAAAACTCTTAACTTTCTTGCATTGCTACAAGTCTATTGTTCTCCCTGGTTAATCTTTCATCCTTTGATTTTAGTACTAAATTATTATTCTACATCATAATTCAATAAATTGAACTTGATTTAGTAGAAATATATGTTTACATTCTAAAAAGTCATATTTGAATTTTGTAAATATTGAAAAAATGAGTTTGTAATGAAAATAATAAATGTAAAACATCATTCAACAGTCTACAGAAAAACGTTCTTCAGAAAATCAACAAAATAGAAGTTTTCTCATCTATAAAAAAGATATTACGCATGGGAGAGGAGAAAGAGAAACGTAAATAGCCATGTATGTATGCTGAAAATCAGATATATTAATCTTTAACTTGGATTAAAGTTTATATCTGTGCTAGAGAAAATCTCCAGTTTAATAAATGATTAGTAATAATCATTACGTGTTTATCAAAAAATTGATAACGTAAATGTTGGGAGTGGAATAAATTGATGCTTGAAAATAGAAATGAGATAATTTGGTCTACATAAATACTCTTCATGTAATAAAGATGTATATGAGAGAGATGATGGCCTGGTCCAACTTTGAATGCTGATTCAGCACGAAATGCATCTTGGGGGTTATTTGTCTTTTATTGTATCTTTATTTATATGAAATTATTTATAAAATAAAAAAGAATGGAGAAATATAGTTGTCTAATCTAGAAAAAAAAAAAAAATTTTATAGAAATTTATTTTTAAAACATGAGTGAATTAATGTTAATCTGTAATAAATCTATCAAATTCTGCTTCAAAATATTAAAATTGGCTTGTAAATTTTTAAAACATCTCAAAAGAACATATGACACTATCATTAATGATGTTTAAGGATCAGTTTCACAAAATGTGTGATCTTAATGTCTTACTTTTCTTTGGTTTCTATACTGGAATTATTGCATTTTGCAATTTCTTCTTTTTCCTGTCGCATCCAAGTAGTTACAAGAATCACAATGCAGGTCTGCATCTTTCCCCAACATCTTGCATCCAATGAGCCACATGAAGAAGTACTTCTATTTTTAAAAATAAAACATCCATATAAAATAAAATTGAAATCATGCATATTTTTGTTTTTAGTATTTATTATACAATTATAGTGAAAATTATACAAAATATTAATCTCTTTTTCCATTCCAAAAATTTTCTCAAATAATCTCACAAATGCTTTTAGATATCATCATGCACATGGAGGCAGGATAAAATATTTTCACCTTTCCACTTTTTAAAAGAAAAATCAAAACATCTCAATAGATGGCTATACATTTGTGCATGATTTAAGGGAACATGTCAATAATTAGTTCTGCCCAAAGACCTTTATGTCAGTGATGTGTAAGATTAATTTTTTTTAGCAAATGAAAAGTCTTTTTTATTAAAATTATCATTAATTTTTTATTTGCAGTATGGTTATTATCTTGCAGATTTAAATGTAATCTTTTTTTATACATGATTATCAAATCTCTTTTAATATCAGTGATAATAGTGTTTTTCTAATGATATTGTACCATGCATAACTGTTTTAAATGTTTTAAGCAGTGTCAAATGGTTTTTCTGTTCACAAAACTTCTATTTTGTGAGGCAAAGAGAATTTTTAATTGTTCCATAATCAGTTAAATATAACCATATGAAAACATAGATAATGAAGATGGGAATTATTAAATAAATTTCTCTCTATAAAAATTAGATGTACTTATCAAAAATCAATAAAAAGATTTAATTTTAAATAAATAATATTTATTAATAAAATAATCAAAATATGATAAATATATATCAGTAAGATTATTTAATCATCAAGGTTTTCTAGCAGATTTTGCTGTATTGTGACTTTATTCACACTACTATATTTTAAATATAATACAACCAACAATTATTACATACTCTCTGGATTAATAATAATGATTAATTTAAATTAAAATATTAGCAATAATTGTAAAAAAATTATAAGACATTAACTGTTCAATTATTTTCTAATTATGCATATGAATTTCAAATTAAATAATATATTTTTTTATTTCAATTAAAATAATACTAGAATAATGGTAAGAATATGCAGTATTAAGGAATATTAAGAATTCTTTATTTTCAGAGTATTTAAAATATGACCTAATAGTAAAATGTAATTTTTTTTTAAAAAACAATATTTAATCTTTTTTTTTATTGCTTTTATTTAAACCAGAATCTCATTTTGTTTATTTCAATTAAACAAATTAAAATCTCTGTTTATTTTAATTAAGCAAGCTAGAATCCTTGTTTGTTTGGATAATATTTTCAAATTGAGATTTTATGCTTTTGTTATAAATCAGTGGCAATGCAATATGACATTAAAATATTTTAGATAAGTTCTTTAATTTCTTAAATCTATAGAGGATGGCAGGTGAAATTTTAAATATTTTGATATCATATTTCAAAAATGATATCACTTCAATATGTGCAAGAGAGTGGTATATATATTTATAAAAAACTTTACATTAAAAAATATCTTAACCTGCTTTTTTAAAATTGAAATAAAAGCAAATTTTGATTTAAAACTATATTGTAAATGAACTTTATTTAATACATATGACTTTACTTTCAACCTAAAAACTGAAAAATAATAGATATAAAAAAATATTTTATAATAAACATTTTTTTATATTTACTTTGGACTAAAAACACAAATAATTGTTTTTTCAACCACAATTGGGCTTTTTGTATTTAACTTGAAATAATAGCATGGGGAAGGGACAGAAACTATTGAATTGATCTCTATTTTTTACAACAAGAGATTGACTTAATTAATGTCTAAATCCCTCTTTCCCCATGCTTTTATTTCAAGTTAAATATAGTGATTAAAGAAACAATTATTTTATGTGTTTTTAGTATAAAGTAAATAAAATAAATGTTTATAAAATATATATTATTAGAATTTTTAATCATCTAATACTAATGATATTTTTTTTACCCATGGGCTTTCACCCTTATTTTAACATCAAGTATTATTCTATTTCATTTCAAATTTTCATTTTACACTCATAAATATTTCAGCTTTTATCCTAGAACACTTCCATATATACATAATGCTATTTTCTTTTAATTTTTATAATATTTATTTTTAAAAAGGAAAAAATAAAGAAAAAAAAATATAAAATAATAAATATTTGGATTTTTTTAAACTAATCAATTATAGTGATATAAAATCTCTAATAAATCTTTAAATGAAATTAAACACACATTTGTATCTAGAAGTTAGATAGGAAAACAATAAAATAAGTATAATTATTTTTTATTAAGTTAAAATTACAAGTGTTTGTTTACACAACAACTTGAGTTTGTTAATTTGCTTTGACTGGAAAATCTTGATTAAGCTTTAATTTATAAGTGTTTGCTATAACTGGGTTCAACTAAGGATGGAAATTAATAGCAAAAGTGTTTTAGCAGATGTTGGCCACTGGAGTGCAAACTAATATTTCATTTTAACTGCATATGACATTTTCTCCATTAACATCTATTTACTATGTGTTTTGGTGTATTCCAAATATTTTAATTAGTAGCATTTGTTTTGTTGTGTCATAAGTCTAAATAAATAGGTCTGATTGTGGAGTGATAGTATGGTAATGCTTGTTCTAAAGATACACTTCTATATACATATTGGAGATCTATTAATGTGATTTATAAGATTATTAAATTTAATGGGTATTTTGTTTCTAAAGTGATAAACTAGATTGGTTGAAGTTTTTCAATTTTTTTTTTGCAGCTGTGATTATCTGGAGATAAGTCTGTTAATCCTAATCACTACTACACATGTAAACATCATTATATAATCAAATATGCAAATAAATATAAACATTGTTTTTTTTAAAAAAAAAAATAGCATATGGACCATTCTTTAATTTAAAGGTCAAATATTAAAATACAAAAAATTTTCTTCATAAGTTTTTTGTTGCATTGGTATAAACAGTAACATGAAAACAAATAGTTAGTTTAATTCATAACAATCATGGACTATTACTTTCATTGATGTATTAGCTTTCACTTTTATTTAAGCCATAAAGTTTATATATGTAGCATCCATTTTATAGATGTATTCCACCATTCCCATAAAACTTTATTTTATGCATTTCATTACATATATCGGAATAATTTTTATTTTATACATTCTAATATATAAGTGAAACTCTTTATTGTTAAAATAATTCAAACTAGAAATATGTAATGCCATTTATTTTACCTTTTTAGTACTGTATTTTTGTCTGCTTGGAAGAAAAAAAATCAATACATTAAATAGCTAAATAAAAATAGATTTAAATTTTATTTTTCTTTTGTTTGCATGCTATTTTAATTTCTAGACATTTCATTCTTAGAATCTGATTTTCTTTTAATTCACGAGTATTGCAAGTGGGATATGCTATAACTGCTCTTAAAGGATTTGCATCTCAACCGCAAGTAGTATCAGTTAGCCTTCCAAGGAGATGATTTCTATAAATTAATTTTGATCTAACCTAAGGTAAATAATGGAAATAAGTTGGGCTATGATCCAATGTTGCTCATGAATATTATAGTGTAGGATTGTGTTTCTCTATTGCTGAAAAAAGTTATATTCAGATTACGAAATGATTTCCTGTTTTTTTAAGTGTCATAGCATCAGCCGGGACGCGAACCCGCAACCCGGGCAACTGCCTGCTAGTGCAAGTCAGTCGCGCTGATCTCTCGACCACCAATGGAAGACGATTTCCTGTTGTTTTTTTTTGAAAATTGAGATTCTGTTGTCGTTGGATTAGAAATATGATCTGGTCTTTGAAAAAGATTTCCAATTTTTTCATCTTTTTATTGATTTTTTTCTTTCAGGGAAGGAACATTATTGAGAAGTCAAAACTTTATAATCAGCTAAATGAATTTCCTGTATTCTATTTTGGGAAGATTACTGATGAATATATTAAAGAAAGTAGTTGAAAGAATTGACCCTGAGGTAGATTGTTCTGTAAAATTTTATATCTACTATGATCATAATTTAGTGTCACTTGAATTCTATTGGAAAACTTTTTGTCAAGTAAATTAATAGTTTTTCTGCATTTAAACATTTTTAGAAAGAAAAAACATTTCCAAATAGAATCATAAGTTGAGGTTGCATCAGTAAAAGTCATACTAGTTTTTGATTTGTTTTAAAAATATTTTTCTACAAGAGATATTAAAGACAAAACTTGTTCTCAGCAATTTCTTTCTGGCCCAAATTTAGCCGTTCTATAGGTAAATGGTTCTCAACTATTGGCAAAATTCTTATTAATATAATTCTTTCACAAATTTATAGGGAAGATATAATAATAATGGGAAATATTTTTTTGAGTCATTGCTAGGTTTATTCAGTTTTAAGACTGCTATAGTTTTACTTTTATGCCAAATTTTTGGAATAGTTGCTATATGAATAATATTATGAAAAGTTCTTCCATTATGATTTCACTTTAGGTTCTAATTGCTTTTATAAACTCCGAAAGTATGCTATCTGCTCCTGGAGCCTTTTTTTTTTGGTTTTAAATAGTCAAGGAAAAATCAAATTTACCAATATTTACAGATTTAATCAGATTGATATTAGTAGAACATTGTGAAAGTGAAGCTTGATATTCTTTTTTAATGATGCTTTTTCTCATTTTATCAATCTCCAAGATTGACAACCTCATTGGCAGTAATAGTAGTACTTTTAGAAATACTTTTATCTCTATCAAGCTTTTGTCATAGTAGTCAGATCTTATACTTAGATCTTGTAGATTTTTCCTTCTCCATGCTCTATCTACTTTTTTTGTCTACTAACATCCAATGTCATCAATTTCTAGATCATTAGTAAACAAACTTTGACTAAAACTATCATTGATAATTTTATTTCAACCTGAAATAAATTGTTTTTAATATCTATGAGGGATAGATTCTCTGGAAATTGTTATTATGAGTCAAGATATCTAATACATTGACTCCAGTTAGTTTTTCTTAAATTCCATCTCAGAACAGGATATTTTTTAACTATAGCAATATAGATTTCAAAAGTGGTCAGATTTAATTTATGTTGATTTTGAGTGAAGTATTCCAACATCAATTGCCCAGCAAGTAATGGTAAACTATTTTTTTTTTGTGGAAATAAAATCTTACCTACCTGAATGGAATATTACTCTTTGCTTGGCATTGTAAACTAAATGCATGTTGTTTAAATACATCTATTTTAAAAATTGAAAACTGCTTAATCTTTACTTAAGTATTCCCTAAGACTATTGTGAGATCTAAAATTTTCTCTAAATACAGAAGATATAGCAAATCTGGAAGAGAAGGGTAGTGGCAGTTTGTATTGGGAAGTACAATTATTTATCTGAATTATGATTGCAATATCATTTGAATTAGCTTAAATAGAAGTTGTTTGTTTGCTTTACAAGATATTTTGAAACAAAAATAGCCATACCATATTTAAAATGAATTATATCAATAATCAATATAAATGTCCATCATTATCCTGAAATACAATTACATTAACATTGAGCAATTAATTTGTTGAGGATCTCCATTTTTGATTGTAAAATATTTTTTGGGGATTTCCTAAGTGAATCATGGTTTCTAATGGCATGTATTCATTTTTTATTTCAACAGGATAGGATCCTCACCTTTAGTTCTAGTGCAGCTATTCACCATAATGCCACTGGAGTTCACATTAATAGTTTTATTGCATATTTTCATAATTTGATCCCTTTAAACAGGAATTCATTAAAATGAAAACCAATCTCGATGTGGAGATTATCTGTTTTATAGGGTTTCCATGTGGAGACTTTTATATTCTAACATGTTATTTACTATGTGGAGCATGGATATTACCCTTCCTCCTGAACTTTGACACTAACTGCTTCAGATAAATACATTAATGGTTATTACTAATTATTTATTAGTCCCTAGTCCAAATACGAACTTTCAGTTTCAGTTAAAGATGAATATATTTGCTTTTTAATTAAACACAAATACATTTTTTATATCTAATATTTTTTAGATATATTAATTTTAAAAAAAGAATAATATTGCACATAATTATGTGAAAACTACTAAAGAAAAAAACAAGAGAAATAAATTTACAAGTAAATATAATGATTGATATAATTAAAAATTGTTGATATGATAATTTCCAATTTAAAAAGTAAGAAATAATTCCAAAAATATAATATAAATTTATTTTTAAAATAAAAAAATATAGCAATATATTAATTTTTTCAGAGTGTTGGAAGATATCCCATAACAACATTTAAAAAGATGCCCTTAACCAAATTGCATGATGTCAGTTTAGACTTCTATATTATAATTTTTAAAATTTTCTTTCATGTTTTTATGATTGTTGTAAGAATCTGAAAGAAGTTTGTTTTGCATTTTTGTTTAATATTTACAACTGTTTTGTATATAATGTCTTTAATTTTAATATGCATGAATGGTATATCATGTTTTGCATTACAATACCAAATTATATAAAGAAGTATACTTATAGCTAATAAGTAGCTGGTTTGTTCTCTAAATGTGGTAAAGTTTATATCTAGTTATAATTAGCATCTCCAGTTTAATTTTTAATTTGTAGAAACATTAGTTGTTTCACTTGGATGCCACAACTTATATAAAATTGATTGGTGACTTAGGTCAAGTAATTATCCATCATAATATCCTAGCATGAACCCTGTGGAAAAACATGAGAACACAATGATACAGTGAATACTCAGAAGTATGAAGCAATAAACAAACAAGCAAAAAAAACCAATAAGAGTTATCAAAAGCAATATTTAATTGAATATTTATAATAATATAAAAGCATTGTATATTTGTCTAAACAAAAAAGAAAAAAAATGTATAATTAAAACCTTCTTTTAGTCTCATAAATATGTTCTAACTCCTAGCTCTGATAAGTCCAACTTAATCTTTGATGTTTCTAAAATTCAAATGTTTTAAATAGGCACTTTGGCAATTATATAACATATTTCCTATACCCATATTATGACATAATTACATAAATATTACTAGATAAAATGTCATCTTTAAAAAATCTTTTATTATATATCTGATTGACTAAAAACTCTTAAGTACTAGATTAATGAATAATCTCTTATAAATAAGTTTAAATGTGATTGTAAAAGAATCCTGGTGTCGTATATCAGGAATTTAATGTTAGTCAATGCATATGAATAAACAGATAATAAATGTAACTGTTAAAAGAAATGAACTGTAAATACTCAAATCTAATATAATTATTATTCATTTTAATGTCATGTTTTTTATGAAGCATATTGATGATGATGATAAGTAGAATTGTTACACATTTTTTCCCAATAAATGAATATCAGGATATGAAGAAACTTTAATTTAAATAATTTAAAAAAATACTTCATATTTTTTTCTGCTTTTGAAAATATAAATAAAATTGATAACATGTATAGTAAATCATTTATGTTTTTTTTTTTCAGATGATCTAAACATATTTGGAGAACTCATTAGTATTTAGAATGGCAAATATTTCAGCACCAGGTAAGATATTACAGAAAATAAACTTTGTGAAATACATTTTAGTGTAAATTTCAAGCTGAATTTGATCTTCATTCATTACCTGTTTGTTATCAACCATGAATGAAATATTCTACTTTAAATACATGAAATTCATTTGAAACAAATTAAGATCACAGCCCTTTATTAAAGCTATAAATTGTACTTTTTATCAGCTGTTAATGCACTCTTTAACGAATCTGTTAATTTTGCTCTTATTCTGCTTTCTTTGAAACAATTATAGCTTAGTATATTATATATATATATATTAAATGTTCGGTTGTTTTGGTAATTTATTACAAAAATGTAATAAGAAATATAATCTAATAATTTGACTAGATTTATTATTATATTTAGACAATCGCTATATATGATAACTATTTGTAAATTATAATAATTTTTTATTTGAATTAATCAAAATAAATAACTTATTGGAATGTTGTTGAATTTTACCTACAATTTATTCTCATTTTCTATTGCAAAAAGACAGTCGGTGCAAAATTCCCCTCAAAATCGCAAATAATTGATTAAGATGCTAGCAGAGGAAATTGATTGGTCCATCTCATGAATCTATAATCTTGGTCTTAGAAAAAGATGATTAAAAGCTAATGATCTTAACAAAAGCTAATGAATTAAAGATCACTTATTGTTGGATCTCTGAACATATCATACAGATGTTTTCTTATGGTTTTGTAATATTGTCAGCTATCAATTGCCAACTAGGAAGATGATTATTGTTTTATCTTTTCCTGTTAAGATAAAACTTGTCCAATTTTAAAATTATTTTCTTTTATATAAATTAAACATCTGCTGGTTTTGAGGTATACTATTTTAGAATTTATTTTATTTGTTTCTCATTTAAGTCATTATTGAGATAGTCCCTATGGTCGTCATACTTATATCTGAAATCAAATAATAACAGTAGGATAATAATCAATCAAACTACAAGGAATTTGATAATGAGTATTCAAAAAAAAATGTAATAAAATGAATATGTAATATAATTAAATAATATTAAAGATCCAAAAGAAAAGACAGGGTATCAGTGGTGCCCATGAAATTTTTAAGTATGGATGCTTTATTACAATATTGTCACCAAAAAGTAAGCAAGGAAAACAAAACAGCATTTCTAATTTTGCAACCACACAATAATTTAATTTTTCCATACCAATCATTGTTAAAAGATGTAATTCATTTTTATTTTTATTAACTGCTGTTTGACAAATAATAATATCTGGAATAGATCGACTATTACTTTTTATTTCAATTTTTTTCTGTAATAACAATTGGGAAAATATAATTTTTAAAATATATTCAACACTAACACCCATCATGATAAAATAATATTTCTTTTATTACTTTGTTATATTTTTCTGTAATAAATATTTATTTATATATTAATTTATAAATGTTAATTACGAGGGGAAAAAACAAGATTTTATTGCTCATCCTAAATTAAAACAATAAAACTTTATTCGTTCTGAAGAGAAACCAGAAATTGTCAACATACCATTCTCAAATAACTGTTGATACTGCAACAGATTTATTGTTTCTAGTCATACACATTGATAAAAACAAATAAATCTCAGAGGAACTTGTTGAAATTCTCCGATAATGTTCCTGGCACTACCAGAATTAGCAAGATCTTTGAATATAATTTCAAGCCTTGCTTAAATAATTTTTTTGGAAATGATTTACTTGGTTGTATTTACATGGGAATTATGCAAAATACTGAGTCATTATTATTTAATAATTAATTGGGGGAGGGGGGTCTGCAGCACTTATGGATCAACTGCCACTGCAGAGTACATTTATTTCTTATGACAGAATGAGTCCAAATCAACACTTAATGCTTGACAATACCTGATGCTACTATCATGCATTCTTGTTATAAAATGTGTGACCACTTTCCAAGCATTCCACTTTGAAGACTACCAAGGGAATAATTAAGCTGTTGAACACATTATTAGTCACCAGTTTATAAGTTTTACAAATGAAATTATGCTTAGTATAGTGCTTAAAAGTGTTTTCCTGCAGCAGTAGATATTATATAGTTAAGATTTTTTATTTTCACTTTTGTACTGTCATGCTACACACATGCTCACATAAAGGTTTTGAGATAAGATTGTACAAATAATAGATGTTTTTCTATAACCATGGTCCAGTCATAGTAGCTGTGAAGGAGAGGGTGAGTGACAGCGCAGTTTACATAATTAATTTCACAGTGCAGTTTATATACTGACTATAACTTTGGCTTGATGATAATATTTTTACTTTTCTCCCTCTATCAATAAGCAGATAATTACGTGTTACGCTGATATAGGATCTATTTTTATTATAGTAGGCAGCATGTTCTTTTTTTTTCTGTTGCAGAAAACTAATAATATATAAGAATCTTATTTTAAGTTGTAACAATCAGAAAGAAAATGTTTAATAGAATTTATATATATAATTAGCTATAAATATACTACAATATGTTATCTCTGTGTTTTATTAAGAAACAATAACTTGAAGTGATGATGAAAAAAATAAGATGCTCTATTGAAGAACCTATATAAATGATTTGTATACATGAATCAGTTCAGATTCTTTATAAATGATGATTATATTATAAAGTCTGAAATCAAACTAGTAACTGTAGAAAACATATGTAGCCAAGCCACATATGAGATACTGTGTGTGCAAGCAATCCTTATGAACCCCTCCAAATTGTTATATGAAAAGGGTAACTGAGAAGGTGATTATGTGATGTTTAGTGTTTAATGCTTACTTATACATCAAATGTTTATCTATATAACATAATGGGAGATTTGAAGATAGAATGGAGAAAATAACTTCTTGTTTTGATTGCTTCATAGTTGAAGCATTTAAAGATAGATTTATCTGTAGTGTGAGAAATCATAACTAAAAAGCTGTTATGACTGCAAAATAAAAGTTAGTGTTTTATCAGACAACTCGTGCTGAATTAAAGCAAATCAAGCTATGCTCGTTGTGTATGTCAATTCAGGAATTAAAATCACAAATCCATGATATAATTATAATGATGGGCCTAAGCCATTTCTGCCTTAAGAAAATTTATGTTAAAAAATGTTACTGCTCTAAGGGTCAATGAAAAATGTACCATTTCAATAATGAAACATGCTGATTTAGGAATAAATTAGGGCTTTTAGACAGGGCATACTTAATAAAAGGGTGCTGTCCCACTTTTTTGGAAGTCAGTAGAAAGGGAAATAAAGCTATAAATAATAAGCAAAAAATAAAGTATCTCAAGAAGGCAACTAAAATCAAGAAGACATATAAAACATTTTCATAGCAATAAAGCTTGACTCTGGATAAAATATTTTTTATAGTTTGTAAGAAAACTTGAAGAAAAAGTAAAAAATTGAAGAAGTGCTACTTTGTAGACATCTCTAAGCTGATAACTGATTTTTTAAAAATGAATTATCATTGCTACAAGAAATTTTGGCACTTGTGTATAAAGAAAAATTTAATAAAAATTTAGCTTATAATTTTAGTCAAGACCATAGTAATCTCATAGGTAAATATTGGTTTAAGTAATTAAGGTACAACTATTGTGGCTATTAATCAACAAATGATGTAAAAAAAATGCAAGGCAAGATTCCCTGAGATTTTTGATGGAAATATGGCATGCTGTAAAGCAGCATATGTTTATCTCACATTAAATAAGCCAGACAATCAGCTATTGAAGTGGACTTCTGTTTTCTATGAGATCTAAGGTAGAGAATCCATCTCTAATGTAAAGATATGATAGAGTAAAATTATCATTCTGAGGGTCATATATATTGTACCAATAATAAAAGAAAGTGAGAAAAAAGAACTAAAAATAGTATAATAAAAATCCCAAAGGAAGATTGGATAAGCTGACAAGGGTCACAAAAAACATATATTGATAAAGTCCGGCTGACTCAGCATTTGACTGCAATATTGACAAAGTACATTCAATCTGACTTAATGAACTTTCATTAATTAACAACTGGAGTCAATCTGGATTAGTATGGATTAAAATGCGTTCAATATCAAGCATGTGATAGCTAAGAAATCAGTAAGGACATTCAAGACAAACTCAGAGATTTTTAGCAATGACAATCTTCACAAAATATTTTCTTGATTAGTGACTAGAGAGACTTGATCATAAATTCATGGAGGAGGAAATAATTATTGATAATAATAATTAATGATAATTCAAAGTTCTATAGAAATTATAGGTATTTTTCAATTCAATTTTCTATGACTATTAAAAACCATGAGAAAATGATGGGTTACTATCAGATACTCCAAATGATTTTATGCAGCAATGGGACAAAATTCACTTTTGCTCAATTTAGATATTTTTGCAAAGTAAATAGTATTAGATATATATTGTCATCTCCATTTTATTTAGAAGAGAATGAACAGACTAAACAAATGATAAACATATGGTTCAAAAGGCAAAATTCTAAGGGGATAAGTGGGAGCTGAAACATCTATATTGCATGAATACTTGTAATGCAACACTTCATGCCAACATAAATCCTGGGAAAATCTTCTGTAAAATTACTTATGAGCTGTATACAGTGACAGAGTTTACCATTAGAAATATACTAGATAGATAGATATTTGTTGATAGATACCAGATGAGTAGCTCCTCTGAAGACAGTTGGCTTAATACATAATCTATGAAGCTGATAACAAGCTGATCAATGACAAGTCTAATGATCAAATCATCATTCAATCCAGAAAGCTGATAAATAGAATTCAATGACCAGAACAGCAGTAATAGAGACCAATTTAAAATAGGTCAGTGACCAGTAATGCAGGAGAGCAAGGTATGACAGAAGGCATAGACAGCCTAAATACTTGCAGAATTTTTTTACTAGCTGTGCCATTTACCAACAAAAATTAAGGAAAGAGTATGTATTCTGGATTTTACAGACAGTAGATGTTTTCCACCACTGCAATAAGGGAAAAGCATCATCATGATTCATGCACTGGCTGTCAATCTCATCTTTCTCTTTCCCTCACACTTTATGAGCAGATAATTTTTCATTCAGCTAGAGCCATTTTCATTATAGAAGGTATTATGCTTTTCTCTTTATAGTGGAATAGTCATGTATAAATATACTAATTACATTATAATAGCCATAAAAGTAATATCTATATAAAAAGCACAATAGAAAATTTAATTGAGTCAAATTAGGTTTAAGAACACAAATAAAATTATATGGCAAAAGATATTCCATTTGCTATCAAAAACTTTTATCAAGTATCAAAATAGTGCAAAGGATACTTTAGGCAAATTTAAGCAGACAACTGCTGCTTTATCTTATAGTTTGTAGGTTATGTGGCAAGAAAGGATTATATTTCAAGAAACTGCATTAAATTTCCTTTTATTATTATTATTATTATTATTATTATTATTATTATTATTATTATTATTATTATTATTATTATTATTATTATTATTATTATTATTCATCATCATCATCAACAAAGTTATCAGGATACTATAAAAACAATCAAAAATGTATATTGTCTTTGCAAAGAACTCAGATGCACAACACCTTGTTTGGGTGTATAATACAAAAATTGAAGATAAATTTATTCACTTGGAATCTGGTAAGAACAATTATGATTATGGTGTTTGGCACAGAAAATGCATTAAGCTAAATAAACTGGGAAATGTTTTTTTATTTTTATTTTATGCAGCAGATACCTCATAAAGTATATCTATGTATGTTTGCTCGAAGTTTATTATATTTATATTAATGAAGGTTTTCGTAATTAATATATATATAACTGCATATTGCATTAATTAAAGGATTCAATACTAAGAAGCCAAGGCAATGCAAAACAAAACTTAGAGAGATGTAACCTTCAAATGTATTGGTGAGCTACCTTGGCTATAATATATCATTAATTTTTTTGCCAAAAAAGCCTCTTATATAAATATTTTTTTTCTTTTACATAAACAATAATTTCTCTCTCCTATATATTTTTCTTTTACTTTCTCAATTTCTTCTTCAAGAATTTAGTGAGCTATATCTCATAAAATGTAACAAACAAAATATACACAAAACTGTATTAGAGATAAGCTTTATTTTGTAAAATTTGCAAAATGTGCCTAGTGCACTTTTGACTACTTAATCATACTAGTCATAATTATGGCATTGGCGGTGAAAAGAAAATTTGTGGCATTTCTTAAAGAAACAAAACTCAATAGAGAAATTTGCATAGTTGAATGGCAAATAGTTATTTAGAATATTTTTTGTTAATTGTGTGCATCTCTGGCAGCCTCTTTCACCTTACGCTTGACATCATTACATTCAGAGCAGACCACACTTACAGATGTAGGTTCAAAGGTGTGGCCAAGGTTGGATTCATGTTAATAGAAGATTGATTTGGCATCAGTTAAGCTTTGGCTCAATTATATAGATATTGGTGTTGTGCAATTTGGGTGGCATGATTCCCCATAATATACAGCACGACAATTAGCATTGCTGCATTCAATTTTGTACAGTATTTGTGACTTCTGGTTTAAGGGAAGAGTATCTTTGATATTATTAATTAGCTGATTAAGTGTGGGAGGGGTGTAAAGTCTAAAGCACAGACATTAATGATGTGATGGGTAGCATTGCAGATATATGATAGTGATATTCAGGGTTTGTCATTTGTTGCAATGGATGTCTGTTTAATTTTGGAATAAAAATTTTTTAAAAATTATGTTTTTATATCCGATATTGCGTAGATCTGTGATGTAAGAATAGATATTATTTTTATTATCAGACTTAAATTTACACAGATAATGGGCATGAGAGAATGAGACAACCAGCAAGGTATCAAGTTCCTGAACTTGTACATTCAGCATGAAATTACTCAAAAAATGCTTGTAAGCCTATTCATGTTTGCAGTGCCATGCACCCCCAATCCATCACATCAAAGTCTCACAAATTAGCTGGTTTCAAGGCATTTTTGTATACGAACCACTATCTGCATAAATTTGAGTCTGAGAAGAAAAATAACATTGATTCTTATATCAGTATGCAACATCAGATATAAAAAGATAACTCTTACGCAAACCGTTAAAAAAATTTTATTCCAGAATTAAACACTTGCCTATAGCAAACAATGTCAAACCCTGGATATCACTACTTTATATCTCCAGTGTTACTCATTACATTATTAAAGTCTATGCTTTAACTCATCAAATAGGCCTTCATTCCCTCCCTCAATCAGCTAATTTGCAACACCAAAGATATTCTGTGATTAGACCAGAAGTCACAAATAGTGTACAAAATTGCACACAGCTATACTAACTGCCATGCTATATATTATGGAGAATTATGTGCTGATCTATCCACCTGAATTGCACAATACCAATATGTATGTAACCATGCCAAATCTCAAACTGATACCAAATCAATCTTATACAAGCACAAATCCAATCTTGGCCACCTCTTCATTTGCTAGTATAGTCTGCTCTAAACATAACAATGCCAAGTGGAAGGTGATAGAGGCTTGTCACATTTTCCAGAGATAAACACACAGTTAAAAAAAAAGATTCCTGCATCCCCCTTTCAAAAAAATGACAAATATAAATAACTTACTTGCCATTCAAATATGCAAATTCCATATTGAGTTTTATTTCTTTAATAAATGTCACAATTTTTCTTTTCACTGTCAGTGCATTGATTATGGCTAGTATGATTAAGTAGTTGAAAGTGCACTAGGCACATTTTGCTAATTTTACAAAATAAGGCTTATCTCTAATATGGTTATACATGTATTTTATTTCTTTATCAAAATCTTCTTGTATATATTTCATAATTTCCATTCAAATTTTTATTCTATTTTATATTTAGTTTCATTTCTTTTAAATTATGCACTCATTTCAATACTGTAGTTTTGCTGATTCTATCCCTTCACTCTTTTTCAAGTCTAAACTTATAAATGCCAAAAATCATTTCATATATCTTTTTTCTATCATTCATCTCTCTGTTTTATGCAAATTCACACTTCAAATAAAACATTTGATTTCTAATCATTGCAATTGCCAAATAAATAATTATTTATAATATATGTGCAATAATTAACAGCAGTGTTGAAGAAATATATATATATAATCAGATTTCAGATCTATTAGTGCATTCCCCATAATTAAAAAATTTATCGTAGAGTAACCACCAGTATATAAATGTTAGATCATTCATTCTCGCTATGAATATATTTAAAAAAAAATTTCCTTATAATGAGTGAAATAAATGCTTAATACAAAGGAATCTTCACATCAGTGTGATATTTACTATTACTTTAGGTGTTGCAGTGTGGATAAAATTTATTTCCATTTTTGCCGAACTGCGAATGGTGTTGCATTAATGTCTCTGATTAATGATGAATACAGTCAACCTTTAAAATTAAACAAGTCACAATTATGAGAACTCCATTAATGAAATATAGTAAAGTATATGCAATTATAGTAATGTTTTTTATATGGAGATGATGTATAAACTTAATGTGTATTTGATACCTAACACCAAAATTGCTTTAAGATTTATATTTAATGTTTTAATATTGTCTCTGTTCTAGCCCGATGAAAGGGGGCTTTTTTAGAAAAATACATATATAGTGAGAGGAAAGTACTATAATGTTTGTACAGTAGTGAATAGTTATGATATGTTATAAATAATTACTTACTTCATTAAAAATAGTGCTTTGTTGAAAAAATATTTTATATCTGAAAATCTTTTTTTTTTTTTTTTAGAATACAAATTTAACAAATATTTGTAAAAATATTAATAAATAGATTTAATGTTCAATAGCAGTGAATAACTTCAAATACATATGATTTGTTAATAAAATAGTGATCCTTGCATCTTAATGATGTGATGTAATTGTGTTAAAAAGAATACAGGCACAACAAACTACTATTGATAATGATCAGGTATTATTGCTCATTAAAACTGATCTATGGCAAGAAATTAATACTTTTAAATAAGATACAAGTTGATTTGATGAGCAAGAAAAAAATTAAGAAGAAAATTAAAACAGGTCTACACATACTATTAAAGAATATTTTGCGATAATTGTGAAAAAAAGATTCAATATTTTTATATTAAAAATACAGCTTCACTCAGAAAAAATTTGGATGATATTAAAGAGGAAAATAAATGCATGCTGCTATTATGTGAATTTAGTGCAATATTGATATAATTAGTTGCATAAGGATATGAATACTGAAATATTCACAAGAGGGAATGAAAAAAGCAGGGAATTAATAAAAAAACTAATAAGTGCTAAGAAACTGGAGATAGTTATGTGAATTTAAAAAAATGCTAATGAAGAATAGAACAAAGATTGAAATATAAAGTCCCAGAAAAGTATTTTTGAGTAACTGATTGATATATCTTGATAATAAATAAATAACTTTGGAAATAAAAAATAATTCCAAATAATTGAACATATACTTTTCACTTTTATGTTCATATACTTTTCACTTTTATGTTCATATTATTTATTATTTAATACATTTTAGTTAATTAAAATAATTTTCATGTTAACAGTATTATTATTTTTATCACTAATAATATTATTTATTAATAGGACCATATCCTCTTGAAAAAGTGGAACTTTATGCACCTATGCCACCTGTTTCTTATCCATATCCACCCCAAGGATCACCATATTCCTATCCTTCACAAGGATCATCTTATCCAGTAAATCCTAGTTTTCCAGGTGAAAAAGATGTGTTAGTGGGTGCAACTCCCTATTCTCATCAGATGGGTGCAGTACCATATTCTAGTCCCATGGATGGCACACCTACTCATGTAGGTCTTCAACCATACCAAGTGGGTGGCCCTCAAGTACAGCCTGGAACTGTAGGAAATATGCCTTATCCACAAGATCAGCCTTATGCAAGTGTTCAGAGTGCTCATTTACAAGGAGTAGACAGCACAACTAAGGAGGGTGAACCATCAAAACCAAGTGCACCTCCATTGACTAATATGGATTCTATTTCTGGTTATGAAGACATTTCTTTTGATCCTGGTATGTACGTATATTTATAAATAATCATTTTATTTATATATTTTTAAATGTGGAATTATTTTTTTAAAAAAGTTTAGAAATAATATATAAAAACATTTACTGGGATGAAAATAAAGAGTATATAGTAATTAACTGTAGACCTAGTGAGTATATTTTCAGGGTGATTTCCAATGAAATATTTAGATAATAATTGAGGTTTGTGATGATGGTATGTTAGATGTGATAATATGTTGGACTATTTTCATCATCTATCATTAAATGTTGAATGTCCAGAAAATATTAAACCTTATTTAATCTTTTCAAATACATACAACTTATTAGTAATAACATACAATAGACAACATGGGTTAGTAATTACACAACATTTTGAATAGTATTATTCACCACTCTTCTTTAGGTGTTGCTGTCTGACCATTCTTGAATATCAATTTTAAGGCAACATTCTGACCAACAGAGCAATTCTGTCAAAGACAACAATCAGTAGAAATTTTATATACTTTACATCACATTTAGATAATAATTGTTTGATTATTTTCTTTTACTTATATTGTTTTAATGAATCTGTTGTGTGGGAAAGTAAAATAAATTCTTAATATAGATCTTCTTTTCACTGTTAGGAACAAAAAGGGTCATTAAAATAATATTAATCGAAATCCCACTATAATAAAAACTAAGTATCAATTTTTGTCTATTGTGAATAGCATCTTTTCTGTTTAAGATCTATAAGCTTCAATTAGAAGCAGAACATCCTTGCAATTAGAAAATCCATTATGCTGTTTGAGTTATTGCTAACTTAGCCATGTTAAAATTTTGTTTGCCAATTGAGGCACAGAGTCAATGTAACAGTGCAGTGGATATTGTGGGTTATTAGTATAGATTTTTATAAAAAACATTAGTTTTATTGTAACATTGAAAAAATAAAAAATGATTAAATTCATGTTAAAACAGTCTTGAGTTTGCAATCTCATAGATTACATAACTGAACTTATGGATGACATGTGAATGATAAAGTAAATGAACATGGCAAATATTGTCTATATCTTTTATGTAAAATTTTCTATAATTCCCTGTCAGATCCATGCTATATTTTTATTCACAATATTTTTGTTTGCAGGTTTGAAAGTTCTGTTTTTTTTGTCAATCAATCAGTAGTAACCTAGGACCTTATAGGTATGAAGTGCCCAACTCTTCTCTTTATTTCCCATTGTGATTCTACTGAGAAGTATCACTTTTATCTCTTGATTAGTTTAGTTTGTCTTGGCCAGACATGATAAAATCATTAGGATAATTTATATGTTTTTGTTTATGATTATCTGGTGAAAAAAACAACAACAATTGTAAATAAATACATATATGTAAATCATATAAATATTATAGTTAAGAACTCATTTATTGCTGGATAAGATATGAGTTTAAGTTTGGAATTACACATTCAGTTTAGATTAAAGCATATATTATTTCTCAAGAGAAAAATTCCAATCAAGTATATTAACCATTTATAATAATATTTCATAAAAGAAGCTATATTTGTGTTTTTAAAAGGATTAAAGTTAGTATTATTAAAATAATATTATTATTATTTTTATCGTATTCTCAATTTAGACAAATCACATCATTAAAGTGGAACAAAACATCTTGATGTGGCAAAAAGAAGTCTTGGGTGCCAAATCCTATAAAAAAAATTGGCTTATCTTATCTACAACATTGTCACTCAAGTATTTATTAGTGTTCAGAATTTTTCTAATGGGCCATAGAGAATCAACAACTATAGATAAATAGAGCAAAAAGATTGCTTTGTCTTTCTCTTATAAATTATTTCATTTTGTTGAAATAAAAGTTTTTAATTTTTTTCCTCTTTATGTTAAAAAATTCACAGCATAACAAAGGAATGAGATCAAAAGAGGATTGTGCTGATGCAAAGAAACAAAATGTTGTATGCATTTCTAATTTTAAAAAGTTGACAGTGTATGTTAACAATCAGTTCTTTTGGCTTTTAAGAAGGCTGCATAAATGTAAATTATCACCACACATTTATCATTAGCATTATCTATCCATATTCACTTTTGTTTGTAACTTGACAATTGAAAATCATAATTAATTATCTTACATTTATCACTCATTTGACATTATCATCATTTTCAAACTTTAATGATTCACAATGGGATGAAAGCCTCTTCAAATTTAGTCCAGCTTCTCCACATCCCACAATCAGATTTTCTTATATCATCCATCCATCTAACAAACTTTTTAGCCATTTCTCAATAACTTTTCTGTAATATGTTTTTCAATTGCCAAGATTCTTGTCATTACTTATATTCTACAGCCATGCAACCATACTAGTTATATGACTGGTCTATAACTAGTTCAGTATATTTAATTTTGTTGTAATCTTGTGTGTTTGTTTTTCCAAATCCTGTCCATGGCTATTTTTAATTTTATTTATATTTTGACAACTATACTAATGATATTATTTCCATCTAGTTTTATTGATTATGATTTTGCTTATTTTCCTTTTATAAGCATCTTTGGTTTGTTTTCAGCCATGCTTATTATAATCTTTATATCTTTGCCTTTTTGTTTATGATCATTAATGTTGATTTTAAGGTTTCATCTTCTTCAATAGTTATTATGTCATATATACTTATTTTAAATTACTTTCATTCCATATTTTGATGTTTTCAGATATGGGTTGGTTGAATATACTTGGTGACATTGGATCTTCTTGTGTTGAATTTTTGTAAAATTTTAAATCAGTATCCAGTTTTTTTCTACATATTTTCCTGATTAGTTTGGAATTATTAGAATTATTTTATAGAATAACAGTCAACTTATTAATTACTCGATGTTATTTAAATATTGCCTAATTCAACTTGATATCTTATTAGTATTCAGTTTTGTGATTTTTAAGCACTCAGAAAATCTCTAAGAATTAGAATCTGTCGTATAACTAAACATAAGTCATGCATAATAATTAATTTTTTTACTTTCATTAATTTGTCTACTTTTAGTAATTAATTAATTTTTTTTTGTAATTATATAATCACATAATAAAGTTTCAAATTTAATTTTTTGTGTGAAAACATACCTAGCAGAATGTAACCTTTAATTTATTTTCCATAATTAAAAATAAAAATACAATGTATTTAATTGTATTTTGTCTAGGATTCTCCCCACCACCTGCTTATGATGATGCTGTTAAAGAACCCACAGATAGAATACAAGATATAAAGTAAGTTTATTTATAAATGTTTATATCAGCTGAAAATGTTAATTTAGATCTTAAATTAGTGTTTATGATATATAAAAATATTTAAAAATGATTATGTCCACAACATATCCAATCAAAAATAATTATTCTTAACATCTTAATATATATATATTTTAATTTAGTGATCAAATATGACTAGATTAGATACTATTACTGTAAGAATATTAGCAGTTTATATAATGTGTGAATTAATATTAAATTTATAAATTTTAAATACATGATTGAATAATTTGCCTTTTGGAATAACTTGAATTTGTGGTGGCAGTATAATAAAATTCAAAAAATAGTCATGAGGTTTGTGTGGGTGCTAGGTAGAAAATTTTGAATATTTAACTTTAGAATGTAGTTATTTTAATAAAGACAGAGAAAATGATAAAATTGTGATATATATATACAAACTTAAACAATATATATGATCTATTTTATTTTTTGAGATCACCCACACAAAATATTAAGAGTATGGAAGTTCAGTAAAATAACATTTGCCTTTAATGAGATAGACTATTATGTAAGGACTTAGATATTTGTTGTATAATAAACATATTTTTCTAGTAGAAGTTTAATAATATCTGTGTAAAATATGTAAAAGAGTACCATTTTCCAAAAGATTAATACTCTTTTAATATTATACATGGATGATCCCAATAATTAAATGGATCATGCATTATCTTTTACTTATAATAATATTTACTTCAATATATAATAATGGAAAATATTATCATAGTAAAAAATTGATAGATTAGTTTTTGGGATATAAAAATATTTAGAGAAATTAGACATGAAATAGTAAAAATAAAAATAAAAAGAATTCTAGAAAGGATAAAAATAAATGATTAGAGTTTTTTATAGTATATTCATAAATTTATAACAAGCTAATACTTATTATGAATCACTTTGGACAACAATTAGCAACATTGCATAGCAATGCATTATTGTAAAATATACATATGCTTTTCCGATAATAAGTATTTAATGATGACATTTGTTTATTTTCAAAGTGAAAAAATGAAATTAGTATGAAATCCATGTTTGCTTAAAATTAGATTTGCTCTAAAATTTATCTTCTATCTATCAAGGTTTTAGTGAAAAATATACTGTGTTTTGTGTATCATTTATATATTTTTTTCATAGAAATATAATAACATTAATAGGAGTTAGAATATGCTTTATTCTATCTCTATAAATCGAACTCAATTAACTATTCTATATTGATCAGTAAATTGCATTTAGAAATTGTTAATGTAAAATAAAAATTTCAAAATAATCTGAAATAGTAAGATAAATTGTCAGTGCACTAATCACAAAACAAAACAACAACTGTAACAAAAAAATATGACTTTAAGCCAATACTTGGCTAAGAAAAATTCTTTTGAATCAATTTGTGAATATTGCCTTTTTTGGTTTTGATGCTCACCATTTTGGCCAAATTAATCCATCTCTAGATTTTTTTAAAATTGGGATCTCCAATAATTTTTTACAAAGTATTATTAAATCACATTTTTTTTTATTGATTCACTGTCAAACTCAAGAAATATTGTGACATATTTATTTCTAGATATCTATCCTTCAGGAATAAATATAAGTAGTAAAATATTTTAAGTGGGCATACAACTGAAGCTTGGACTAAGAATATAGTTTATGCATAAGCCTAATAAATTAATATTTTTTTTAAGTAATATATTGTTCATATTTCTTAAAATATTGTTGTTCCAAAACTCAGATTTGTTAAAAATGTCCTAAAGTATTATTAATATTTATTTTATTCTCTTTAATTCTACTTATGTCAAATATAATTCTCCTCATATAATTTTATGTTATTAGTAATATATATTATATGTGAATATCATTACAATTACTTATCATTTTATTTAAGTTTTTATTTAAAATCTTTAGTATGTTGAGCTTATATTATTAAGAATAGTATTTAAGATCACATGCTTATTTTCATATCGATGATCAATTAATAATTTTTCAATCCTTAAGTCAGAAGTATGCGGAATTGTTTATGTAAATTAATAAGAGAAAGGATTTCACTTTCACATATGCACCTTAATAATTTATATAATAGCTCAATGATATCATGTTGAGTACAGAGGAAACTTTCAAACCCAAACACAAGATAGAGACTTTATACAGATAAGAGTGGTTGTCTTACCTTTTACCTAAATTCTTTATAAAGTCTCTATCTTGTGTTTGGGCTTGAGAGTTTCCTCTGTACTCAACCTGACATTGTTGAGCTATTATATAAATTATTAAGGTGCATATATGAAAAAGTGAAATCCTTTCTCTTTAATTACATACATCCTATCCACTTAATAAATAAATTTGAACATAAATTAATAAGCTAAATTATTAGTAGTCAATTTGTATGCCAATAATTGTTGTTTTATTAGTTAATTAATTATGTAGCATTTTGTTTAATTTATAGTATTTCTTTTGTTAATTTTTGCTCCAAAATTTTAATTACTTTTTAACACTATAGTCTCATATTTCTACACTGAATTAGATTAGAATATTGTAAGAAATATATATATGTCTGAGTGCATACTTAATTCTCTTCTGTATGTTACTGCTTAATATTACAATGTTATGATATCCTATGGATTAGATTATATTATTTATATAATATAAATAAAATAAATCTGCTGATTCATAACTCAATAGATTTTATTTCTTTTCTTATTTGTTGGTAATTCAATAAATAGGGAAGGTCCACTATGCAAGAAAGATTACAAAATTGTAACTACTTTGCATCTTAGTTCAACCAGATTGGTCATATTCATAGCACAAAGACAGGTATATGGGTGAATGAACATATAGATTAATTAATATTTAAGATTGTAAATATACAAAGAAAAATATAAATAGATGTGTTTTATCGCAAACAACATCCACACGATAAATAAAAAGATTCATTCATTGTATTATCAGGCAAGTGGTATATGTAAGTTCACAAACTTGCATATTAATTAATCTATATGTTCTAATTCCCAAATACCTGTCTTTGTGCTATGAATATGACCGATATGGTTGAAAGCAATGATAAAGTTGTGATAATAATTATAAATGATGACTGAACCCTTAGCCTAACATTTTTGGATATATATTTCTGTTTCATAAAATTGGCTGTAATATTTGTCATTCATACATATTTTTATTATATAAAATTGATTTCCTCACATAATTTGATCACTATTTGCAATTCTACATATTTCTATTACAATAGGAAAATAAAAATAAATTAATGTTTATTTTATTGATTTTGAAGTGACATTTAATAGAATAAAGTAGGCTGCTTTTTTGAATATAGTGAAAATAAAGATGTAGATTAGAGAGATGAAAAACATTTAAGAAATATATTTGCCTGAAGATTTGTAATGATGGCATTTTCATCATCATTATCAACTATTATCAATCCACTGCAGGATGAAGGTCTCTCCAAGTTTAATTCATCTTCTTTGATCTTTAGCTTCTTTTCTCCACATCACCCCTGCACACTTTCTTATTTCATCCATTCATCTCACATGTGGTCTCTTTCTGGGTCTTTTACAATCTCTTGGAATCCAGTTTAAGATTTCAATTGTCCATCTATTATCATCTCTTCTAGCAATATGTCCAGCCCAACTCCATTTCAGTCTTTTAATTTTTTCAATGAAGTCAGTAACACCTGTTTGTTCTCTTACCCATATATTGCATTTTCAGTCTCTTCTTGTTTCTCCCAACATGCATCTTTCCATACTTCTTTAAGTAGTCTAATTTATATATTGGATTATTTCCATCATCTAATATTAAATATTAAATGTCTTTAGAAAAAATGTAAACTTTACTTAAATTTTTCAATTTTCTTCAACTATTATTTCAAGTAGTGTTCTTTTCTTTTCTTCAGCTGTTGTTGGCCTTATTAGTGGCAGTCACTGATTATTCCAGCAACACCTGATGAAAAGAGTAGAATAATACCATTTGGAATGTGTACATACTAACCTGTATGCTATTAGTAATAATTGAATGTAATTGGAAAATTTAAATTGTTTAAAATGTTTCTAAAGACATTCAATTTTATAGATGATGGAAATAATCCAACATATAAATATATTTTAAGAAATATGTTTATAAATTGGGAGATATTATTAAGATTAATGATCTTATGGAAGAAGAAGATATAAAAAGATATATAAGGCAGGTTATTATGTATGTTCTATTTTATTTAATTTAAGCTTAGTTGAGTTTTTAAATGCTTGCTACTGAATAAAAATGCAATTAGCATTAAGTACTGGAAAGTTCAATACATCACATTTGCTTATGATTTGGCAATATTTGGAGGTAGTGAAAATGTGCTTTAAAAACATTATGTAGTATTGACAGAACTTGCAAAAAGTTTATGAGGAAAATAAATACAAATAAACTAAAGTGAACAAAATATATGGAGAAAATAAAATATTATGAATAAGCATTGAAGGAAGCTATAGAATATATTATTGCTTTTACATGTTAGAGAAATTAGTTAACTGATAATGAAAATAGTAATGAAGAAGTTAGAATGGGAACTGCAAATTGCTAAGCAAACATTTAAGGATAGAAAGTTTTTCTGCTGACTTTTGAAATTAAATCTAAAAACAAAGTTTTGTTAAATATTTTATTTGGAATAATGTTTACTAGAAGCAGAGACATAGACAAATAGAAAAAATGAAAAAAAATTTAGAGGATTTAGGAATGTGGATTTAAAGAAGTTTGGAAAAGATAAGATTAGCTATGTAGAAGCATTAAAAAGAATATGTGAAAAAGAAACTAGATTGGGCTTTTTTTTAAGATTGTGAAAGACATGTTGGAAAAGGCAGTAGAAGGTATAGGGAAAAAAAAAAAATTTCCAATTTTGAGAAGAGCAAAAGATAGAAGGATTTAGCAAAAAAAAGGAGCTTGAATTTAGACAAATAACTGATGCTTTGGATAATCAATAATGTATTTAAAACATTTTAAATTATTTTAGATATACTCCTCTTTCTGAAGAACAGGCCCGAAAAGAGTTAATGGATTTTGTATCTAAGCATTGCTGTTACGGAAAGAAAGCAGCAAGAAATATGGTATTTTCACAGTTGGAAGTTACAAGCAATTTTCAAGTATGTCTTTTTCATTTTTAACATTTCTAAAGAGACTTTTTACATATATTTTGCATATTCTAGTACATTTATTCGTTTTTATTTTTATATCTAATAAAAATTAAATTGTATGAGGATACAATTATTTTAAATTTATCAGAATTCTAAAATTTAATTATTGTAGAAAAATAATAATGGTATTAATAAATATTATCAATAAAAATGATGAAATTAAAGTAATGATAAAATCTGTATTTATTAAAATTTATAATTTTGTCCCAAGTATTTAAAATAAAATTACATTTTATTATTTACTTCTTCAATAATTTGTTAACAGATAGTTTTGCTACTAGTCTCCTTTAAATCTTTACCTATTAAGAAACTTAATAAGACCAACCAACATTGACCACATAAAAAATTACTGTTCAAAGATAATGTCATATAATTAGTTTAGTAATTGATTGCATTTATTCACTAAAACACCCTATCATGGGTGCTTCAGCTGATCCATTCCTAAGATTTTCATAGCGTGAAACTCTTGTTTTTATATCTAGTTGTTATTGATACAGTTATCATTGAAATAGCTTAAGCAGCTTTAAAGAAATGTCTTTTGAAACCCTAAAATGCTTTTAACTCTTTAGTGATTTTTAGAAAAGAAATTCATAAAAACAGGGGAAAACTTAAAGTTAATAGTTACTAGAAATGAAACAAAGAAATACCTAGAAAAATGGAGGAGGGGGATGTAGATCCAATCACTATATTTCCTGTGGATCAGAGTAATAATACCTTTGGCTCAACATAGTTGAAAAATTCATCTTTTTATCTAAAAATATCTAAGCCATACAATAAACTGAATGTGTTTTTACTGGCAGTTCAAGTATCTTAGATTGATTCAATCAGCAAACAATAACATTTTTATAGCATTAAAAAAATCTCCCAAAGCTTATAGTGAAATACTAATAAATTTAAAATAATCTTCATTAATTTTAGGAAGTTATTACAAAATAGGGAGAAGGAAATGGTATAAAGCCCCAAGAAACTTCAATTAGTTAGAGACATATCAATAATCTATTGCTAATTTTTGATTTATTCAGTCATTTCAGTCTATTGTTATAGATTAAATTTTTAGATCAATTAATTTATCTACTTTAATATTGTTTGAATATCCTATCACATTTTTAATTTAGCAGTGTTAAAAATTTAATAAAATCTGATAAACCTTTTTACATTAGGTGATAGAATCTGATATAAAACTCAAGTTTCAAAACTACTTATATACTGATCATTTTGGAACAAAGAGCAGAACCCAACATTTAAATAGTTCTCTTTCAACAGTGTTAATAATAAAGCAGGGTGTTTAAGAAACTAATATGGAAGCCATATATTTTGATATTTAGTTGCTTGAATTTATTGAAAAATGATCAGCATTTGGTAAATTGTAGAAACTTTTAAAATTAGTATTGATAGACAGAAGGAAATTGAAATATAAGAAAGTGAGAGCTGGCAGACTCACAAACAAGTCTGATCTCTAAGTCATAAATCAAAAGTGTTAAGAGAAAAGAGATAAATAGTAAATAAGATCTTACATGTGTAATGTGATAAGACATAAACTAAATACAACAGTTTATACTAAGAGAAGGGATTAATCTTAATTCACTTCACTGTGTACAGATACATTTATTGTATTTAATATATTTATGACAACCTTCTTTCAAATTATCTTGTCAGCAGCATGCATCTGGCAGTAAACAAATCATCTTCACTTGTAAACAATCTTCATCTTATAAAGAAGTTATGATTAATAAGAAAGATAACAAATATGTGAAACGAAATTATAAATGTTAACTTCAGCATTATTATGAAAAATAACCATGTAAGGATTGATTGAAAGATATAAACTATTAAAGTGAATGATAGTGGCAACAACACAATATTTCAGAGTTTGAGTATTCTCTCTACAGGACATCTATAAACTAAGGGATATTGCAATTATTGTTGAGAGTATATCAAAATCAAAAAGGATATCTTTTGCAAAGTTTTAGCATGATACAAAATTGATGGAATTGCATTGCAGAAGACTTATTATTCCACTAATCTTGCTCATCTTTTAAAAAAAAAACATCTATTAAGGTAAAAATATAATTTATTGAAAATAATAAAAATAATATAGCAATCATATCAGACAGACACTTTTTATACCTAGTATTTGCAAATTGCCATATAAAATGACTTTGCTTGCTTTTTTCCGATCTTATATCTTTTATAGGTGTGGATATTTTAGTTTCCATGTAACATTTGGGTATGACTTTAAACAACTTGCATATACTTTATAATGCTAAGGAAACAAGGTGTTTTTATTCAAGAAGATGGGAGCAGAACATTTTCCAGATAATTAATGTTTTGTTTTTACAAAAAATTACTCCCTTTTGCCTGCTGATTTACTAATATTGGCTTCTTTTTCTTATAGCCAACATAAAATAAATCTGTTATTCTTGAAATTAACACCTATTCTAAGATTGCATTTAATATAATCTCTTATACTCTAGCCATCTTGAAAAAAATATAAATAAAATTGTCATCCATCCTGCAATCCTATTGAAAATTAACAAATTTATAACAGCAATTGCCAAAAGGTTCAGTTTTCAAGAATTCAAAAAGAAATTACAAGTTGATCAAAAACAATAATGCTCTTTAAAATCAGAATATCTATCAGAAATCAGAAATTGCTGACAAATATATAAAATCTTTTAAATTTGCATCAAAAACTAAAACATGACTATACCACATAACTTAGGATTGACTATGAACTTTGATTAATTTACATATCAAAAGTTAAATCTGAATTAATTTCTTGAATGATCTTTTTAAAAAATTGGATGAAATTAACTGGGGATATAATATAATAACAATTTTCTTAACACCTTATATATTTTTTTTGAAAATATGATTTTGTTTGGAAAAAATGTTCACATTAAACTTACCAGTACAAAAATAATACAATTAAATCATTAGAAGAAATTGGTCTTGCAGTGACTACTTATTTTTTTAAATATTTTTTTAAAATCAGATAATAGAAGTAAAACTGACATTAACATTAATCAACTTTCAAATTCTATATTTGTGTCTCATAATCAAAATTATTACAGTATATGCGCTTAGGAGATAACTTTTAAAAAAATATGTATAATATTCAACATTCCTACTGCTAGAAATGTAATGATTCCATAATTAGCAATTAGATTTCTGCTATTTTTTTTGTTATAAATTCACTTTAAAATTAATTATTTTGTATGTCAGCATTAATCGGCTTTCAAACTTTGTGGTTATGGTTCATGATTAAAATTATTACAATATACACACCTAGAAGAATTTTTTTTTTTTCCAATACATATATAATATTTTTACCACTAATGATTTAACAATTATATTTTTAAAATGTAGGTTTCTACTATTTTTTCACCATAAATTCATTTGGAATTTTTTTTTTTTAATTTTGCATTTATATTTTATGATTAAAATTTTACAGTATATACATCTTGAAAATTATTTTTTAAGAAAAAGTGTAATATTTTTATCATGACAAATATAAAAAAGTAAACAAAATTAATTAATAACTAAATCTTATGTGATAAAGATGTCTGCTTTTCAAATGTTCATTGTATATATTTAAATTTGTTATATTAATTTAGTGAGAAAAATATTCATTATGTTATTTACTCAGCATCATATTATGTCAAAATAAAGATTTTCACAGGAGTCTACAATATTTGTATTATTTTTATGTTTGTGGTTATTATTATTATAGTACTAACATTTCATCTGAATATTATGGAAAATCAGTAGCTTTTGACAAACATTGGTAATGGAAAACATGTTCAGATCATCTGTCATATCATTTAGCTATTAATTATTATATGCAATATGAAATTTAAAAGAGCTTAGATTAGAATTTGCATTTCATTGATATGTTTTGTAAAAAATTCTACATGGCTATAAAATTAATGTTTTATCAAATATTTATAAATAAAAAGTTTGTCTCTTTGTAAGTAATTTAATATAAAATTTTAATGAAATTTCTGGAATTGAAATATATCATTGACATGAAATAAATAATCCTATTTTCACCATTTATGGTTAAGTATGTAATCAAGAGACATAATTAGAAAGCCAGATGGGCAAAAATACAGTTATCTCAGTCCCCGGCGGGAGGGGAGAGGAAGAAAAACGGGGCCCGGCCTTTTTCTTTTAAAGTTTTTTTTTTTTTTTTTTTTTTTTTTTTTTTTTTTTTTTTTTTTTTTTAAAAAAAAAAAAAAAAAAAAACCCCCCCCCCCCCCCCAAAAAATAAAAAAACCCCCCCCCAAAAAAAAAAAACCACCAGAAAAAAAAAAAAATAAAAATTTAATTTTTTTAAATTAATTAATATATAAAAATAAAATTAATAAACCAATTACACCAAAAGAAAAAAAGACGGGAGCCCCTCCCCCCCCCCCCCCCCCCCTCCACCCCCCCCCCCCCAAAACGAGCCAGGCCAACCACCCCCCCCCCCCTCTTTTTTCCGAGAAAAAAAAAGGCAACAAAAAATTATTGGTTTGTGATGGGGTTTATTTTTAATATAAAGCCGGGGGTAAATTTTTTTTTCTCACGCAAAGGGGGGGGGGAAAAAAACACCCCATCCACAAAAATGGCCCGGGAAAAAGCAAAAAAAAATAAATATCAAAATTATAAAAGTAAAATTAAATTAAACAACCCACCCCATGAATATTTTAAAACCCCCCCCACCGGGGGAAGCGGTGTTCAGTATAGATCATGAACTTCACAGCTCTTTGAAGGAATATTAGTTTTGAATTCCTGCTTGGTTTTTTTTATAATCCTAATATCCAGAGTTGAGAAAACTATAGATATAGACTTTCAATTCTCTTTACAATGAGAAATTTGGACCAGATGAGAAAGTTTTAGCTGAAGTATTGGGGGGGGGGGGTGAACTTTTTTATTTTCTTTAATTAATAATTCAGTGAGAAAAGAATGAACTTTTCTAGAATTATCTTTTAGAAAATTATCATTTTTTTATATATAAGATTATTTATTCAAAATTTATACATACTAAATAATCTGTAAATTCTTCATTTCTGAAGGGAAATGTTCTTTTTTAAAAAAGTAAATTCATAGATATATAGCTATTAATTTAACTGTTTCTTACCAGGATATCTCAAGACTAATAATAATTTATTGATGGTTATTTGTAAGACATCTTTTTTTTTCATATGTCAAAGTGTTGACCAGGAAGCGAACCCAGGCTAGCTGCTTTGAAGGCAGCTATGCTAACCGCTAGACCACCAATGCTCGACTAAGATATCATTTTGAATATGTTTTAATGGAAATGCAATGTTTGTATTAAAAAAATAATTTTCTTTTCTATTTTTCTTTTAGTTTTAGCTTTTATATATTTTATTATATATTATAATATTGTGCTTAAATTCATATTCAAGCATTAAAATAATAAAGTGCCACAGTTGTTATTTAATCATAGTTTGTATGTGATGTTTATATGTATTAGTTAAGAGTTATTGAATTTAAATAATATGAATAAAAATAAATTTATGAAGACATGCTTAATAAATTGAAATAAAATAAAGAAATCAGATTTTTCTTTCTTTATCCTAAACAGTTTATTAAAAATAAAACTTTAGATAATGAAAAACTCAAGTAGTGGTATCTTCAATTTATCTACAGTTCCATTATTTTGAAAATCTTCTATATATTATGTTGTATTCTCATGTAGTTTTTTTTCTTAATATGCATTTATTTACTTTCAAACAAAAGCCATCATAGTATTGAAACGGAAACCTTCCAATCTCTTTCCGTTTCACCATCAACCTAATGACCTACTTGTCTGAACTAGTTTCGAACCTATCCTAAATGTAAAAATGTTATATATAAGTCGAGCGGTAAAACTTTGCTATCATGGCCGCTTGAATGGCATCATCCATTTACATACGAAAATACGCTATAATTAGACAGGTTTGATAAAATTATAGCGTAGCAATCCTCATAATTCTTCATAAAATGTTTTATTAATTTTCAATCAATTCTTAATTATATTCGCTATTATATTTGTATGTGGATGGATAATTTAAACCTTGAAATAACGGCATAATGATTTATATATATATTTAAGATTAAATAAAAATAATTTAAAATGCTTTCTTTTTAAAATATATTTAACGTTTTTCTGATTTAATGTTTTATAGATATAGCTGAAACTAAAGTATTTTTTTATAAGATCTGTCAAATATGTTTTTTTTTTTAAATAAACAATATAAAGAAAATATGTTAAAAGTTAAAATAAAAATCATCCATTTATAATTAAAAATGAGAATTTTGTGTAAACAAAAAATCAATTAGTGACCGCACCCGGGCTAAAAGTAAAATCTAGTTTACTGATTGATTTTGTTTCAACAAAAGACTTTATCATTAAATCAGAGTACCGTTACTTCTGCTAAGCTTTAACATTTTATAACACTTAAAAAGAAATTTAATTAGTGAAATCTGAATCAAATTATATGATTTATATATTTTAATAATTTTAAGTAAATTAAAAATAACACCTCGGAGACTTTCTCAGTAGTAAAAATTAGATTATATTATTTTGTTTAATTAAAAGTCAATTGGTCCTGAGGCAAATGAAATTCCAAAAAGGTGTTAAGGCTTGGTGAAAATAATATAAATAGGCAGTATTTTAAGCAGGAAGATATACTCCATCTTGCGTTTGAAGAGCTGTAGACGAAAAGCTAAAAATATGGCCTGCTAGTCAGGCAAGAATTGCTGCAATTCCTGTGATGGAACACCGAAGTTCAATCCATCCAATGCCGAAGCAACAATCAACGTTGCCCTAACAAGTTTACAATAAATAGAAGATGCCGTAAGCCACTAAAAAGGACTTGCCTGTGTTCCAATTTCAATCCAGCTAAAGGAACACCATTTTAAAATCGTCTCCCAACTAAACAAAAAGATGCCATAAGCCGGCAAAGAACTTGCCTTCATGCCAGCTTGAGTATCTCCAATTCAACTATAGGAGAACTGTTTTAATGTGATTAAAATTGCAGAGCTCTGTGTACACTACAAAATGATCATTATTTTTTTTAAAAAAGAGGTTAGCTAACCATATTATTGTAAACTCTTTCTAAATTGTTTTCTAAATAATATTTAAATTCTATAAAATGAAATACTTTTGCTAATTTCTTTATTAATTCAATATTGTAAACTCTTTCTAAATTGTTTTCTAAATAGTATTTGAATTCGATAAAATGTAATACTTTTGCAAATTTTTCTTTATTAATTCAATATTTTTGCTATATAATTTAATCACTGCAGTTATATTTACCTTTCTTTTGCTTATTTTAATAATTATTAATTATGCCTATGTTTCAAAACGGCGTGCATTTATTTACAGAATATGTATTTTAAAGATATAGTTTAAAATCTTTGTATTATTATTTATTATAGCGTCATTTAGCCCTCTGTTTCGAAACCCTGATTTATAAATAATGATGACTCTCTGTGCTCATTATTATTTTGCCATTTGTAAATTAATTAATATAAATATAAAATGTGGCTTATAAATCCAAATTTGCAAACGTTAATTATTATATTACTAAAAATTAAACTAGCCTGGAGTGTGATCATAAGTATATTTTTTTTAGTAAAGTATTCGTAAGTCCCTTAAATATACTTTTCCCCCTTTTAAAAGTTTAGTAGTTATAGATAACTAAAGAGATTGAACGGGATAAAGTAAAGTTTGTATATATATATTCCCGTCAGTAGCATATTGTATTTCTCATGCTACAGAAGAGTTGGCTCTTTTGATCTGATAAACTAGTGTTTCTTTAATGTATAATATTTAATTTATAATATACTTTGGCTTGGCGGATGTGGAATTTATTAATATTTTATCGTTGTGCTGTTTTGTTTTTATATATATAAGATGGAGCCACGGTAAGTCCAGCCCATCTTCCTCTTTTATGGGTAGTGCAGTAGCTAATACTGAGCTAAGGGCCAGATTAGCACATAAGTCCCCCGCCTCTTATGAACCAAATAAAGGTTCCCTTTTAGCAGCATGACAACCGGTTATTGGGTAAACCGGTGTTGGTCACAAAAACCCTAAAAACTATTCTTCCATCCGCAGAGCAATTTTAATATTATATTTTACTTGTGCCTAGCGTATTAGTAAAATCTTTATAGCCAACTCTACCTCCATAATATGCAGTCTTCGGCGTTGATCCGAAGCATTCTTGAAAACCCGTTCGATCTAAAGCTATCTGGGATGATTTATATGCCCATATTTAATATAAAAATTTATTATAATCACATGTATTATTAAATTTCACTCCAGACTTGGTTTGATTTTATGTATAATGGCCACTCAAACTGATTATGAAACGGCGTAACTAATAAGTGAATGTAGTGATTAATTGTATAGCATAATATTTAGCTCCATTAAATTTGAGCCACAAATTTATTTAAGCCAAATATCCAGTATTGTTTGTACACGTGGCCTAGAGTAATGTTACTTAATAAATAAAAATGCCTATGTGCATTATCAACGCTAAATAATGGTTATAACAATATATATATATATATATATATATGAAATTTGTCAATAAATATATTTTTAATTCATCATATATCAGTTTCTGTCTCATTATTAAATCAATCCAATTCATTAATTGATTATAGCTATTCATTAGTAAAGCCCTTTTTAATTAAATATATTAGATTTTATCTTTGGAATGTCTCTAGTATTTAAGTTATTTATATATATGTTTAAGTCCATGAGTCTTATTGTTTTCTCCGAATTGCTGGCGGGCCGGATTAAGAATTAATTCTCATGTGCCATCATTGTTATGTTGTCCATTAGGTGTTTGATCTGGGGCTTAGAGAGTGGGTTCGAATTCAGGCTGGTCCCTGACCTAAATCTTGGGCTTGACTGGGTTTGAAGTACATTTTGTGAGTTCCAGCTCGTGTTAGATGGATAAACATGTTTTGACCGGCACAGTATATTAAAAAATAAATCATGAGCAATTATGATTACAATTTTTTTTTTTGACATTTGAAATTTATATTTATTTTTTATAGCCATTAATATATACTTTTTAATTTAATACTCAATTAAATAATTCTTAGGAAATTTCAGTGACTACCTATAAATGCAAGAAAAAGAACAACTTATCAGAACATAACTACAACTACCAAGTGGAAAGTTTAATCAAATAATATGACTTTAATTTATAGAAATGGAGGTCATGTTTTATAAATGTCTTTCATGAATTAGGGACATACTTTAATTAAATACAGTATTTTTTTTTCTAATAGAAATTGTAAATATACCTTTAAAGAGATATCTTAAACAATTTCACAATTTTGCTATTTTTTTATTTGAATTTAGTCATAGTTAATATTATTTTTACATAATTATGTTTAATATCATAAATAAATCAATTTAAGTATCATTTATCAGCTCATTATTTAAGTACAATATATGATGTTATATAAGTCATATTTTAAATTGTGTATATAACAAGACAGGACTCTCAGGAGTAACTTTTTTTTTTAGTTAAGCCAAATTCCAACACTGCTAACCTTAAATCAGAATAGAAATAGATCTTCAGAATTTGACTGTTGCATATATCTTATTTAAATAATGAGTTTGTAGAATATTTAAATGCATTCATTCATAATTGTTTAGATTATTTTTAACAAAATTATTTTAGAATTTTTTATTATATAGACATATATATATATAGTGAATAAATGTTCTCAAATTATATATATATTATAGTATAATTTGGAAACATTCTCAGAGAAGCGTTCCTCTGCCTGGACATATGTACCTTTTGATGGTAAGTTTGTAGTGATCTTTTAGTAAATTATAATTTGAAAAACAAAAGCCTTTAAACATTGAATTGTGCAGTGAATGATATATAACAAAATAAAAATAATAAAATAGAGTAACATTGCTACATTAACTAAAATAAATATCTTAAAATAAATTGCTAAAATATTTCTCTCTATGTTAAGCATCATTTGTCTTTTTATAAAGTTTGTCAGTTAAAAATATTTTATTCTACATGTCTTTGGATAAATTCAGAAAGAATTATTCTAAAACAATTTTTAATAATGTGAAAGGCTAAAACTGTCGACAGAAGTGCCTTAAAAATGCTTATATGACAGCCAATCAGATGTAATAATGACTGCACATGGAACTCTCAATTCAAGAACACAAGCCAGAAAAAGATGGGACCCACCTTCTTCTATATACTTAAATTTATATGTAAATAAGTCAGACTCAAGCATTCCGAACTGAGAGCATGAAGCTTAAAACATCTTCACATTTAATTCACTAAATATTATATATAAATAAACAATGTGAAATCTTTTGATTTACAACAAAGCAATTTTCAAATCTAATGAAATGATAGTAATAAATGTAAATATATAAATTTTTTAAGCACTAGCAGATGATCTAATAATAACGTGAAAGGCTAAAACCTTCGACAGAATCGCCTTAAAAATGCTTATATGACAACCAATCAGATGTAATAATAACTGCATGTGGAACTCTCAATTCAAGAACACAAGCCAGAACATGAGAAAAAGATGGGGTCCACCTTCTTCTATACCAAAATTTATATATAAATAAATTGGACTCGAGCATTCCGAACTAAGAGCAGGAAGCTTAAAACATCTTCACATTTAATTCACTAAATATTATATATAAATAAACAATGCAAAATCTTTTGATTTACAACGAAGCAATTTTCAAATCTAATGAAATGATAGTAATATTTACTAAGACAATAAACCTAAAGCATGTGTGGTTAACAAATGTAAATATATAAATTTATTAAGTGCTAACAGATGATCTAATAATAACGTGAAAGGCTAAAATCTTTGACAGAAGCGCATTTTTAAGACGCTTCTGTCAAAGGTTTTAGCCTTTCACGTTATTATTAGATCATCTGCTAGCGCTTAATAAATTTATATAAAAACAATTTTTGTAAATCTGTTTTATTGACTAATTAAAACTTAAACTGATGTAGTATTCAGACATTTCTCCTTTAGTAGATTCTGTACTTCCTTGTCATTAATTACATATACTAATCAAATTACCAGTATTTACTACTTGAAAAGCAAAGCAACTGAAACGTAAATGAAATAGAAAGAAATCTACAGTTCAGTACTTTGAGCCAAGTAATCTCAGTAAAGAATCTGAATATAAATGCAAATTATATTTTAAAAAATTAATGTTTCAACATAAAAAAAATTACAAGCTTCATTTAGGTGTGAAGAAATAATTGAAACTTATTATTCAGCGACAAACTTAACTAAAATTGTGTTATTACACTATACAAGGATATGAGAAAGCAGTCTGATAAATCTTTCTATATTACCATTTTAATATTTTATTTTTGGGGAAAAAACACTATGGTGAACAAACTATATCCATTTCTAAATATCTTTAACCATTTTTTCCTAAGTTGCATTTTTCAAATTTACAAGTTATGATCTACTGCTATCAGTATCTCTGACTTACAAAATAATTTTAGTAATTATAGTTTTCAGCAGTAAATTTAAAAAATTTACTTAACAGTTTCTTTCAGTTAGCATACAGTTATATGCTTGCATGATTGATTTAACAGAGATACATAGACATACAATGAATTCAAGAATCTAATAAATGAAATTATTGGAAAGTGTCTAAAAGTGGGTTTCTAGAAATGTAGATTTTGTAACAGATATATATATATATGCTTATAATATGTATTTGTAATTGTAATGTTTTTAAATTTGTGTTGTTTTTCTCTGCAGGAATATTATAATTTTGTTATAAAATGTTGTACTATTAATAACAGTTTAAAATACTTATCAATAATAGAGATATTTTTTTGATATTAAATCTTTTATTGACTGTGCACTAAAAAGAAATAAAATAATTCTTTCTCCAACCATAATTGAAGTTTATAGATTTAATTTGAAATTAAAGCATGGAGGAGGGGCAAAAATTAATTAAGTCATAGGGAGTGATTTAATTAATTTTTGGAACCCCCATGCTTTTTTTTCATATGTCATAGTATTGGTACAGTAAATGAAAATGTAAAACTGTATTATACTTTAAATTAACTGGACACTTATAGTTGATATGTTTATATCACTAGATATTTCTGCTATAAGTTAAAATGTATACCCCTTATATATATCATATTTAGTATGTGTACATAATAATATATAAACATTACAAGCATAATAATGTGTATATATTGTAAATGAACTTTATTTAATACATATAATTTTACTTAAAATCAATATCACACATATAGTGTATGTAAATCGTTAGATATTTCTGTGGTAAATTAATATATATATATACACTTAATGTTATATGAATTTCTATTTTATATTATTAATATATATATTATATTTAATTATTAAAACCAGTCAGTACTTAAGACATTCCCAATATCAATAATAATCAACAATCTCAATCTGTTGTCAAAGCAACCTCCTTTTAACAATTATTGTCTAATATATCATAGGGGCTGAAATTATTGATACAAAGAATTTTATCTTTTCATGATTGTTTTAAATAATGCAATTTTTTTAGTTTATTTTTTAAAAAAAAACACAAAAACATTTTTTTAAAAGTAAAAGTAGAAATAGTTTTAAATAGAAAACTTAATAACTGCTTTATTATATATATATATAATTATGTATGCATACTAAATATGATATATACATTAAAAATTTAAACTGCCTTCTCGTAATAATTATTTAAAACAAATAAAAATTCTAAGCATAATTGTTAATTGTGATACATGAAATTGTTGAATATTTTTCATATTTTTCTCACCCTCTGTTCTATATCTATCAAACTAGTTGATATACTGAAAAGTTGAGTGTTTTAAATGGATTACAGTGATATAACTTAGTTATATATCAATTTTCAAGCAATTCTATTGAATTTAAATATGATAAACCTTAATTTTAAAATTTCATTCTAACTTGAAAAAGATTGAAAGTTGATAAACAAACCGATTTTGCATAATCAGTAAAGCATTTAAAAATAAAAAAATTATATCTGATATGATAGTAATAAATTATAATTTAAATTTCCACATAGTTGGCACAAATGCTTTTCATTCTAAATTTAAAAAGTTTTTTTTTATATATTTTTTACAACAAATGAATTTTTTGCAGGGAAATACTTTTGATATTTTAAAAATTGGAGTATTAAATAAACAGTTTCTTTTTTATTTAACATATATATCTAAATAAATACTCTTTAAGCATTTCATTGTAGAGCAAAAATCTTTCCCTAACTCTGCATAAGGATACATTGAAGAAGATAATATTAATCAGATTTGGCAACTGGAAAATAAGGATTTGAGTATTTTTAATCCCGTTTTACATTCTAATTAAAAATAATCAAATAAACATTTAACAAATCTCATTTGAAGACTAGCTTTGTTATCTGTACTTAGTAATATATATATATACTGTATGTTAATTCTATTATTCTCACAGATAAAAGATGAATTCATAGTATTATTACCGGGAACTTCGGTATAAAAAAAATATAATAGCTAAATAGCTGATGTTTCAGTACAATAACAAGTACTTTCATCAGAGCTGCTTCTTTCTCAAATCATAAGAATGCATATGGTGAGATTTAAAATCATTTTTTTCCTTTGTTATTTTCTCCTCATTCTCAAATTCTATTGGTTGAGAAGTTTTAAAAAATATTTTATCCTCCAATAGCTTTTTTCAAATATTGTTAGTTTTCTTTAATTCTCACTTTTCATTTATGCTCTTAGGTCTTTTAAAATTCTTTATTGCTTCCCTTAGCAGTCTCTGGTCATATTGTTCAATTTTTGCCAGAAAATATGTTTTATTAAAATTGATGTTATGGATAGTTAATGTGTAAATAAATGGCTGATGAATTAAATTTTTCTCTGACTGCTAAAATGTGTTCTTTATTTTTTATATTTATACTATAATTGATCTCCAATGTATGAATGTAAACAAACTCCACATGGAATTTCATATACACCATGACACTCCAAAGCAATTTTATCTTTAGGGTGTGGAAATACTTCATTAATTTTTTTTAAATATAATATAAATTGTGTGGATATAATTTTTCTTTAAAACATTACCAAGTTTTTAAGTTACCCCCTTTATATATGGAGAATTTAGAAAAGAAAATTTTGATATCAACAATTAAAAAACCATCTGTATGGCTGAGGTATGTTGATGATATCTTTGTTATTTGGCCTCATGGTAAACATGCTCTTGATGAAATTTTAATTTTCATGAATTCTTTTCACAACAACATCATATTTATTATGGAAATAGACAATAATAACCAACTCCCATTCTTAGATGTTTTAATTGAAAGAAAGAAGGATGGTTCTTTATCTCATGGTATATATAAAAAGCAAACATCCACTGAGAGATATCTATATTTTTCTTCTCATTACTATCCAGCACAATTATTTTCAGTAGCAAAGACATTGTTAGATAGAAGTAAAAGACTTTCTGATGACAATCATTTTCATCAAGATATCTATGCTACTAAAAAAAATGCTTCTTCATAATGGTTTTGATCAGAGGATTAATAATAGGGTGTTTGTTTGTTTTTTTATAAAATAAGAAAAACGATTTTGATACTTCAAAAATTAAGACTGTTCTGCTATATATAAAGGGAATAACTGATAAAATGGGTAATGTTTTAAAGAAAAATAATATCCACACAATTTAGATAAAATTCCTTTGGGATGTCATGGTATATATGAAATTTCATGTGGAATTTGTTTACATTCATACATTGGATAAACCAAATAAATATACAGTAATAAAAGAAGAACATGTTTTGGCAGTTAGAGAAAAATCTAATTTATCAGCCATTTATTTACGCATCAAATTAACTAACCATGACATCAATTTTAATAAAACACATATTGTGGCAAAAATTGAACAATATGACCAGAGACTGGTAAGGGAAGCTATAGAGATTTTTTTAAAGGCCTAAGAGCATAAATGAAAAGTGTAAATTAATGAAATTTAATAATATTTGGAAAAAGTTATTGAAGAATAAAATATTTTTTAAAACTTCTCAACCAATAGAATTTGAGAATGAGGAGAAAATAACAAAGAAAAGAAAACGTAAAGATTCAAGTCTCACCACACACATTCTTATGATTTGAGAAAGAAATTTTGAGGAAAGTACTTGTTATTGTACTGAAGCATAAACTATTTAGTTATTATATTTTTATTATGCGGAAGGTCCCAGAAATAATACAATGAATTCATATATATATAAACCTGTTTGAAATTTGTAACTACCAAAATATAATACTCTTTCTTAATCTATATACCAATATTCACATAATTCCTTAAATATATGAATATGATCTAATAAAAATATTTTTCAATATTTTTGCAATAATTAATTACTTAATTTCTGATCATTATAGACATATTTATATTTAATTAGTGATTCATTTTTTTCAGTTCAATCTCTTTTGCATCATGTTTCTGCTATGGATCTTTATCTTTTTTCAAATATCCATTTCATTTATTCTCAGCAAACAATCTACCTTTATTTTATTTCCCAATTTTATTTGATTTTCTTATATTGCTCTTACATGAAACTTTTTATCCAGAAGTTGTTTCTCTTCTTTATATAATATTCAATTCTTTAAAACATAGTTAATAAAAATCTATATTTTGTAATGTAATATGTGTATTTTTTTTGTACTTTATTTGTTTCTTTTTGTTTTTTAAATTTTTATTACACTATTTTTTCAATTATTTTCTATAAAAATATTATGTTGTTTACACTTTTAACATTCAGTATGTTTGAAGCTTGTAAATCAAAGTGTAATAACTTTTGACCTGAGCCAACTGAAGAGTGCTGGTTCAGCATGAAATGCATCTTGGGAATCATTTGCTTTTTCAGATATTTTTATTTATATGTTTTAAGTTTGTGTGGCTGAATGGAAGTTTTTAATATGTCTAAAAATGATAATACAGATGGAAAGATTAATGATATGTATTTATATTTAATTAAAAAAATTATATTAATCTTCAATTGAGTTTCAAGTTTATATTTGAGTTAAGAATGATATAATAATAATGTGGAATTATATAAGTAATTAATAATAATCATTGATATATTTATCTAAAGTACATGATAAGTGCAAAAATTTTAGCATTTACAGATCAAATTGAAATAATGAAGTCATATGAGACATGATTTGGTTCAACTGAAGAATGCTGTTTTTGTGTGAATTGCATCTTGAAGGTCATTTACTTTTTTCAGATGCTCTTTATTCATATTTTTTAAGAGTGTGTGATGGGATGGAAAGTATATTTAAAAATATTTTAATATATTTGTTTCCAGTAAAGTTTATTTATAAAATTATGCATGTAATTTATAGGGAATCCTATTGACGGTCCAACAAGTGGTCCAGCACCTGGTCCTTGGGATATTCCTGCTGAACCTCCTTCACTTTTTGAAGATAAAACAACTGAATTAGAAGTGCCACATACAGCATCTGTGAAACAATGTCATACTTGTTTGGGAAACCAAAGAGTTATTTGTAAAAAGTGTTCTGGAATGGGAAATGTAAGAAAACATTTTTCAAATGTGTGATTTTAAAGTATAAATTAATGCATATGCAGGTGTGTCTCCATATGTACAATGTTAGATTTTGGATTCAGATCACTAATAAATTTTATAGTTAATGTGAGAGCTAATTGTAAAGAACCAATAAAAGCAATATGTGACTAAAAATACATTTTTTTATCAACTTATTGCATAAGTTATATATATATATATAGCCGCAATCTAATACATTAGTGAAGTAAATAAATAATTATTAAAACAAAATAGAAAACATAAATCGGTACTTATGTATTTTCCCATGACCATCTTCAACAGAACATATTAATTTAAATCTATAGGTTTAATGATCATTATTTTTTTTTATGATCACTTAGTATAAAAATTTTTAATGTTGAATCTTAAGAAATATGTGTAATATGTTATGTCATCATTTGATTATTGCATATTTGTATATATATATATATAAATGTGTTTGAAATGATTATTATATTTTAGATAAAAGTCATTTATTTCTTTAACATTATGTTTTTTTTCATTATATATATATGTAAAATAAATAAAATATCCGTTAATTAAAAACAATATTGTAATTATAATTGAAATAATATTTTTAACGGTTTACAAACAATTACAAACAATCTTTAAATCCGCAGAAGTACTTTCGGTTACTTTCTAACCTGCCTCAACTGCCATTAAATTCAAAAACTAAAAGCGGAAGCAAATATCATCAATTCAAATTCCACGAATCTTGTTATTCGTGGAATTTGAATTGATGATGTTTGCTTCCGCTTTTAGTTTTTGAATTTAATGGCAGTTGAGGCAGGTTAGAAAGTAACCGAAAGTACTTCTGCGGATTTAAAGATTGTTTGTAATTGTTTGTAAACCGTTATATATATATATTTATGATTATTTTTTGTACAATTTATTAATTTCATTTTTTTATATATTTAATTATTATTGTGTATATTCATCCGCAAAAAATCACAGTGTTTGGTGACAGTTTTTGTTGAAAATAATTGATGGAAAAATACTTAAGTATCCAAAAATCACTAATAAAATTGTTCTATTACTTAATTAATCTTTTTAGTGAGATCAACTTAGCAAAATCCAATGCAAATATGGTTATACAATAATAATATATACACAACTTTAGTCCTCAATGCAAGATCTGAATGATTGTGGAACAGATATATATATGTGGTAGTATATCAGTGCAAGCAAATTCGCACACCAACAATTTCATACATTTATTTATAGAAGCAGTTTTACATATTTATGCATAGTAATAATAATAAAATGTGTGATTAATTAACAAAGTTATTATTATTTTAAATTTAATATTGTGTAAAAAAAATTTAATGTATTAAATAATATTTCTCGCATTCCTAACAATGGATTTTAAAAAAATCACTGCAATAAAACTCTGAAAAAATTTTAAATTTAGCAATCAATATGATTATTTTTCTTTTTTTGTAAGAGATTAAATATTTGGCAATCATCGATCTTATGATGGGTTAATAACAGTAGAGATGTGAGGCCGAATCTCTCCTCTTTCTTCATCAGCTGCATTTAAAAGGAATCGGAAGATAATCAATATTTTTCATGGATCTCTCTCCTTCGGCTAGATTACAAATGTTTAATCTTCAATATAACTAAAGAACAATTGGAAATTTGAATGTGAATTCTACTTGTTAATTGGTAATTTAAATAATCGTTTGTGGAAAATTGGGCCTGAAGATTGAAGATCATGATTGAATAAAATAAAATGTGCACAATAAAATAACTTAATAAGGGTAAAAAAAATGTTTTAACTCTTTTATGTATTTGTAAATGGTAGTTTAGGGCGGGAAATACATAAATAAATTAGGTAATTAATTTGAAGATGATAATAATAAAAGAATAATACAAATATAAAACTTCATAAAAATATTGTTTTAATTAGACTAATGGATTCATTTTAATTATATTAAAGAAGGTTGAATATTAATTTTACTTTTAAATAAAATAAAATATATATGTCATTGAAAGTGGAGTAGACATATTTCTATTATCAACTTTTAAAAGTTTGGCATTGAATTATATCTGATATCACAATATAAAGATAATATCAAATAATAGACAATTATTTTATAAAATATGATATATTTAAGATAATTGTTTACATGTTTGATCTTTATAATTTATTTGTACATCATATAAGAATATAGATATCGGGGAAAATATTTTAATTTGCATTACAAATCTAAAAATATTTGAGAAATGAATATTTTAAAATTTATAACAATATTTCTGCCTAATTTTATAAATAAAGTTTAAAAGTAACATATTATACATAAGAGACAACCTAAGTAATGAATGATTTAAAAGTATGAATCAATATTCATGTCTTTGTTTGAAGTGGATACATATGTGTAATGGTTACGATATACTCTTCACCCACATCAATTTATTTAATATAAACAATTATCTAATTTATTAATTTTTGGTTAAACTAATAAAAAAAATGTATTAGTTAAATTATGAATTATGCATATATCTAGTATTGAATTATTTATTAAAGAATTTATTTATTAAATTAATTATATTTATGTGAATAAATTCATTGGTTTTTTTATTATTACCGGTTTTCATTTCATTTCGTAAATTTCAATTCAGACATTTCAATCATTAAATTTCAACTCATCTATTTATCTAATTACATATCTTAATTTATAGTTTTTAAGACATAAGTCATAATAGCAGTGGGTATATGGATACATATGTGTAATGTAAAACAATGAAAGTATTTCAGCTATACTCATAGCCCTAGAAGGAAGAATTATTTATATCTTTAGATTGCATCTACCCTCTAGACATGACCATTATGCCCAGAGTACAAAATTCAATGGAAACATGGTTTCTTTCATCTTATGAAAATGGAGGTTCAAAATGTTAATCAATCTCAACATATATATAAACAAAGCAAAGCAAAACTTCATATAGTAGTGCCACCTGTGCTAAACAGAGTAATCAATAAATGCCAGAAGGCTTGTGCATAAAATCCCTATCTAATGCCTACTCATCCAATATCCCCAGACTAGTTTCTGGCTTGTGGCCTTCGTCAATGAGGAGCTTTGGATCTGAGAGCACTGCATCTAGATCTTAGGATCTAATGCAACCCTCTAGCAACCACCTTTTATCTCTACTTAACTACAAAACCATGAGCATGAAATTGAAAACACAAAAAATATTTTCAATCTAAGCTCAATAGCTTATATAGTCATATGGGTCTGAACTCAGTTCAGCACCCATACATTTTGGTGTCTCTGGCTCTTTAACAACCATAGCCACCACTACCCTATTAGGCAGGATTGGTAGGCATTAGATAGGGATTTTATGCACAAGCCTTCTGGCATCCATTGATTACTCTGTTTAGCACAGGTGGCACTACTATATGGAGTTTTGCTTTGCTTTGTTTATAAACAATTATGTGCTAGTATTGGAGATGTGATCATGTGATGCTTGCTGGTTTAACATATATATATATAAGGAATACTAAATTGAGAATAAAGAACTAATGTATTTAAACATCAAAAATATCTAATTAACAACATAATTTAATTACTAGTTAGGTTATATGTATACACACATATATTTGACAAAATTCAAAGTTTCTATTAACTGAGAGAATTAAGTAATATTTTAACAAATATTATTTTGTAAATATTTACTGGTATATTTCAGGAATATTAAATATTTTGTTTAGCATTTAATATTATTAATAATAATTATAAAAACTAAACAATTTTTTTAAAAAAATAGAAAAAATTATTATAATGCTTTTTTCTTTATCTCAGGATTCTTTTATAGTCTAGTACTTTTAATAAAGAATTTCCCTTGCTTGATATTATTCAAGAGATTTTTATTATAACTGATTGTTTCAGTCTTTGTTTTAAATGAACTCTTTCCATAGTTAGTTCTTATTATAAGACAACAATAACACAATAAATGTTGTTTCAATTTTTTCTTAGTAATATATTGTAACGAGCACAGACGTTCGTTACATTGTTTTTTTTTATATTTATTAAACATGAAAGTAAATTAAAAAGTTCGCATTTAAAAAGTTTCTTTAAGAATTAAAAATTGAAATTAAATATCATCTTAAACTCGTATATATTAAATCGCACAGATAATGAAAAATTATTAAAATAAAACTTTATTAAAGAAAAAGTATTTTAAAAATAAATTTTAAAAAGATTTGGAGATAAAATTATATCTTTAAATTTATCTTTAAATACATCTTTGATTTGGAAAACAGGTTAATTAATCAAAAATGGAAATGATTGTTAATTAGTCAAATGTAAATCAGCCTTGGGCATTTAAATGTAAAAACATCGGTCAGATAGGAAAACAATAGAAACTTTTAGCAAATGAAATAAATCCATTGGGAAATCGGACCTCAACGAAAAGGATCATCGCATCGATGACGTAATGTAAATGCAATCCTTCAAATGAATATAAAAGGACATGGTTGAAAATTATTAGTGACTAGTGAGTTATTATGATTATTACGATGTGACAGATAGATGTTAGTGCGGAGGTGCGGGAGAAGAGATTGAAGGACGCACGTTCAATCCCTTCAGTTGTTATAAAATGGAAAAATGAAACATTGCTTTTCTTATATTCAGAGGACCACAGGATCATCGGGAAATTTAACGCTGGATTTCAAACGGCAAGCAATTGTAAAAGATGAACATTTCTAAAACCGTAAGAACTTTCTAAGATATAACGAACAATATTAATTTGAAAACACTAAGAACTTTAAATTTTAAACTTTCCTAGTATTTAATTGTTACAAATAGAATCCTATCTGACCAAACTAAATTCTTTATTAATAGTGTTATTTGATGTATTTTTTTTCTTATTTATGTAAAATCATTTCCATTTATTTATTTTTTATTCTTTAAGTTTTTATCATGATTTTTTTTGTTTTTCGTTAAATTAATTATATAAATGTTAAACTTAAGTCGGGCGTGAATGGCTGTATAGATTTGTAAAGTTATATTAGGGGAGGGTAATCTTAGGTTATTTGTGTCGTTGTTAGATTGGGTCAATGGATTGGATATATTGATGTAGTTAGTAGATGTAGTCGGAGATTCGCTACTGGCAGAATCGCTTCATACGCCGCACTCTCCCGATTTGCCTATGGAAGGAATTATAAGACGCAGAGCGCAGTTCCTTTCTATGGAGTTTTTTTTTATTGTTCTTCTCGTTAGATAGAAGTAATATTCCTGTCTAATGAGAGTCAATATCTTCTCTTAATCTTTTTGGTGCTGCCGTATTCCGTATTACATTGAATACATCGATGTATCAGATGGATTGATGCCAGTTTGACTGCGAATTTTAGCCTAAGGTTAAATAGGGATAGAATATTTTATTTTCAAATGCAAATCTATGTGGTCTATTCATACTTGACCCTAAATAAAAATGCATTAAATTTAAGTTGTTTATAGACGCTTGCATGGATTGGTTATCGGTTAAGTATGTTTTGGGTTTTCATATTTGATCAAAATATATAGACATTCGATAAATAATGATACCTTACGGTGAGTATCTAAAATGTATTTATTCGGATGTCTTTTAAGTTATTGGTGACAATGCAAGTATCTTATGGTGAATACTATTGGGTTACGTATAAATTTCCCTCCGCAATTGTCAGTAATCAATAATTTTGTATTTTGATCGTTTATGTTTACTTTGAAATGTTTTTGACCGTGAAATCTATGTAACCGATCTATATTCAACATTATAAACAAGCTTTCATAAATTTATCTGTGCGAACTTAATTAAAATGTAAAATTAGAATATAATAGTAATTAAATGTAAATTAAAGTCAAAAATCAAAGTTAAAAATAATGTTAAATGTTAAAATGTAAAACTAATACTAAAATAATTTTAAATCTTATATATATGTGCATAAATAAATGTTTGTATGCTAATTTCTGGCAGTGGCTTATTTTATTTATTTTTTAATGTTGAAATCTAATTAGATAAGATATGATATTATTAAATCTCTGCTACTCCCTGAGCTAGTGACATGGGCTAACGACCGGATGCAAAAAAAAAAAAAAGAAAAAAAAAATTTTTTTTTTTACTTACGTATCTGCCTACTCTATAAATTTTTCTAGGTTCAAATGCCTAGATGGCGCCCTGTAGTGCAGTTACGTTAAGTCGCTTTCTCCGGATCGTTACAACATATTACTTGTCATGATTTTCTATATGGTAGAAATGTAAATTATTCTTCAACAGCTTTTCTTAATTGGTTAGTTGAATTTAAAATGAAGCCATTTTGTGAGGCTTTCTTTAAGTCATTTCACAGAGTAGTTGATGGATGAGTTAAAAGTTTTTTAACTGTTCATTTTTAACTAAGTTATTTTGCTCAAGTTTGAAAGGATAGCATATATATATACTACTGGCTTAATCTCAGCCCGAGTTGATAAAAGTTGTAATAAGAACTAACATAAAAATTCTCTCTCTAGAATAACAACTAACTTTTTAAGTCAGAAAGTGTCTATATACTGCTCAATTTCACAAACAAATCAATAAGCAGAGGATTATAGATTTGTTAAATCAACAAATTTGAGTCATCTCCCAGTTAACTGCAATAAGAAAATTTGATAATTAATTAATTCTTTATCATAAGACTTTCAAAATTCGAAACATGTTTTGTAGTTGACATTAAAAATTAAATATATTTCTGTATTTTAAAATTAAAATTAGAACGGGAGGAAAATTTTTTTTTTTTTTTCAAATTTAATTGTTACAGAAGAAAAAAAAACGTTTTTTCCTTTCCTTTTTATACAGTTAAAATAAAAAAAATATATTACAATTTTAATCACTGGCTTAAACGATTTTCTTTTTTAAAAAAGTGTTTACATTTTTTTTTAGTTGAATTACTATCATGATTGGACTGCCACAGGATATATGCACACAGACATATTAAACAGAATCTACAAAACATTTGTAATCATGCTAACATTAACTGCTTTTTTTTTTTTCAATTTACAGGATATTTTTGATAAATTCATGTAGTCTCATATTTTCAAACCTTTATAAAATTTATTATTAACTTCTATTACCAGAGATTTTCTAAAAATAATAAATTTATGTTTTCTAATTTACTTATTTCCACCATAATAGCTTTGCCTTAATATTTCATCCAAAACTTTTCACTTGTATCATTTTTTTTTATACTTTTTCTAAACTCACCAAATATATCCTTTATTCCCCATCATATTTTCTATTACCTCTCTAAATGTAAGTTAATATACACACTATATCAAAAACCTTTCATTTCTTATTTTTATTAATATTTCTATAATTTAAACAATAAATTTTTATGTAATGATAATCTTCTATATACTTATAACATATATATCCTTCCTGATAAATAGATTAAAAGTAATTCTTCCATGGAGTTGTACATCATTATACATTATCGACAGTCATACATTCATATAACAACAATATATATATATTGACATGATAACAGTAAAATATAAAGAAAATTTATTATTCACGAAATTCATATAATTCTTGCTTGTCCATTTCTCTCTTTAAATTTATCTTTTTTCCCAACTTTATAAAAATATTATCAATACAGATAAAATATTTTAATAGTTTATTTATATATACATATGTATATGAATACAATGAGGGTCATTATATCAATTTAATTATTGTTGAGTTTTATATATAAAATTCTAAGTCCTACTCCCCCCCCTCCCAATCGGATTAATTTAACCATTTTAAAATAATATAAAATATGCATTTTGATACTATTCATGTGAAAGAAAGCATTTGTTTTCAGAATCATCAGTAAAATCATTTTATATAATGTAACAAAAGTTTTGTTTAAATAGAGTTTGTTTTTATTTAAAAGAATTGTAATGAATTATCATTCATAATGGATTAAAATAATAGAAAAGGTTGTCTTATGCAGCTAATGCAATGACAAGCTTGAAACTGACAAATCTTGAGACTGAAGCTCAACCTATCATTTCCAATGTTTGAATGTCATGTGGTTTGAATAACTAATTATTCAATTTTTTTTCCCATGGGAAAAGTTTATATATTTTATACTTCAAATATTTTTCAAAAACAATGTTTATGTTAATACTTTATTATCTAAGAAGATTTCTACATCTGCATAAAGAGAAAAGAATGAAAAACTAAATATTCAAATTAGGCAATGTTAATAATTATAAACCTGTTCAGAATCTTTGTGTGTGTTTACATATATATATATAGTTTCAGCTCAATTTAAATAAAAAAGTTTATAATGTGAATTTTTGAATATTATTTCATAAAAAAAGTTAAACATAAAATAATATCATATGCCTTTCTCAGCTTACTTATGTTTTCAAGAGAGTTCTATTTATTCTACTCTAGAGCTATCTAGTGTAATTCTAAGCAATCATTAGAGACTAATTGTATAATATTTTAATATCCAAATCTCCAGACCAGTTTCTAAATATTGCCTTCATTAATGAGAACTTAGGATTCAAAGCAATGCATCTAACAACTAGTATTTATTCATTTGCACTATTCATGCCAACTTGCTTGCATATTTTATAGATCTGACACAAGATAAGTTATATATATATATTTTAATGATCAGTTTTGCATAAATTGTGGGTCTTTTTCATATTTTGGCTAGATAAATTCATTTTGGCATTGTATACTTTCGACAACTTACTCATTGCTTCCAAAAGCAGTTCTATTCACTTTACTCAGCTTTAAGCCTGAATGATCATTGGATAAGCATATTGTATAGTATTATAAAACCATCATCCTTTTGCCTTTATCAATGATTAATTGATCAAAAGTTTATGTGATGTTTAAATATTTCATATATCCAGGTTATGTATTAATCCAGGAACGTTTAGTTGTAGAATCTTTTACCATTTTGCTAAATCTCATAGAGCATTAAATATATGAATAATAATTAAGCATCTGATAACATCAGGAAGATTTTTAGAACAACAGCATTTTATGGTCAAAAAATGAGATGCTATAATGATGACCATATTGATTATTGATCACAGGGTTGTTTACCAAAGCACTTTATGAAATAATAAAAGCTGCTTTTCAGAATATTACTTTATATCAAAGTAAATCATTTTTAACTAGTGTATCATAAGTCAAAGATTTCCTCAACTTCTTATAGATAAACAGTGGAGAAACAAAATGATCTTGTTTGCACTCTATGTAATCCTGTAGTTTTGATGTTAGAAGATATAGCATCCTAAAGTTTTTGGACACATTGTAATAAAAATGTTATTTAAACTGTCTAATAATATATACTTTTGAATGTTATATGCATAGTATAGTTAAACCCATTTTTCACATGCTGGTTATATATAATCCATGAATTGCTTAGCAAGCTCTCAAAGCATGGTGAAAAATTCAGAAAACATATCAACAATAAACACTAAATAGCTAGTTAGATAAATCATCACAAATTAATTTCAGATTATTTATTCACTTATAAATACCTTCCCCCTCTCTTATACATTTTATATATAGTAATTAAATAAAAGCATTAGTTAAATATATATATATATCAAAATATAAGGTATAATGACAATATTATATCTGTAGAATATATCTCAATCATTATATAAGTATAGAGTTGAATGATTTTTAAAATGATGAGAACTTCATATATAAATTGATGTTATTTTAAAATAAATATATTTCAGGTTATATATTTAATTTCAGATGAATTGTACATCTTGTAATGGCCGCGGTCAAAGTTCATTTCGTGATAATGATGGTAATTATAAACAGTGCACATGGTGTCAGGGAAGAGGAAAGAAGAGGTTTGCTATTAATATTATTATAGTTTTTTGTTTTTTTTCTAATATTCATCTTTGTAAACATTATTATCCTTATAGTTTTGATTCTGTTGTCATTTTTATTTCAGTTGTTGTTTTTATTTGCTGCTTTCTATCTTTTTTTTTCTTTTTCCTAATTATATTATTTTCTTTTCTGCTCTTTACTGTCACCCTTTCTCTAATATTATGTGATAAATGAATATAGCATTCCCCTCACTAGGGTGTCTAGCCTATAAGAAATTATAATTTTAAAATCCCTTTTTTTATAAAATACACATTTTATATTCTTTGTGTGATATATATTTGTATATTATTAATTTTCTATGTGTGTGTGTATATATATATATATTTGAAAAAAATAAAATAAAACAACAGAAGCCACTTATTTATTTAGCCTCTTTTATCAAAAACTATAACTAAATAAATAGATTGATAAACGTTAAAGTTAACACAATAGCAACTTTCTCCATACAATATTGAATAAGTAATGGTAGTCATGCGATATTGAAGTTTTTAAAAATCTTGGAATTATTCTTAACATTCCAATAGGCTATAAAGAATTTTATCAAAAGGATTAAACAATTATTTCTTAGACTTTCAATCACATACATATAAGTGAGAATTATATATGAATAAGTGTGCATTTCTACAAAATATCCAGTAAAAGAAATATAAATTATTTATATATTAAGTATTAATTCTAATGAATGAGCAAAGGAGATTGTCTGCATATACTTGCCTTTTGTCTACATATGTGTGACTGATCATGCACATATGTACAAAATAAACAAGTAATTTAATGTCTTAGTAAACCAGATAATGTAAAAATATAATAGTGCCTATGTTTAAATCCATTAAATGTAGGTGAAAGGTTTTAAATTTGAAGATAAAAAAATTTTGTTTCCTCTTTCTTGTGAAAGAAAAGGTGCTTTATAAAATGATCATCCTTAAATCATCAATTGTATGACTTGGTAAATTAAAATGTTTATATATAGTGGTCTACTTTTATTTTTATATAGAATGTTAAATCTATGATTTAGTTATTATAACATGTAGATTGTTAACTATTCAATTACATACTGGTTTAGGCATTTAATGCATTCTATTAAACAAATCAAATTTTGGGATTTGCAGTTAACATTGTTAGGGATATACCATTTAAAATTATTATTAGTATTATCTTGGATAATTTTTGTAATAATAATATATATTCACTTTGACTTATCTTATCTCCAGATGAAAAGCAAATTTTTTTTGATTTAGAATTGCTAATTATTTTTATTTTGACTAGTCTGTCTTTAAGTGTGTTATTTCTACAATAGATAAATTTACTTGGATTAGGAAAAATAGTTTTTAAATAATCTGTGGAATTAAGTTTGTTAAACTGTTTCCTTAATATGTTGTTAATATTTGGTAAGTTGCTATTAAAAGTAAGAACTAATAGTGGAACTTTGGATTTATTACTCTTTTTATTTTATTTTTATGTAGTAACAGGTTTTTTTCCTCTTATTATTGGACGATCTCATTATTGCTTTATCTAGCAATGTATTGTATACCACATACATATCATAAAAATTGACTTGTAGAAAATATTAGTCTCAAGTTCTTCAGATGGCTAATATGAAAATATAAGTAAATATGGCTAATTTGTTACTTTCTCTATACTTTTGTTCAGAGAATATTATTACTATAAATAATCTTAACATCAAGAAAATGTGCTGTTTTAAAAAACCACTGTAAAATGTTTATTTTTATTAAAATTACGAATGAATTTGAAAAAAGTATGAAGTTTGTCCTTATAATGTGGTAACATGTGAGATAGATGGATGAAATAAAAAAATGTGTGGATATTATGTGTAGAAGAGAGGCTAGATTGAAGATGGATTGAACTTGGAGAGCCCTTCATCCTGCAGTGGATTGATAACGGTTGACAATGATGACAATCATAAAAATGTCTGTATATTTAAGCCAAGTACGAGTTTTAAATCCGATTTTAATATATAGATTATATTTTTTATGATATAACCATTTAATGAAGATGAACTTTATACTTTCTTCAAGCTTATAGTTAATTTTAGTAAAATAAATTTGAATATTTTCATGTAGATTAGTAGCCCCAAAAGTGTTTTAAGTTCTAATAAATCCATATCATGAAAATAAGTATGATTTTGAATATTGTTGTGTCAAATAATAAAATATACACTTCACAATGAAATTTTTTTAAAACAATAGCTCTTTTTCTTGGTGTGATTATTTGTAGTAATAAAATTCTCAAAACTAATGTATACAACAAGCTGTTGATTAATTACTGATTACCAATAAACACTACCAGATCAAGAGTAATACCTGCTGCCGTACTGGATGCTTATCAATGGTAAATATTGTTTCCAAAACAAGTAGCTTTTTTTAAACTATGCCCTTTCTCTAAGTACTCTATCTTTTTTTTTACTTTTATCTTTCTATATTTACTCACTCAAACTGTTACAGGGTCTAGTCATCAAGAATACCACTTTCTAGTGCCATCTCATTAATTGTAGCTGTGGGACTGTATATTATAAAATCACATTTTGATCCTTTATTTTTTTAAATGTAAATCTCATGACTCTACAAAGAAAATATGTGGACTGTCTGAATGTATATTGTTTATATACACCATATAAATAAAGTTTATTTAATCATATAAATATGTGCAGATAATATATAAATGAAAATATCCTCATTATTATTATGCTACTTTAGAAAATCTATATATATCAATCATATATGTAAATGTATATTAACAATCAATTATGCTAATGAGAAATAATTATGCAAAATGGAGTCTTATAAAAAAAAAGTCTGCTAAGATTTATTAGTGTGTTTAAGAAAACAAATAATTGAAGGTATGCTTTACATATAACATTAATAATGGATTATCTGCATACTGTTGATGTAATTGCTGAAATTTAGTTCATCATTCATAATGTATATATTGCAGTCATATCAGAATTGTTGTGTGAAAAACTTTCATTTAAGGTACAATGCAATGGATTATAATTATCTACTATGCTTGTGATGAAATTGACCCTTATTTATAGACTTATGAAATTTCTAATTGTTATTTATTCTTTAGTCCTTTTTCTATTTTGCTATTTAACATTGAATAAACTTACCTCAAATTGTATTTGAGTTTATTTGAAGTTACCAATGCTCTTCTGACTGGTATTGAACTAATAATATCCTTGGGACATAGAAAAATGCAAAACCTTTTGATATTGAGAAAACAGCAACGAGATCATGTTTATTAAACTGGAAATCTTTAACTGTAATCTTATTAGAGACAATGCAATCAATAATGAATTGCAGTGGCATTAAATTTGAGATAAGAGTTTGATTTATCCTCCAAGTCTTAGAAAAATAGTCTAAAAATGCTTGTTTTGCACGGTAGAATATTAATTAAATAGTAGAAAGTTGTATTAATAATAGTAATGTTGGCAAAAGAAGTAATAATAGTAGTAGTGATATATCAATGTTTATTTAAATATAGGTATGTGGAATGTGTATATTTTGTTGATTTAGTAGCCAAGGATTTAAATTGCTATAGCTGTTCTTAGTAAAACTTCTCTTTGCAGAAGGAAATTTAAAAGAGCATATAAATAAGTACAATTTCTTTGAGTAAGAGCAATTCATTGAATGAAGTTCACATGATATTGGATTTTTGAAATTTCTAAATTGTTTTGCATAATGACATCTTTTCCTATATTATCAATGCTTACATTCTAATTTTAAATTCAGAGAGTTCAGAAAATAAATGCTTTTATTTTTGTTGGAAGTGTTATTAATGCAGCACCATTGATGTCATTAAAAGGCTGTATTTTTTTTCTTGGGAACATTAATGCACATTAGTATGAACAGTAAATTATAAGCCAAGTTATTGAAAAAAAGTAATACTGCCTTTTTGAATTTGAATTGTCTGCAGTCACAATTAAAACAATATACTTAGGTAAAGGATATAAAAGAAATAAATATCATGAGCATTTGCAAATTGTTTGGTTATCAAAATTAAAATAACAGACCTACCTCAAATATATTGGTAATAAAGTTGATGTTTATTTTTTAAAATCAATTGTTTCTTATAGTGTATGTGCATTCACAAGAAGATAATTAACATTAAATAAAATGACAACCAAGAACCCAACCAAACAACAAAAGAACCATTAATCATCGAAGGAAGCATCTTGAAGGTGTCAACACAAACATCTCTCAAACCATCCACTCTGAAAACACAGAAATGTAGGTAGTTGAATGTGTATTTAGCTATTCTTGGCCATAATGTAAACAAGAAAATAAAATTATAAAAATATAGCCAACTTCCAACATTTTTCTGCAGAAATATTAGGATAGCCATTATTTTGCAGTATATGATTTATGATTGCTTTATTTGCTTGCTAATGTTGGAATTGTGTCATGTTCTTTTTTATCAATAATTTATCTAGATCCACAGATGATATTAAGACTTGGTAAAGAGATTCTTTCAGATGAATAAAAGAGAACAAATCTGCATAAAAAATATTAAACAATAACTTTTTCCCAAAGAAAAAAACAGGCCCACTAGGATTCTCATTATGGTACTTGTTATTGAATCCCCAATGTTTCTCCATATTGTTAAGTGCTCTTGGTGAAATTCTATTATTAAATTGAGTACCTTTGAAAAATAATTCATTGTTATCTGATTTAAAATATATATTGATTGGAATATTGGGAAATTTCTCTGCATCTAAATATAATTTTTTTAAACCAAAATTTAATGAAAAGTACATATGTCAAAAATGGCATCTTCAAATAATGGAAATCTGAAATAATTAACATTAACAATGGTGAAATGTTATATTTTGGACTTAGTATCTGTTGTCTAGTAAACTTATGGTAAATGTGATTAAGTTTCTGGTTGTTTGGCCAGTAAACTTAGATCAGTAGTTAGTTTATGTTATTATTCAAACTAATGCTTAGAAAAATATTTCTGTAGTGTAATTTTTATTACAACACTCATGCAAGGTAGGGACTGGTTCCTATCCATTTTTAACATCTTGTGAAGGTATATAATCATAAACATATGACCAAAGACATATGAAAAAGAGCTGTGATCCCCAAGATGCACATTTTGTGCTGAACCAGCCTTCCTCAATTGGCCTAGACCACAATCTCTTACATACATCTTTATCATTGTTCAGTATATATATATATAAATAGCAAATCTTTTTACATGTTTATGATTACATCCCTCACAAGATGTTAAAAAGACAGAAACCAGTCCCTATCTTGTGTGAAAATTACAATACAAAAATATTATTGGATAATATCCAGTCTAAGAAATGACTAATAAAAATTATTAATATACTTTCATTAAACATCACATGACCACCACTTCTTATGCTTGTGTATAACTGTTGTTAAAATAGGCAAAACTCACTATACGTATTGCCACACACAACAAGCTAGAGTAATCAATGGATGCCAGAAGACCACAAGCCAGAAACTAGTCTGGAGATATTGGATGAGTAGGCATTAGATGGGGATTTTATGCACAAGCCTTCTGGCATCCATTGATTACGCTAGCTTGCTGTGTGTGGCAATACGTATAGTGGGTTTTGCCTGTTTTAACATACTTTCATTAAGTGATTTGTGTTAAACTTTTGCCACCTATCAATTAAACTATAGTAATTTGCTATCTATTTATTTATATATGCTGAACAATGATAAAGGTATGTGTAAAATATTGTGGTCTGGGCCAACTGATGAATGCTGACTCAGCACAAAATAATATATCTTAGGGATCATAGATCTTTTTCATGTCTTTGGTCATATGTTTTTGATTATATCCTCCACAAGGTGTTAAATGCAGATACAAACCTGTCACTACTTTACGTGAGAGTAAAGTTGTAAAAATTTCACTACCGAAATATTATTCATTATTGGGTAATTTCTAGTCTAAGGAATGACTAATAAAAATTATTAATGCTTTGAAAATTTTGATGTTAACAGTCTCTCTGTCTTCATTTCTTGAGCCATTTATATAAGTATTATGAGTAATCAATAGATATCATTAGATGTTAGTGGATTAATAACATTTACAAAATTTATTCTGAAGAGAGATTATCAAATATGAGATAAAAGCCACAAGATGTTTCATTTGGAAAACTCAAAGATTTTAGTTTATGCAAGATGACCCACTTATATAGCTATATTGGTTACCATATTTAAATAATTTGAATATAAGCTAACGGCATTTTGATCTTCTATATTCATGTTCTGTATAATACTGATTTTAAATCTTTCTCTAAAATTGAAGATTCTTTACTTTTATTATTACTATAATTATTAACAAATTTCTGTATTGGCTCTTTCTTATTAATATTTTAACCTAAATATAGTAATTTTTTTAAAAAAAAATTTACTATGGCTAATATTTGTGTTAATATTTATATTTTACTTTTAGTTGTTCCACTTGCAATGGTAGTGGTCAAGTAAAATGCATTACTTGTTCAGGATCAGGGAAACTTAAATGTTATATCAAATTGACTATTACATGGTATGTATGTAATATATTCAAATGCACATATAGTTTATCTTATTTTTTAAATTACTAGTCTTTATATGTCGAGGCTTGAATAATTTATTAGTATAGCTATTCAATACTTATATTGTCATTAAATTAACAAATAAAGAAATATTGTTTTTTTCCACCTACTCATCATCATCATCAAGGATTATTCTTGTTGTTGTAGTTTAGTAATTAAAATTTCTTGACAAATACAAAATTTAATATTTTGCAAATCATCAAAATTAATAGTTAATGTTTTGAAGTACAAGAGATAATTATTGATGTGAGATGTCTAATATGGCATGTTTTACATTAAATGGAAAAACTTAGCAGCATATCTAGGAGACTCGTTGCCTATTCCTATAAATGTTTCAGAAAAATGTGATTGTAAATATTTATTCTTGCCAAAGGACCAGTAAAGTAAATAAAGGAAAGCAATGTCTAATACAAAATGCACATAATAAACAATAGCAGAGGTATTTTAAAAATAAATTTGAGAATGAACAAAAACTTTGAAAACTCCTAACATACCTTATGATGATTTCTCCCAATTGCAAGGAATCTCTAAGTTAAGAAGATACAGCAGATTTTCATGATGAAAAAATTAGTCAATAATGAGTCATGATTTTATCTAAATATTAGTTGTTAAATTAACCATCATACCAGGTGATATATTATTTCTTTAATGATTATCCATATATAAAGTATTTTCAGTTAGTTACGATAGTTTGCTATCTCTCATACACTTTACTAATATGTTAAAGACATGACACTATGTGTTAAAATTTTATAATAGGTATGCTTTTGTAAGTATTAAACTAGTTAACATTTTCCAACAGGATAATGCATGCCACATATCTAATGCTTGAGAAATTCAATTTTTGAAGCCTTACCCATAAGAATGTTTCTTTAAAATATATATATTTTATTGCTAAATAATTATTTCAACCTTTCTTATTAAAAAGTTGATAAATCTCTTCTTACAATGTAAATATTCATTTCACTTATTATTAATAAATCTATCCTTATACAATACTTAAATGTTATCTTAATATGTTGAATGCAAAAGTGTTTGGGTAAAATACAATTAGGACTTAATAATTTTATCTAAACTTAATTTATGCAAACATTCTTGTACAGTAAAATAGCAGACATGTAAAAAGACATTATTTTCTTCCATGACTTTCTCAGAGTAGAAAAAAAGTGTTTAACTCTTTGAAATAATTTTTTAATTCATGTATTCAAATCAATTTAAAACTATAAATCTCTCCTGAAAATAAAGATATAGCATATAGACTATTCTATGGCTTCTTACTAGACTCAATTATCTTAGGTTTCTTTATTTTCAAAAGCTAAGCATTTTATAAAGAATACAGCCCCAAATGATTTTTATGTCAGGAGTTCTTCAATATTTCCATGGCAGATATTCTTCAATTTCAGAGGTAAATTTGCACCATAATTTTTTAATTTTGTTCCTATTTATATTATGCTAAAATGAATGGAAAAATAACAACATGATTGTGTTATCTCTCAGTCATCACATTCCCATCTTCAAAAAAAGAAGTTAACACACATATACATAATTTAAACTTTAATGAATATTGTGACTTCAGCATTTAAACTGTATATTGTATGATGCATTGGACCAAACATAACATCCAAAAGATAACATGTTATACACAAGATAAGTAATATTGCTATCATCATCATCATTTTCTAGTTTTATGACAGTTTAATGCAATATATATGATAGACTTTGTTATAAAACCACGAAAATGATCACCATTTCATATGCTTACACAAGTTGTTAAAACAATAGCAAACTCTCCATACAATGCATGCCTTAATAATCAATGGATGCAAGAAGATTTGTGTATGAAATCTCTATTTAGTTGCCTACGTATCCAATATCCCTAGACTATTTTCTAGCTTACGGTTTTCATCAATGAGAAGCCTTGGATCTGAGAGAACTACACCTAGGTCTCACGATCTAATGCAACCCTTAGTAAGGCTCCTCACTGATGAAAACCACAAGCTAGAAACTAGTCTGGGGATATTGGATGAGTAAGCAACTAGATAGGAATTTTATGCACAAATCTTCTTGCAAACATGGGCAATATGTAGTACCAATATTTGCAGTCAACATAGATGAACTCTATCAATTTGATATTCATTATATTACTAACTAGACTTTTTGTTATATCCATTATGAAATTGAAATGGAAGTAACTCCAGCTCCTAATGATCAATGTATAAATTATTAGTCAAATATCAATAAATTATGACAATAATCGAATATATCATTTATTCTTTTAGCTTTATTAGCAATGTTATAAATCTGAGTGAAATATGTATATTAGTTTGATTTATATACAGTGTAAATAATCTGAAATCATTGTTTAATCATTCAGAAAATCAAGGCTGTCTTATTAGAAATTGTTAAAAAGAAGATGTGGTCTTGATCTTCTGAATGGTTAAATAGTGATTTCAGATTATTTACATTCTACATAAACTAATAATATAACTCACTACTTTCATCTTGATATTTTTTCCCACTTGTCTGGTAATAAAAAGGTTTTGTATAGAGATTCTTGCCTCTTTAAATCACATTGGATTTCTGTAAAACATGCATTTATGACTAGAAATAATCTATTTAGCAAAATCTTGAACTATATTTTGCATAGTGGATAACAACAATATTCCACTATAATTACTGCAGTTTTGTCTACTCCCTTTATTGTATTAAAATTTGAACAATCAAAATACTATTATGATCAAGTGGCAACTCCCAGTAAGCTATATATAACTTAATAGTCAATAAATAATGAAAAGAATATACATATATTCTTTTAGCTTTGATAATATTTAAGCATTAATTTATTGATATATCAGAGAATTGACACTTGATCATAAGGATGTTTTGATTGTTCCAATTTTAAAAAAAAATAAAGAGAATAGACAAAACTGCAGTAATTATAATAGAATATTATTGTTAAACCACTAAACATCACATGATCACTATCTCATACTAGCACAATAATTGTTATTAAACAATTCAAAACAAAACAACTCTCCCATATATATCTCACAAGACAATCAATGCTTTCATCCATTGATTCTCTTGTTACACAAGATCACTACTATATGAGAGTGTTTTGTTTTGATTGTTTAATATTATTGTTACCTACAATGCAAAGTATAATTTAGCATCAGAAGTGCCATAACTGGAATCAACCTGAGTATTTTGAAGATTTAATGCCATTATTTCTAGAAAGCTAAGAAATATATTGATAAATCTTGAGATCTTGTCAGACTATTTTCACAATTTTTCCAGCAACTTTAGGTTACATAGACAAGAGTCCATGAGCCACTTTCATATAATAAATTTTACAAAATAATAATTCCTTCTGATTACTAATTTATAAAATTGAAGTAATTATGATTTAAATAAACTTCTGTGAATAACCAGCTATTTTTCAAATATTGCCACAAACATTTTCAGTTAACTCATTAAACATATAGACCAAATCAATAAAAGTAATACATAAAATGTACAGTTTTGTCCATGAAATTTTGCTTCTATATATTAGGCAAAACAAGGCATCCCTATACTGATTCTTAATTCCTTAAAATTAAACTCAGTATCTATGATTAAACCTTAGCTGCAGTGGATAAGAATGATAGTCCATAAAAATTACCCTTATATCCTCTACCCTTTATTTTTATGAATTAGAACAGAAAAAACTTTCAAATTAGGCACCATAGCTTCAAGAATCTATATATTTAAAAAATATTTCTTCATTTTTTGAGTGAAATATTCCAGGAATCCTTTTTACTTGTTTTAAGATTATAAAGAGCTATTTATATTATTAATTAAACCCTTTCGCTGGCAAAGCAGCCATATTGAATATTTAAAAAATTATGTTAAATTACAAATTTTATAATAATTTAAGTTTGTATTATTCAAAAATGACATAATATATATTGTTTGAAACATAAAACATCAAAGGATATAATTAAGCTGAAAAAATATAGCCATTGATATTCAAAGTAATAAAAAAAAGAATAAAATTTTAATATTTCTAATAATCATTTTCATATTATTTCATAAATTCTAAATTTTCGTGCATAAATTTTAAAACTATATTTTTTGTTAATAAATTATTTGCATATGTCATTAAATTTCCAATAAATTGATATATAATAACACTTATCTAAGGTAATCCATCACTTGAACACTTTGTAGAATAAAGAGATTACTATCTTTCATTTTTTCTAGTAGCCCTTCAAAATGTTTTTCCACACAGGGGTTTGCAATGAATATGTCATCCCTAATAATAAGTAGTTCATATTGATCAATAATTAATATAATTTGAATATTATAATAAAGAACTTTTCAATTTATTAAAAATTACTATTAAAATAGTCACTATATACAAAATAAAAAGTGAATGAAATTCTAAATTCATTGTGGAGTTAAACTTGAGGTACATAAGTTAGTGTTTTTAGAGTCAGAGCATTTAGTATTATTTATCCCACCTGTCAGCTTGTGGCAAATACTTCATCTTGTTAGATGGAATTTACCTAAAATATAAAATCATGTGATTATTACAAAATGATAATTTACAATTAAAATAATACTGCAACCAAATGCAAATACAACTTACTGATTAGATCTACTGATGAGCATCTATATGGGAGATCTTGGCTGAGCTAGCATGCTAGTTTACATTCCTGCAGAGGTGTTGTGATGTTTGAGATATGTTACCTATCACACTTTCACTGTGATAAATAGCTCAAGTACCCAGATATTTCTAGGATCAGAAGTTGTATCTTTGCCTGTATACAACTCCATATGGGACACATCCATTATGGCTATCTGCACACACATACCATTTGAATCCTCACTTTATAGATTTTGAAGGCTTATATTGCTTTATGCTATTATGACCAGTAAATTTAGTAATAGCTTCATTAACTACCACCTCTCTTTGCATTTGATATGCAGCTTTGAAATTTACATTGCAGTAGTCTATAATCGGCCTAAGTTTATATACTCTGTCAAAATCTTTACTTTTAGCATTTGGCATATTTTTATTATTATTAAAATGAAGACAAGACATTATAGAAAAAAACTGAATCAGGTCATAATATTTGCAAAATATGTTTATCTTTGTCTCATATCAGAACTCCAGATATCATCTAATTCATATACTGGACATCTGGAGGCAAGGTCCACTACCATGCCAAAAAATGTTGATAATTCACGATATAAATTTACACAATCATGAGCTATTTTTTGATCAGCATATGTGTTAGTTTCAATAATAATTTTTTTGTATATTTTTTTATCAAATAATTAAATATATATATAAAATGGAATACTCACTAGTGGAAAGCTTGACCCGATAATGTTCACTCGCAACACAGTCTGATTGGAAAGATCAGTAAAAGCTTGCATTTTTTCCCATGTAAATTTCTGTGCAAACACAATTCCATAAAAATGAAAAGAAAGTTAAAGACAAAAAAAAAAATCAAATTAGTTGATTACAAAAATTATCATAAAATTTTCAATTTTTATCGTAAAAAAATAAAACTTACATTTTCTGAAACGAGAAAAAAAGATGGAAATGAAGATGTAAAAAGCGCATATGCAGACTGTGTAGATTTCTGCAATTTTAAAGTGAAACCAGATATTGAAAATTTGAAAATTCAAAATCGCATTATGTGCACGCAATGACGAACAGAGTTTTAAGGTTACAAAGCTGATACTAATAAATTGATAGGATAGGTACACCTTTAAATGCTGTCAATTTTTTGAAATATTATTTAAAAGGTGATGAAATCTCTGTCTGTTCAAAATATTAACTTCATCATATAAAAAAGTGCCAGCCTTCCATTGACTTAATAGAATTATATCATTTTTCACATTCATATGAAATGAATAAAAAAAGATCCAAAGTGACCATAATTAGCTAAATAATTGTATTTTCATTGCAATTTTAATCCAACAATGATTGTCTATACTATATGTTGAAGATTTGTGATGATGGTATATTATTAGATGTAATATGTTGGACTATTTCCATCATTTATAAGTGAATGTTAAATGTGCAGAACATTTTAAACTTTATTTAAACTTTTCAAATACAAACCACTTGTTAGTAATAGACAATTAGTAATTACACAACATTTCGAGTAATATTCTCCACTCTTCTTCAGGTGTTGCTGGCCTGATATGCCCAGTAACAGTATTCACATATAAGTTGAACTCACATCTTTAGATTCTTGAATATTGAATTTAAGGCAAACACTCTAACCAACAGCTATTGTGTTAAAGGCAACAGATAGCAGAAATTTGATATATTTATATATGAGGGTTGGTTCAAATCTTCCTGAGTTTTTCAATTTTTTTTTTTAACATTAATTTTTTCTAAGAGCAAGATTAATTAAAGGCTTCCATATGTTATGTATTGCTACACTAGGTTGACTTATAGAATTATTTACCATTGTCATATGAGTAGCTTACTTGAATTTTCTTCTATGCATTTTTTCCTCTTTATCCAATATTTTTGTATTTTCTAATTAAGCATATGGTCATTAGAACATATATGGGCTGCTACAGTAGACACATTTCTGTTTTTTCTCTTTTAACCATTAGCTTGTATTCTTTCAATCGCTGTTCAACAGGGTGACAGGTCTCACCAATATATTTCCTTCCACATTCACTTGGTATTTCATAGATGCAGTTTTTGTTCTTCAGCATTTCCAGTTTAGGCTCTGTAGAATTAAGAATTCCCCAAAGTGTTGTATGGTTTTGGAAGGCTGTTCTAATATTATATTGATTGCAGATTTTTTTTAAATTTGTCTGCCATTCCTCATATGTATATATTGGTACTGTAGTGTATCCATGTATACCAAGAATGGCAGACAAATTAAAGAAAATCTGCAATCAATATAATATTAGAACAGTTTTCCAAAGCCATACAACACTTTGAGGAATTTCCTTAATTCTACAGAGCCTAAACTGGAAATGCTGAAGAACAAAAACTGCATATATGAAATACCATGGAAATGTGGAAGGAAATATATTGGTGAGATCTGAGGCTCTGTTGAACAGCAATTGAAAGAACACAAGCTAATGGTTAAAAGAAAAAAAACAGATGTGTCTACTGTAGCAGACCATGTATGTATTAATGACCATATGTTTAATTGGGAAAATTTGGATAAAGAGGAAAAATGCAAAGAATTCAAGGAAGCTGCTCATATGGCAATGGTAAATAATCCTATAAGTCAACCCAGTGTGGCAATACACAATGTATGGAAGCCTCTAATTAATCTTGCTTTTAGAAAAAAAATTTAAAAAAAATTGAAGGACTCAGGAGAATTTGAACCAATCCTCATATATAAATATATTATATTTCTATTATCTGTTGTCTTTGACAGAATATCTCAGTTGGTTAGAGCATTTGCCTTAAATTCGATATTCAAGAATCTAAAGGTGCGAGTTTGACTTCTATGCAAATATTGTCACTGTGCCTATCAGGCCAGCAACACTTATAAATGAGTGGAGAATAATACTACTCGAAACATTGAGTAATTACTACCTGTGTTGTCTATTCATGTGTTATTATTAATAAGTTGTTTGTATTTAGAAGTTTAAATACTTTAAAATTTTCTTTACATTTAACATTCACTCATAGATGATGGAAATAGGACAACATATTACATCTAATTGTCTATACTGTTTATGAAGCTCTATATTTATTATTTTGCCTATCAGAGAAACTCATGCTCCCTTCAAATAAAGTAACTAATAGTACAGTAATTGTCGGAGAAACAATCAGGATTCTTCTTTTTAATAAATCTAATAACAAAGATTCATCTTCACATGATCACCATTCTTTATGCTTACACAAACTGTTTTCAGAGGCAAAATTCTCCATACAGTAGCACCACTCAATGCAAGACAGAATAATCAATGGATGCAGGAAGGTTTGTGCATAAAATCCCTATCTAGTGCCTACTTATCCAGTATCTCCAGACTAGTTTCTAGCTAGTGGCTTTCATCAGTGAGAAATCTTGGATCACATAGGGATTTTATGCACAAACCTTCCTGCATCCATTGATTACTCTGGCTTGCACTGAGTAGCGCTACTGTATGGAGAATTTTGCCTCTGTGAAAAAAGATTCGTCTTCACATGACTCTTTAAAGGAATTCTGTCAGCAATATTATAGACTTAAAAATCTAAATCAGAAGTGTTTAACAGTTATTGAAATTTAACAGAAAAAGCAGTTGCTTCTGAAGAAATAATTAAAATTTGAGGGAAAGACTTATTTTTAATGCAATTCTCATTTTACTTTGAATTGTTCAATAATTTGAACCAGCAATTAATTGCTCTTATAATATAAATTCAATTCCTTTTACATTTTGACTCCTAACAATAACATAATTCATAGGATGTTATTCTTTTGATTATGAGTGCAGAGTTAATTGATTTTATACTAACAGTTTCATAAAATTATTTTTATATATATTGAAATGAATGTTTACACAGGTAATACCTTTATTTTATTCTATTAACACAGCTACTCCTGAAAATATGCTTCGTAATATATATATATATATATTGCTTTTACATTAATTATTAAACTCATACATAATATAATATAGTTATATGAATTGTAATATATGATAGCCAGTACAAGGTTCTTGATAATGTCAAATAGACAATTACAGTATACTTGGAATATATATAGAATGTATTTGAAAATGGATTTAAAATTTTAATTGAAGTCAAATAAATTAGAATAATGTGGTATATTTTTTGATACATTCATCTTCTTAACTTAATTCATTAATAAGTTAATAATCATCATTTTTTTTTCATTTTTCTTATTCTTAGATTAGCACAGACCTGATCTTTATGAATCTCTCGTGTCATGGATCATCTCTTTGCTCTAATATGATAATAGGATTGCATGTTGTGCAACAGCATACCCAGAAATTCTGACACATATTTCCTTGTTTTCTAATGTTTTTATTATTATCTATTTTTTATCTTTCTTTGGAGTTAGAATAATTATACTTTAAGTGGTTACTAGTGATAACAATAATGATACTTTTTATATACACATTTTATTATTTGAAGCTTTTATCAAAATCATAAAATTGATCATGTATGAAATAATTTTTTTGTGTACAATTATTAATTGTGCAAGTTGATTGTAACAAATAGCCATCAGTTTTTTTATAGAGTTATAATTCTTTTTAATGTAAATAAATTAAATGTTGTTATAAACTAGGCAGACACATGAAGATGATTATATACTTAAAAAAACCTCATTAGATGAAGAAAATCTTCGACAAGTGTCCGGAAACAGCGCTTTTGAAGAAGAGCAAGCTCGAGTAAGATTTTTTTTATTAATTGTAAATATTGATTTTAAAAAAATAATTTAAAAAAAATGAGAATTTTTACAAGAAAAATTAAATATTTAATGAAATAAGACATTATAATTTGCTTACAATAATATATCTAATTTGGAAACCCAACTTATATCCATTATATTGATTCTAAAAAGAAATTATCTAATTCATAATAAACTGCTATCATTATTAAACATTAGAACCAAAGTTCTTTTGTAGTACTCTTTCTAATATTGGCATTTCATTGAAAATAACACAAAAGGAGGAGGAGGAGGGATGGTAAACTATAAGCTTAGACTTGTTGATATATGTCATTTTCTCTTAATTAAATATCAATAATATTATCAAATTCACCACTTCCTTTATTTTGCTATAATATATAAATGCAATTTGTCCACTGTACTTTAAACACTTTAACAAAAACTTTTTATTGTACATATATGCATTCACAATCTTATGTTTCAACTGTCCTGCAGTCTTCTTCAGAGCTATTATGTAATGTACAAAATAAAATAAAAACATAACTATATAAATAATACCATAAAAAATGTAAACAAAAAAAAAACATAATAAAACTGAAATAAATATAATCAACCGCAAATAAAATAACCCAGTTAATATAAAATAAAATATACAATATAAATATAAAATAAATTATATACGTACTCATAAACAACTATTAATTTAAATATTTATTTTTATAATTTTTAATAATATCCTAATCACTTCTATTTCTTATAAGTTTAAACTTTAGTTTTATTAGTTCCACTTAATAAAATACTTCATAATTTTCACATAATTCTCAGTTCAACCTTAATTTATATATTAATATTCTTCTTAATTTTTAAATCATATACAGTAATATCTATTATTTTCTTATTCTTTGTTCTGTTATTAATAATATTTTATATTTCTCTTTTTTTTTTTTTAAGATCTAAAAACTATAAATATTGTAATTTTTGGATAAGTTAAAAAATTACAATATTTATAGATTTTAAATATTAAAAAAAAAAAAAATATATAAAATATAAAAAAATAATAGATATTATATGATTTAAAAATTAAAAAGAATATTAATAAATGAATTAAGGTAGAACTGAGAATTATATGAAAATAAAATTATTAAATATTTTATTAAGGTGGAGCTAATAAAACTAAACTTTAAGTTTATAAGGAATAGAAGTAATTAGGAGATTATTAAAAAGAATAAAAATAAATCATATATTTACAGTCAGAAATACACATGTATAATTTATTTTATATTGTATATTTTATTTTATATTAACTGGGTTATTTTATTTGGGGTTGATTATATTTATTTCAGTTTTATTATGTTTTGTTTATTGTTTACATTTTTTACAGTATTATTTATATAGTTATATATTTTATTTTGTTGATTATATCATAGCTCTGAAGAAGATTGCAGCAGTCAAAATGTAAGATTGTGTATGTATATATGTACAATAAAAGGTTTTTGCTAAGAAGCATACAGTGGATAAATTGCATTTAAATATCAGGAGCAATAATAAATGACTTAAGAGAGTAGTTGTAAATCAACCTTGGCACAATACTATCAAGTGAGGATAAATTTAAGCATTAATAAACTAAATTAATCTCACTATTAACTTTAATAATTTGCCACGTAAGAAATATTAATGTAGATTATTAAGAAATCTTAATGTACATTATTGATTTTACTTAAACATTATGGAAATTTATTATAAAGAAGCTTTTTCAATCAGAATGAATTGTGTCATCTAAATCATGGACTATATTGGGGAGGAGGATGGGTCCTCTTTTTACAATTTTCTGGTTTGAATATCAATTTGAGAAGTCTTACAATCTCTTTCATTCCTGTCATGACAGGAAAGTGACTAATTATCTAATTCAATGGAAATGTAATAATCATCATAAATATCAGAATAATGAAATATAAAAAGGAATTAATTTGAATCATAAAAGTTTTTTTTACAAACTACATTAAATTGCAAAATCAGGAAGATAACAATATTTTGTTTCTATCACTTCACATCTTTATAAATGATTTTAAAAGATATGAATTAGCTACCTTCATCCTTGAATTAAAAATAATATGGAAACGGTGCTATATTGTACTATCTTATTCTTGACATTTAAATTCAGATAATAATCTTGATTATACCTACTTATCAAACAGTATTGGATGGTTGTTAAGGTATATTATTGAAATACTAAAGGTTACTGAAAAATTCAAAAGGTTTATCTATAAAATTGAAGATAGTAATACATCTGTAGTTATTTCCAGACAATATAGAAAAATTTAAAATACAGTTTAATATGAAATGAATAATGTCTTACTAATTTTTAAAAAAAATTCTTAGAAATTCTTCAGTGATTTAAAAAAACTTCTGTTTCTGAGGTTGAACCTAGTTCATAAGCACTATTCAGACTGCTACATAATTAAGACCTTTTTTACATTCTTATAGCACATCCTATTAAGTTCGAATGTTAAAAAAAGAATACATAAATAGATAATTTTTTAGAATTTACTAAAAAAAAACACAGATTCAATAAAGACCAGAATTCAAAAGTAAATATACAAGAAAAAATGAAATACTACATAGAAGTAAAACATAAAAATATATTAGAATAGGAATCTGGAAAATTATAAAAATAAATAAAGAAAAATAAAGAAATAATTTTAAGCTAATAAGATAAAAGGAGAGTTCAGCATTTTCCTTAGCTAACCAACTTGATTTAAACCTGGGATATTTACTTCTCTGTTCTCCAATTAAAAATAACTAGATATCTATTTACACATCAATAAATTAGATGGCCAACTGTGATGGCTTTAGACTAGCTATTTAAAATTTTCATGTTCTGTCCAAATTCAAATTCCATATCTTAAGCAAGCATGGCATCCTGTTTGGTTTAATTTTGGAGCATAAAGTCCTTGATTGTTTTATTTCTGACACTGAAACTTTTTATGAACTTCTATGCTATAAAGTTATTTGATTATTTTGTATATTTAGCAGTCATGTAAACAGATATGTTAACCATCATATCAAACAACTAATGAAGAATTAAAATAGAACAATGGATACAGAAGTCCTTTTGTTATGTTATGCCCAAAACTTTACATTTCTAGTACAAATTTCGTAATTAATATGATTGCTTTATATAAGGAAATATTCTCATTTTTTTATTATTTCAAGATATGAAAGATTTTAATCACATGATTTTTTAAGCAACTGTGAGATTAAAATCTTTTACTCCTTGAAGTAAATTAAGAGGTAGTTTCTTTATTCAGAAATTTGTAATTGAATTGACAATGGCAAAATATAATTTTGATTATCATGTAGCTGATAATGATTCTGAAATCATGCATCAATGTATTGTTTTGACTTGAATAGCAGGTAGTAACTTTTTGATATTGTATATATATCATCAATGTTTTTTTGCAATCTTCTCCCAACAACTCCAAATCTCTTCGCTTGCTCTTTTTCAAAGATTAATTAACTTTCAACCTTAAAATTGATAATTTCTTACTTCTGCATTTTTCTTTATAGCCTTCTTCAGTATATAATTCCAATACATTTAAATATATGACCAATTCAATTATTCCATTTCATTTTTTTTTACAAAAGACCGCATTTCAAAATTGTTAATTTTATCCTTTCCCCAATTCTCCTCTAAATCTACAATTTTAAAACTGTCAACTTTTTTTCCCCCACCATTTATTAATTATCACTTAAGCAAAATAATTAACAAGTGTTTTTCTTAAATCCATTTTCAGTGTGCCAAAAATGAACAAACAAAAAAGACTCCTTTCATTCATACTAAAATCTTATTTCATCACAGTGATAGTAATTCTGATATCTCTACAAATATCATTGAATGTTTAAAGGCATTAGATTGTAAACTAGTGAATAGCTATTAAAAGTTTATCAAGAATCTAGGCTTAACTAAAAAAAAAATTAACTGAATGAAAATATATAAATCCAATTTATCCAAATCACTTCGAATACTTTTTAGCAAAAACCTTTTATTGTATATATATATATGCACATGTACCTATATTTTGACTGTCCTGCAGTCTTCTTCAGAGCTATGATATAATGAACAAAATAAAATACATAAGTATACAAATAATACCATGAAAAATGTAAACAAAGAGCAACATAAAATATATAACAAAATCTAATAAAACTGAAATAAATATAATTAAACCCAAATAAAATAATTCACTTAATATAAAATAAAATATACAATATAAACAGAATAAAAATTATACATGTGTATTCCTAATTATATACATATTCAAGAACAACTATTAATCTAAATATATTATTCATTTTTCATAATAGAAGTCAATATTCTTTATTTATATCAAAAACTAACAGTTTCGACTGTCCTGCAGTTATCATCAGAGCTCTTTCCAATCCTATTTCTAAAAACCCAACTCAAGAGTATTGATAAAATGTTTAAGAAAGTTGTAAATGGTATATGTTAAAGTAGAAATCAATACATAGGAAAAGTAAGAAGAAGAAGAAAATTATATTACTTCCATATTAAAAACATCTCTGCATGTTAAAACAGGCAAAACTCACTGTATGTATTGCCACACATATGTTAAAATGCATATTATGTAGTTTACTATTGTGAATTTTGATATGAGGAGACTTAGAATGAAATGCCATGGATATTAAAGAGAAAGCTATTGTATATATATATATGTACTATATGTTTATGCACATAACATGAATTTTCATTGCATTTTAAAGAATAAAATATACAAAAATATTTTAATATGTATATTTATTTATTTTTAAATCTTGTTTGTCTAATTTTATTTTATTTTCTAATATATCATTTTAGGTATGGCCAATAAAAACTTTTCCTGAAAATGAAATAAATAAAGCCTCCGACCGATTAATAAATGAGCATCTTTCCAAGTATGCTCAAGAACGTATTATTATGCAAGTAAGATTTCTAAATAACAAATTATTTACTATTCAAAATTTCAGAATAACATATATTCTTCCCTCCCTCTCCTTTTTTCTTTTTCTATATATACATGCATACACATTAGAAAGGAATTTGCTGTTAACTGAAAGGGGACCTTTTGATTCTTCTCGGAGCTTTTAAAGGAACCAAGCAGGATAAATTCCTAATGTCCACTCCATATATTCTTTTCATAGCAGCTATTCATATAGTATACAAACATGGATGGTCTGCCCACCGACACACATTACCTAATGTGATGAGTTTATTGGCTTTTTACCTTTGAATTTAAGATTAAGAATCATCATGGTCTTTCTTTTCAGTTGCCTGATAGCTCTTAATTGAAATATCAGTTGAAATGTTTTTTTTTTACTAATAGATATTTACAATCATGACAGAGGAAAATAAATCATGGCCTTTATTCAGAGGAAGCTGTAAAGTTGTCAGTCAAGTCAGTGGTCGGCAGTCAAAGATGGAGGGCATTAAGAATATCCTAATTGTGGGTCCAGGCTGCCATTTGATGATGACCTTTTATTTAGGTGCTTACAATTGCAGATCACTTTCAAGTGAAGGAAGATTGCAAGAATTGGAAGAACTGTCTCATATTAAATGGGATATTATTGGACATGGTGAAATTAAATGAAATGGTGAAGAGACAATTGATTTGAAAAATGGACATCTATTGTATTACAAAGAAACAAATACTGGAAGTATAAGTGGAGGAAGATTCATTATAAATAAAAAGTGGAAGTACAACATTGTGGAGATTGATGGTGTATCGAACAGAGTGGCAAAATTAGTTTTCAACTTAATAGCAGATATCAAATGCGGATAATTCAGGTTTATATCCCAACAAGTTCTCATTGTGATGAAGAAATAGAGGATTTTTATATGGATGTACAAAAAGCTTTTGATCAGACCAAACAACATTTTAAAATTGTCATGGGAGACTTTAATGCTAGAATTGGTAAACAATTGAAAGATGAAAGTGCTGTAAGTAAATTTGGTTATGGTAATAGAAATGAGAGAGGACATAGACTTGTGGAGTTTGCAGAAAAAGAAAAACTTTATATTATGAATTCTTTTTTTTTTTTTTTGAGAAAAATGTTAAACGTAAATGGACATGGAAGCATCCAAATGAAGATACAGCAGAATTGGATTATATTTTGACTAACAGAAAAAATGTATTTCAATATTGTAATGTTCTTAATAAATTCAGCATAGGAAGTGATCATCGATTAGTAAGATGTAAGATATATGCTAATGCAAAACTAGAGACAAAAATTATTAAAAAAAACAATATTCACAGTTATTATTCTTAATCTTCAAAAACATTCCAATGAATTTAAATTAGAACTTGCAAATCATTTCAAATATTAACAGACTTTGAACATGATTTAGACTTGAATGAATTCAATAGGAAGATAACTGATACACTTTTAAAAACTACAACAAAGATAGATGGTACAAAAGAGTAGCAATTGACCAGTAAAATTTATTCTGAAATAAGACAATTTATGAAGAAAAAGAATATAAAAATAATGCATTGAGAAGGATTGAATATCTTGAATTATAAAGTAATGCAAAAAAGAATTAATAATGATATAAGAAAATATAATGGTGAACTAGCAAGGAAAGCTATAGAAGAAAATAAAAGTCTCATTTTGGTATTGGTAGGAAACTTATTTTTGCAATAAGAAAAAAAGATAAAACTATTACTAAAAAGAGATGACATTATGAAATGTATAGAAGTTCTATCAATAATTATATAACAAGGAAAAGTACCTCCTACAATTAGTATATCTTTTGAATTGCTCAGGACTTTAAATGAAATGAAACATACAATTAAATTTATGAAGATGGGAAAACCTCCAGTTAATGATGGAATTATAATTGATATCTTAAAAGCAGATAAAAAATAGAAAGTTTTGGGAAAGTTATATAGCAAATGTATAAATTTATAAAGATGTAGCAGATGATTAGAAAAATGAAGTATTAATATTTTAAAAAGATGATAAAGAAGATATCAGAAATTACAGACTTATCAATCTTTTATCAGTTTTATACAAAATTTTTATCAAAATAATTACAACTTGTCTACAACAAACTTTGGATTTTAACCAACCAAAAGAACAAACTGAATTTAAAAGTGGTTTTAGTACAATGAATCATATCCAAGTATTGAGAGAAGTTATAGAAAGATCAATGAATATGAGTTGCCATTATGCTTTGGATTTGTAGATTATGAAAAGGCATTTGATTCTATAAGCATTTCTTCAGTGATTAAAGCATTGGATCATCAAAGTATAGACCCAGGATATTGTCATATTCTGAAGAATATTTATAAAAATGCAACAGCAACAATTAGATTACATAATGATACTAAAAAGATTAACATTGAGAAAGGTGTATAACAGAGTGACTCCATATCTCCAAAACTTTTTACAGCAGTTTTGCAAGAAGTATTTTGTAGATTAATATGGGAAGCTAAAAAAGTAAAAGTAAATGAAGATTATTTAAATCATCTATATTTTGCAGATGATGTAGTTGTTTATGGAAATAATACTTTAGAGCTTTAGGAATTGTTCCAAGAGTTATCAGAAGAAAGTAGGATTAAAAGTAAATATTGAAAAAACTAAAGTAATGTTCAATGGATTTTCTCAAAAAGAAGAAAATAAAGATTGATAATGATGAGTTAGAAGAAGTTAACAATTACAAATATCTTGAACAACTTATTACTACAGTTGAACATATAATGGATGAAATTAATCATAAAATTAAATTTGATTTGAATGCTTTTGGTAGAAACAACTTAATATTGAAAGGAAATATGCCTATGTGTTTGAAAAGGAAGGTTTTTTAATAAATATTTTACCAGTTCTTACTTATGGATCCGAGATTTGGATATTTAACAGAAAAGCAATACACGGACTTCAGACCACTCAACAAAGTACGGGGAGATGTATGTTAGGGATAACAAAAAGAGATCAAAAAATGAAATTTGTTGGTGAGAGAACAAACAGATGTTACTGATATCAAAATAATTAAGAGACTGAAGTGGAGTTGGGCTGGACATATTACTATAAGATATGATAATAGATGGACAGGTGAAATCTTAAACTGGATTCCAAGAGATTGTAAAAGATTACATGTTAGATGGATTGACGAAATAATGAAGTTTGCTGGAATAATGTGGAGAAGAGGCTACAGATCGGAGAAGATGGATTAAACTTGGAGAGACCTTCATCATTCAGTAGCTTGATAATGGATTAAAATGATGGTGATGACACATCACTATATGTTAAGTCAAATAATAGAAAACAATAGATAATTCCTGTCATTTTTACATAACAAATGAATTAAAGATAGCAAGAAAGCTGTTATATTTGATTAAAACACTAATGTATAAAAAACAATAAAGTTGCATGAGAGGGTGCATATAAAATTAGTCAATATAAAAGACATTAAGGTTTCACTTATGCAAATATGGAAAATAATGTAGATATGCTAATTTATAAAGATCTAATAAAGGAACTATTTGTGCAAATTAGGTCACATAAAACAATACTATCTAGAGCATTAGGGAGAATAATCAGACAGCAGTAGAAGAGCATAGTACAGTGTGTAATGTGAATGTGACCAGTACAGTGCTTGCAAACCAGCTGTCCATGAGCAGTGAAATATGCAGAAGAAAGCATTATAGAGAAAAGTTAATGGAGCAGAGTTAATAGAGCATGCATGATAAGACTTTAGTTAATTTGTGGAATTCAGCCAGCAAGCTACTAATTGAAATACTAGCAGTTTACTAATATTATATATTCTGAGTAATAAACTCATTAAGTTTAAAATTTTGTGTATTATTTGTAAAGGTCAAACCTATTCCTTGTACATTTTAAAAGCATATGTACATGAACTTTTCTGCCTAAATGTAGGTTTGGTTAATTAATTGAGTAACAAACTATATCACAAATTTTAAAAAGACCTACATTCTTAAGATCTATCAATAAATTCTTTTTTTAAAAAATATGGTTATTTTTTACTTTAGCAAATAAATCTCAACATTAATGTGCTTCACAATTCATTAAAAAAATACTGAATGAGGTTGATTGTACCAAATAACACTCGTTTTTTCCCAGTCACTTGTGGTTCTGGACATTCAGCAGCGATAATCTTTTAAAAATTTATTAAGATTTCAAGTATTGTAACAGTAGCAGGCTTAATAAATTGTATCTCATTTTAAATTAGGCCAAATCACTAAAAGAAAAAAATCACAAACTCCATATTTAACATAAATTGTATCAAAATAACATTTTAAAAAAAAAAACTTATTCTAAGCTTGATATAATAGATTAGAAAGAAAATATGAATTATAGGAAAATCATGAGATTGCCTATGTTTGGGCTGTAACATCATCACAGTCCCTTAATTATTTTTATATCATCTATGGTTATAGTAAAATTATTATAGAGGGTTTGTTAAGATTGATAATTATTTATAAGGATGTGAGAAATTTAAATGTTTCCCATGAAATTAAAGAACTTGATCTAATGAGTTGAAAATTCCAGAGGGATCATATTGGATTTTCTTAATGGAACAAGATAATTTCCAAAAATTTCTCATGAAATAAATGGGAAGCTATAATTAAATATTTTAGAATAATGAATATTGATTATACTCTAAACATGAATAATCATGTAGCTATCATATCCATAGTAGATAATAATACACTTAACATAGATGGGAAGCTGTAATTAAGTATTTTAGAATAATGAATATTGATTATAATTTATGAAAACATGAATAATCATATAGCTATAAATATCTATAATGTCCATATAAATTTCATAAAGTCAAGACCAATTTCCAGAAATTAGGCCAGCAATTTTTTTTTTTTAATGTTCTTCCAAATAGTTGTATTGGCACATAAACTTACAATTAAGCTGATTTAAAAAAAAAAAAAAAAATTAATTTCATAAGAGGATGGGAAAGTGTTCTCAATATCAACTTTCGATCTTAAGAAATTTATTTTTAAATTAGTAGTAGATCTTCCAGTTGTTACAACTGTTTTTGAAGTGTTCTAATATATGGACATAATCCCAAGTTTTGAAGTGTTATAATAAATGGACATAATCCCAAGTTCTTAAGCTTGAAGATATGATTTATTTAGTTCATTGAAATGATCCAAGTACCAGATTCTATTTTACATTCTTTAAGATTAACAGAGTAAATCTACATTATCCCTATTTCTTATAAGATTGTGTTTAAAAAAAAAAAAAAAAATTAATTTCATAAGAGGATGGGAAAGTGTTCTCAATATCAACTTTCGATCTTAAGAAATTTATTTTTAAATTAGTAGTAGATCTTCCAGTTGTTACAACTGTTTTTGAAGTGTTCTAATATATGGACATAATCCCAAGTTTTGAAGTGTTATAATAAATGGACATAATCCCAAGTTCTTAAGCTTGAAGATATGATTTATTTAGTTCATTGAAATGATCCAAGTACCAGATTCTATGTTACATTCTTTAAGATTAACAGAGTAAATCTACATTATCCCTATTTCTTATAAGATTGTGAGTAAACATATTAAATATCCAAACAAATAAAAAGCATGCATACAGTAGAATTTATAAATAATGTATAATAATTTGCATATTATTAATTATATGATGGAATAATAGTGAGTTGTAAAAAAAGTAATAAATAATAAAGATGTTATTAATATTATAGGAATAATCAATTTATGTGAAATAAAACAAATAAAATTAGAACTTTTTATATAGGCTTTCATTCTTTGAATTTTATATCATCTTATTTTTATGTGTATAAGATTGGAAAGTATAATAAAAAATTTATACATTTATCTTACAATATTTTAAAATACAGTAATAACAAAATTAGATCTTTATATCCATTAATTATCAGCTGTATTTAGAGTTAATTATGACATTTCAGTGAAGATTTCTCATCATTACCGTATTACTTTGATTATAAAGCACTCTTTTTTTTTCTAATTTTGGAGTCATAAAAGTGGCATGCACATTAAATTTTGAGGGAACATTTTACTTCTGCCATTGTCGCATTCTCCAATGATAATGTCTTAGCTTTATATACGCGCAAAGTATTACGCATGTTGATAGCAGTTTATTTGTGATTCCCCATTCTGTTTCTGAGTTAATCCAGTTGTTATTTGATAGCAACTGTATAGAATCACATGGTATTTGCTCTTATTTTAAATTTAGAATTTTTTTTTAATTACCCATACTAATTCGAAGTGAATATTTTAATGATCGTCTTTGCCTTACGTTCTACGCATGCGCATCATAGATAGTGTTGACTGTTTTTTTAATGATTGATAGACGCTGTATAGAATCGCATGGTATTTGGCCATATTTTAATTTTGAGTTTTTTTTTAAAATTCATATTCATTAATGTTGGAAAAACGGTCTACATATAATGCAGAATTCAAAAGAAAAGTTAGATAATCTTGACTGATAGTGGCCCCAATGGCGAAGTGTTGGGGCCACTATCAGTCAAGATTACCGAAAAGTTATATTATGCACCGAAGAAATCAGAAATCGTGCAGCCGGTAAAAGATTTACAGTTAATGAAAGTAATGTTCGTCATTGGAGCGCCCTGAAGGAAATGTTATTTCAGTGTAAAAAAAAACAGAAAATCATTTTCAGGGCCTAAAAAGGGAAGATATACTGCAATTGACACAATGTTTTATTTTACATAAAGGAATTACGTGGTAAGAGTTTACCAGTGACAAGAGAGGCAGTTATGGTTAAAGTCAAAGAGTGTGCTAAAAATAGTGGCGTAATGTTTAAAGGAAGTCGTGGATGGTGTGAAAAATTTATGAAACAAGAAGGATTAGCATTATGAAGAAGAACTATAATAACTCAAAAGTTGCCTACTACAGATTATGAAAATAAGCTTCTTAGTTTTCAGCGTGATGTGATTAACTTAAGAAAAGAGTATTGTTTGAGTCAAATTGGAAACACTGATGAAACAGCAATCTTCCTTGATATGCCAAGAAAGTATACATTAAACAAAAAAGGAAAAAAACAAATTAAAATTTTAACTACCAGATATGAAAAATCACGAATTACTGTAATGCTGTCTATAACCGGCGATGGAAACAAATTGCCACCTTTTATTATTTTAAACAGAAAATCTGTACCCAGGGAAAATGTTCCTAAGGGTGTTATAATTTGAGCACAAAAGGATACATGGATGACAACAGAGCTGATGAAAGATTAGTTACAAAATGTTTGAGAGAAGAGACCTGGTGCTCTTTTAAAAAAATGAAGCATGTTAGTGAAGAATGCATTCCGGGAACATTTAACTGATGACATTAAGCTTAAAATAAAAACAAAAAATTGTGATCTGGTAATAATACCAGAAGATGTGACTTGTCAACTCCAACCACTTGATGCATCTGTTAACAAACCCTTTAAAGATAGAATGAGAAACCATTATGAAGCATGGTTAAATCGAGATCATCCTTTGACACTAACTAATAAAATAAAAGAAGTTTCATTTTCTACAATAGCTCATTGGGTTTTGCAGTCTTGGAAAGATATCCCAGAAGAAATTATCAAAAAATCTTTTTTAAAATATTGCATTGCTAAAGACTTAAATGGCACTGAAGATGATATACCTACGTCAAATGAAGATGAGAATTCAAATTCTGAAAATGATATTGAAAATGAAAATATGTCTGAAGAAGATTTGCAATAAATTAGATGAACGTATTATATTTATATTAATCCTTATGGTACTTAGGTATTATTCCTGCGACAATCGCCATTTTGTATGCAAGAATCGTCTGCATAAGTGTATATTTCATAGAATATTTTTACTTTTATAAAAATATATATTTATGTTGACTTTTTTTTTATGTTAATAAAAATATTTATTTTTCAAAAAAATCATTTTTAGATTTTTTTCCCAAGAAGCTTAAAATCTTACTGCATCATACATTTGGGACCTCTTTTATTCGAAGTAATATGGGTATATAGATCACTTCCATAAATAACTTAAGCTTGTTTTTTGAATTTCGAGATTATTTCTTTGTTATAAGATTCAGAGCAAGATAATCACATGCTATTGGTGTAGAGACACTTTTTCAATTATAAAATTTTTTCATACTGACAAAATATAATCAAAGATTACTATTATGTATGTTATTTTAAAAACTAGTTTATAATTCCAAATGACATTTTTGACTTTCCATTTCATTATATACAAAAATTACATACTTTCCCTAATATTTCAGGAAACTGTCATCTCAGCCATGGAGATCAGACAATTTCATAAATGAAATTAGAAATATTTGGATAATAGAAAGAGTCCATTTCCAAGATTTAGATAGTCTTTTTGTTCATCTGCTTTATTCTATTTTCATCCAAAAATACTTTGAAAGCAACATGTTTTGAATTATTTAATTAAATTTAACAATTTATTTAATTCTTCAAAAACAAAAATATAGACAGCTTCTTATAAAAATGTGACTTATATAAATATGATTTATGTAAAATGCAAAAAAAAATTAAAACTTAATTTATAAATCAACTCAGCATTCAGTTCTCATACTGTGTGAACATCATTTGTGTTATATAATTGTAGAATTCATTTTCATGTTTTTTCAAAAAAAATTCAGGGTCATATCCAATGATTAATGTATATCTGCTTGGAAATTAAACTTAAATTTTGATTTAAGCAAGAAATTGTGGAATGCTTCATTTATGTAAATAGACAGCTTTCTGTATTTATTTTATTAATATTGATTTTTGCTTATATGATTCCTAATAATGATTTATTATTATCATTTTATAATATTACAAATATTAATTTTTATTAAAATTTAATATTCTAGAATTCTATTCATGTTAACAAATTACTTGTGCGTTAATTTAAACAGAAATTATAAGGCAGAAATTTATCCATTGTTAGACACAAACATTTATAAGGTAATAAAAAAATAAAAACATCCCAATGCAATGCAAAAAATCTCCTATACTCTTTCAGCGAGAGAAGCTATTATTTGCCAGACTAGCAATTTTAATAAGTTTTTTTTTTAAGTTTCTATTTAAAAAATATCATTATTGTCTATTATTTGGATAGCTGTGTTGATGGTTACATGTCAGCTACCTACAAAATTTTTAAATTTTATTCAGATTCCAAATTCATTCAGGGACATGGCAGGAGTGAATATACTAATTACATCATGAAGCCTTTTGACACACATATATGGCATTCTATATATCTTTTAACAATCTTACAATACTGTAGATATCCAAATGGCATGTGACTTATGAGCAGTCCATTTTAGAAAAGGCAAGTATCGTTCATTAGTGAGTGACATCAAATTGAAATGTAGCTACTATCACAGAATTGAGTCATTAGTATGACCATAAATCATGTATTTATATATATATATATTGCAACTCTTCATGATAAGGTTTGATATGTAGGCACACAAAAATCATTTTAACTAATGTAAAGTAAATAATATCTTAACTTCTCTGGTTACAATAACCCCAACATCATTGTTTATTGTAACTTTCCATACATGTTGATGTCTTCAATTGATATCAAAGTACAAATCTAGATTGTTTTAAATCAGGGAGACCAATGATTCTCTAGGACTACATCTATTAGGATTCACCTACATCTTGCATTTTCTTGGACTTGCATGGAATTTTCTTCAATTCTTTACTATCAAATCTAGATAACATTATTTATTTATGGACTATTTACTTCAAAAAATATATTTGATGTTTTGTTTAATATTATGATTTTTAATATTAATATAAATTGTAAAAATAATTCTAACCTCCTGCCACTCCATATTTACAGAAAGTAATATAATATCTTGGTATGTCTAGCCAATTTTTTTTTAATTCTTGGATACTTTATCTTTCTTAAGTTTATTTATCCATTTAATTAATGAGGAGTCCCTGTGTTCAAGGTCTAAATTCTATATATAAAAAAGAAAATCATATTTTAAAGCTGAAAAAGTAGTTTTCTTTTAAGTGATTGAAGATTTTTTAATTCCACTTTGAGGATTTAACTAATGCCCATTTCATATGTTCTTGCTGTTACTAAAGATTATTGGATTTTACCTCTGACTTTAAGATACCGTAGTCTCTCTTCTCAGTTGCCTGATAATTCTTAACTAAAATATCAGTTGATTTTTTTTTAAAGTGAGATGAATGTGTGAATGAATGATTTTTTTTTAAAATAGATATTTACAAACATGACAAAACTAAATTATGGCCCTTAGTCACAGGGAAGTGTAAATTGCCAGCCAAGTGAGTATTTAACAATTGAAATGGAGGATACTAAGAATTCCCTGATTGTGAGTTCAGGCTGCCATTTTATGATGATATTTTATTTAGTACTTAAAATTGCAGATCACTAAGTGAAGGAAGATTGTATAAATTAGAAGAATTATATTTGGTTATGTTGACAGAAATGAGAGAGGACATAGACTTGTGGAGTTTGCAGAAAACTATATATTATGAATCTTTCTTTGAGAAAAATGCAGAACAGAAATGGATATGGAAGTATCCAAATGAAGGATGGTATAGCATAATTGGATTATATCTCATTCAACAGAAAATATGTATTTTAAAATTGTAATGTTCTTAGTGGATCCAACACAGGAAGTGATCATTCATTACTAATGTATAATACATGTTAATGCAAAACTAGAGACAAAAATTATTAAGACTAGTGTTAACAATTAATATTCCTAATCTTAAGACACATTCCATTTAATTTCAATTAGAACTTGCAAATCGTTTTAAAATATTAACAAATTTTGAAACTGCTAGAAAAATGATATAAAAAAAGCAGTACTAGAAAATTAAAGGTGTATGACAGACAACATTTTTACAAAAAATATTTTATAAATTAAACGGGAAGTTAAGGGAGAAAATTATTTAAGTCATTTAGATTTTGAGATGATGTGTGGTTGTTTTTCAACTAATATTTCAGATCTTCGGGAAACATTGCAAGAATTATCAGATGAAAGAAAGCAGAACTTATATTCTTTATAAATACTAAATGTTCAATGGATTTTTCTTCAGAACAAAATAAAGATTGATATTCATGAATTAGAAGTTAATAACTTCAAATACTTTGGTCAGATTTCTAATAAGATGGAAATATAATAGATGAAATAATTCATAAAATTAAACTTGGAGTACTTTTATAGAAATAACTTAATATTAAAAGGAAATATGTCTTATGTGTCTAAAAGGAAGCTTTTTAATGGATGTTTTTTTATTAATTCTTATTTATGAATTTAGCCAAAAGGTAATTCTGAGACTTTAGATCACTTAATAAAATATGAAGAGATATATGTTAGGAATAACAAGAAGAAATTGTAAATAAAATACATGGATGACAGAATAAAGGTATTATTGTCATCACTGAAAGAATTAATAACTTGGATTCAATATAGCTAGGCTGGATATATTGCTAGAAGAGATAATATAATAGATGGACAGTTGAATCTTAAATTTAATCCCAAAAAATTGTAAAAGATGTAGAAAGAGATCACATCAGATGAGTGGATGAAACAAAGAAGTTTGCTGGTGTGTTGTGGAGATAGGAGGCTCAGGATTAGAGAAACTGGATTAAACTTGAAGAATCTTTTACCCTGCAGTAGATTAATAATAGTTGAAAATGATGATTTAACAGTTTTTCTGGTCAAAAGCAGATTATAGCATTTGATTATCATTTGTAATTTGCTTATGCTTATTGCTTTTTTATATAATATTACTATAAACATAATATATATTATAGAAAGCAATTATTTATTGTCAGTATTAAAATAGAATTATGATTCTTAGCTGACTAATTTAATGATGGGAGAGTCTATGGGCATTGTCTTAAAAAGCTATATAATTAAAATGTTTTACATTTTGGATAGTGAGGATTTTTTTCTCTATACAGAAATCTGATTACTCTTGAATATAGATTGAAGAAAAGATTTTTTGTGTTGCATATTATAAGATGAGACCAATGTGCATGTGGTATTTTTAACTTTTTAGTTGTAAATTAGACTAGAAAGAGTTATTTATATTATATATTTAATACATAATTAAGAATTCATTAATATTTGCTTTTTATTAAAAATATTAATTTGTTTTCTATTGCTAACTGCTTTTTAATAATACTTTTTTTATTATTATTAGCGACAGAGTATTGACGTTATTCCTGTCACTCAAGTTCACTATGTTTGGAAAGAGAAGGAAGATATGTTTTACATTTCTGGTGTGGAAAATATTGTCTATTTTGAAAATTATCCACAAAAATGCTGCTGGGGCTGTACAATTTTATAAGTTTTTGATATATGCAAGTAGACATACCTAATTTTTATGTATATAAAAAAATGTTGCTGACTTAAGCATAGTACTTTCTTGTAATACTAAAATATGAATTATTAGAATATTTTTTTTTTTTTGGAAGGATTGGTTAGTGTGGAAGATAAAAATTTGTTGTTATTGAATGCACCTTTATTGTTAAAAGGAGGTTGCCTTGACAACAGTTTGAAATTATTGATTGTTATTGATATTGGAATTGTCTAAGTATTGACTGGTTTTTAATGATTATATATATACATTCACACAGTATATATACATACACACAAATACATCTATAAATGCACTTAAAGAAAATTAATTATCTGGATAATTTAATATTGTGTTTCATTATCTTTAGAATTCAAGTAGTCATAAAAATAAACAAAATTCAATATAAATTTTGCCCATTCTGGAAACTGCTTTTCCTTTATCTTAGTTCATTCATGTACCTGATGTCCAGCTTGTTTTTTTTTTTATTCAATGCCCATATTTTAGTAATTTGCTGTATTTTTCAGTATGATATACATAATAAATGCAATCAAGTTATTCAAATCAAGACATTAGTATGTGAGATTAATAAACCAGGTGTGACAATTTAATTCCCGGATTGATTGTGTAGTGTCACCCATGATCTATTTTATTTTAATCACACGAGTATTGAACATTCATGTTTGAACATGTTTAAGCTAACATGGGTGCAAATTTTAAGATGATAGAATTAGTTGTTAGTTAGCTATTGAGATAATAAATAATCATGTGTACAATTTGGCATAAAAATGGTGATAATGCACTCATTGTGAGAGACTTTTTGGCCAAAAATTAAATTGCACAACTAAACCATCTTGCCTATTCAGCTGACTTAGCTCCCTGTGATTTTTGATTATTTCTAAAATTAAAAACTGTGCTGAAAGGACGATTTTCTACTATAACCTATCCAAAAGAATGTGAGACAGCTGCTCAATAAAATTCCTAATAATGAGTTCCAGGTAAGCTTCCAGAAAAGGGAATGCTGTTTTAATCAGTGTATAGATGCATAAGGGGACTACTTTGAAAGTGACTCTAGTTTTATTGTATATTTACCATGTGTATTTTATGAAGGTGCACTCCGGGAATTAAGTTGTCATACTTCATATAAAGTATACAAACATCACAGCAAATAACTCAAAGGAGGCAGAATTCAATTAAATAATATATAGATTTGTCATATTCAAACAAAAAAAATTATATTTTCCCATTTTCATTAATTTTACACAGCAAGAATTTAGTTACACGCGCTTTGCAAAATGAATATTGATTAGTAAAAAGTAATATTATTGAAATTAAAAATGATGATATTTTTTCTAAAATTAGAAATTAATAATGAAAAAAAAAATTATAATTAGTATTTTATCTAAAAAAATAACATCACCAATCATTTAAATATAATCATGAATTCCATATTTCAATGCTTTTTATTTTAACATTTGTGAAATGTTAAAGGAAAAAAATTGAAATATAGTACCAGGTTTGAATTTATCTAAATAATACCATTTATATTTAATGATTTTAAAAAAAGGTAATTGTTAATATTACTTCAAAGAAGAAACATTAACTCACGCATACCTACGTATAAAACATTGGTTTTTGAAATAATGCTAAAAAATTGTATGCTATTTTAATTCTTTAATGTATTTTATTGTAAAATACAGATTATTATAATAAACTGTAACTTAGGAGTTAAATCATGCTCCAGAAAGTTCATTGGTAAAATAATCATTTTACAATGAACTTTTTTTAAAGGGCCTTTCAATACTTTTAACTAATAGTAAACCATTTATTCACTTAGTTTCATGCAATTTTGTAATTTATTTTCATACAAATATACATCTGTGACATTCTAAATGCCATTTTACACTGATATAGCAATATGCTAATTAATCAAAACCAGAATTTATAAATAATATTTAGAAAAAGCTGTATTTATTTATACTTCCAATATTTAATTTTAAAATCTTCACTTGCATGGTGCACTAAGATAAATAAGATATTAACTCCAAGAAAATTAGAACTAAACTGTATGTAAATGAGGGTTTGTTTACATCTAGAATGTAATGAATTTCACCTATGTTTAAAAACTTGTTATATCTGCTAATTATATATATATATTTGGAACAGAAACTTGTTATATCTGCTAATCCTGTATACATTTGATTCAGATAAGTAGTTATTTTGCATTGGCATGACAATCTGGTAGTATAAGGATGCTGAAAAGTTTATTAACAATGTTTGGTTAATTAGTCAAGACTGAAATTTACATATTGTTAGGAAAATGCTGCATTTAATTATATTATAAGTATTAACTCTAATGTATGTGATTTCAATTTTTTATTTTGAATTTGTATATTATACGCTAATAAATTTTTATTGAATCTAAAACAAATTTACAAGTTGCTCGCTATTATTATAATGTTTGCTTATGGTGTTACGAGTTTTAACAATTTTAATTTCCTGTATACTTTCCCTATATTATTTTAGAATAGTCATTTGTAACTTCAGTATGACTTCAAATAAAAACAATTCTTTATTTATTGATTATAATAGTATTCCCCAATATTGGATTCTTATTATTTTTTTGACTAATTATGCTAGCCCTTTTTTTCTCTTAACCTTCCTAGACTAGATTTTTTTTTTTTTTACATTTTATTAAATAAAAGTGAATTTAGTAAAAAACAAATCTCCCCATGCATATACCATAAACAATAATATATTTAATAAGAACTGAACTTTAATTAGAAAGAGCATTAAAAAGTGCTCTCGAGAAAGTTCAATATGAAATGAAATATTAAATGTTATAGAAAACTAAGTATAGCAATTAATATTTCAAGATATTGCCACATCATTGTTAATGCAAGTCAAAAATTTATAGATAATCTTTATGGCTAATAAAACAAAATAAATATAATTTTAATTGCAGCAAATAGCATTGTTGTTTTAGCTGATTTTTTTATCAGACCATACATATATATTTATAGAAGATTTTCATTGGTTATAGATATAAATGATATATTTTGCTGGTTCATCCATATACGATTTTGATTATAAATATATTGTTTTGGCTTGATCATACAAGCCAATAACTGGGTGATGAATAGCAAATTATAAAGATAGTTTGTAGAGATGCTATAAACAGTGATTTATAACAATGTCAAAGTTCAGCCAATAGGAAAAAAACACGTATATAAGATTGAAAAATAAAATAAAAGTCAGAAAATCCGAGTAATATATTTTTCAACAAAAAATCTTCCAAATAGGAAAAAGTTTGCATGGGTCATCACATTTGAAGATGCAATTTGGTCTTTTTAATGTCAATGGCTTCTCTGATCTCACCTTGGTAGAGAGAATACATCTGGATAGGATTCTATTATTAGAGAAATCAATATTGTGGCCTGAATCCATAGAATGAAGTGAGAGTGCTGATGATGAGTTGTTTAACTGCATTAACATGTTCATCTCTTCTAGTATTGATATGACCATTGCTCAAGCCACAAGAAACAAAAAATAGAAACATCTATTAGGATTTGTGTTCCCTATATAAAAGGAACTACCAACATTATTGGACATATTCTAAAACACTACAATATAAAAACAGCATCAAGAAATTAATTAGTAACACTATAACCAAGTCTAAAGATTCAATCACTCTTGAAGTTCATGGAGTTTATGAAATTTCATGTGACATTTGTAAAGTTTATGTAAATATGAGTAATCACATATCATTACTAGAAGAGATGAACATGGTAATGCAGTTTAACAACACTTATCATCATTACCACCTGAACTCCATTCTATGGAATTAGGTCACAATATTGATTTCTTTAATACTAGGATCCTATCTAGATGTGATATTTTCTACCAATGTAAGATCAGAGAAGCCACCACAAATGTGATGATATATGCAAACTTCCTCCTATTTGGAAGAATTTTTTACAAAACATTACTCTGAAGATTTTTATTTTTTCAATTTTATTATCTTTTTTTATTTTTATTGGTAGAATTTTACCATTGTTATAAATCACTAATTACAATGACTCTACAATCATCTCTAATCAAGCCAAAATATTTGTAATCAAAATCATACATGGATGAATCCGCAAAATATATTTCTATATATAAAATAGGTTTTGTTTGCTTTATTTAAAATTCCCTGAAAACAATATGGCCTTTGTATTGTCATATAATTAAGTCTTTAGATGCTATTCTGTAATATCTTTTATTTTGAAATTAATTTTTTAGAAAACATTTCAGTACTCTAACTCATATTAAACTTTGTCTCATTATAAATATTTAATTTGATTAGTGAACTTTATAAAAAAAAAAACCAATAGAAATAAGCATTTATTGTGAAAAAGTCCACATTTAATTATTATATATTATATTAATCACAAATAAAATCTATTAATATTCTTACAGTATGGATTGTAAGAAAATGGGAATATAATTTCTATCTCACCAGAATATAATTGTTTATTGACTGTAAAGAAAAAAGAAAAACAATATATTTTATAAGTATGTAATACGTCTTTTATCTTTATGATAATAAATAAAATAAACTGCTTTACAAAATTTTTTAACTAATTCTGATCTGTGATGAGATTCAAAGACTTTGTCAGCAGTCAAACTGGACAAGTCTTGAATTGGCATAGTTTACAGTTCAAAAATTAATTATAAAATTTAATATATTTTTTCATATATTTTTTTTAGATGCTTTATTTGTATATTTTCCCACGTTTATTTGCAGATTTTATGTTTATAATTAGATTTGTTATCAAATTACTGGTCAGTTAATTCTAATTTTTTTTTTCTATTAATAATACAGTAATTTGTATTTATTTATTATAGTCAGTTGCTTGCAAGATCAAATAACGTTTAAAGTTTGACAATCCTTGCGAACTTCTGTCATCCGAATAAGAGTATCAATATTGGTGTGTTGTCAAGATGATTCATAGTTCCATTCATTTAGAGTGGGGTTTTTTTTTTCACTTTGGATTTGATTCACAATCATTTACCTTAGTTTAGTGGTCTTTTATCTTTTAATCTTTAGAAAATTGATTTTTCTTTTACATTTATATCTAAGTTTTATCTATTTTTCCAAGCTGCTTTTATTATCTACTGAGTAACTGCTGTTCAAGACATTGATTATAATTTTTAATAGCATAAATAATCAAGCAAAAATTTATTAGCACTATTTTTTGTTTAAGGATTTAAATTTAAATCATATAAAAATTATATATATATATAGAATGAGAAAAATTGAAATTCGAAATTTAATTCTGAATTAAAACTCGTTTATTTTTTTGAATCAAAAAAATTCTTTACAATTAAAAAAATTATAAAATACAGAGAAGCTATGAACTACATTGCATCAAAGTGTATGTCTGTAATTATACACTATAAAAAAAAAGGTAAAAAAAAAAAACAAACATTAAAATTCATAAATTTAATACATTTTGTGAGTCAAGAAGGCATTTTTCATTCCTAAATGCCGCATGATCATGTTTATAAAAATAAAATGTATAAATAAATTTTAAATTATGCCAGCAGCTGCTTTTTCCATCTTTGAGTGTTGTTAACAAATTCATTAATAAAAAAGTTCTGTTTATGTTGAAATCACATTTTTTTATATTCTTCTTTCTGAATTTGATGTGCAATATTTGACATAATAAAATACTTTCTGAGAGTATAACAAATTTAATATTGGCCTAAAAACATTAAAATAATGAGAGATCATAATTTCTAGATAAAAAGATTTATTATGTTTCTATAAGAAAAAAGTTATTGAAAAAAAAAAAGTATTTAAGTCAGATAATTCATTATTTAAATAATAAAAATATGCATTTTTTATTTTATTTTTTCATAGAATGAATGAGTGAACACAGTAAAATGTGTTCTGTCAATTTATTATTAGTAATTATACATTTTTTTAAATTTTATTTATTCTATAATCTTAATTTATATATGCATTACTACACATAAAAGTATCATATATATGCATGCTGAAAAGTACTGTGTACACCTGCAATTCAGTAAACAATATGCTTTATACATTTGTATGCAAGTGATATTTGAGACAAAATATAGTGTAGTTCATGGCTTCATTGTATATAGTGTTTATCCGTATTGACATTACTATAGTTTAAATAAAACAATGAACTGCATCAGATATTTTTAATTTCTTTGTGTTTTGATTATAATACCAGTCTTTGTCAATAAATTTTTTTTTTTTTTAAAAAAAAAACTTTTAAAGATTGTAATAAAGTTGAAACATTATGAGAAAATACATTGAAAATATATGGAAAAATTCATTTTTTAAAACAATTTCATATAAATCATATACAATTATAAATAAGGGATTTAGATTTTCTACAAGGGTTATTCAAAAGCTTTTTTTTTTTTTTTTTTTGAGCCATATTTAAAACATTAATGTGTGAATCTCTTGGCTACACATAACATGCAATTTCCATCCATCTACATTCCAAAACTGATTACATAAGACATAATTGCTGCTCTTATTTATATTTAGTTCTTCAGTGTTATACAAGGGATTTTCTCCATATGAACAGGGTTGGTGTCTTTTTTCAATATTGCTTACAGATATGCATAATTTCCTTTTTTATTATTATCAATGATTTCTTTAAGCAGATAAAATTGTTAGTGCATATATGTGTTTATATTCATAAGTCCATCCATAATTTTTTAATTTAAATTTCTCAGGATATGTTTTCTTGTGAATGGAGCCATCTTATATTTAAAAAAAATTGACTCAGGTTATTTGTACAAATTCAGGCCTAATGGAAATCATTTGTTTTGATTTTCTTCTAATCCATGGCATTTTTTTTGTCACTGTCCAATTATAACTTACATAAAAAATGCCTTAGCCTCAAAATTATTTTTAACAAGTTTTTAAGTTCTTATATTTAAAAATCTTTTCCAAGTCTTTCATTGAAGTGATGTAAACTTCGTATGTATTTCTGGATTTTATTGAATCTTTTGTACAATTCAGGAAGACCATTTACAATTTATGTTTTCATCATCAAAAACATATAGTTAAAAGTAATCTTCACTTTCATTATGGTCCCATTTTTCATTTAATTTTGTTACAAGTGTTTAATCCTGGCTCTCTATTTCTAAATAGGAATTGTCAGTACCTCAAAAATTACCTTTCTCCCGTATGGGTTTTCTTGTTATATAGCTTTATAGTCTTTTTATTTTATTTTATGCTCTATCTACTCATCAGTGCTGGACAGCTTATTGCATAACAAAACTACTATGCTTTTAGTATTTTCTAATCTAAATTTATAATACAAATATATTTAATTGAAAAGTGGAAGTAACTATCTCTCACTGAATTATGTAACATCAAAAAAACAATGAAAAAATAAAATGATACCATTCTATCTTTAGACTTGTTATATAAGCTTAGTTTTTGACTTGATTTTTAAATTAGAGTCTAAAGATAGAATGGTATTCTATCTTTTCATTGTTTTTTGATGTTATATAACTCAGTGGAAGATAGTTACTTCCACTTATCAATTACAGATATTTAAAAAAGTTATGATTATTAATACAAATATAGCAGATAACAATTTTGAAGACATTTTATGTCTGAAACATATTTCTCTATTTTGAAGTTTTTTTTTTTTATATATACTGTATAAATTTTAGTAATATTTATAAAGTTTATGGAAATTTAAAATAAATAAATGATAACTATGAGTATCTGCAAAATTGTTTATTTTAAAAGTTTTAAATGTGTATGTACTGACTCACTAGATTTTTCTGAAACTAGAATTCTTAATTAAAAATACTTTATTTCACTCATATATATATACTTATGTACTTTATTTCAATTATTTGGGACCTTTCTATATTAGTAAGTATATATCTTAATATCTTTATTGCCTCAAAAGTTTCATTTATGCATTTTTATTTTATGTATATTATTTGCTTTATGTTGCTTAAAAAGTTATTGTACCTTCTACATGTAAGGAATTGTTATTCTGCAAATATAAAATCTGTTTTCAACAATGTTAATACAAATTAGGTCGTTTTCTCTATCAATTAGATATTTAACGTTATTGGTATGAAGCAAGTCATGTATAATTATTTTCAGAGTAGTAGTTCTTTAAAAGAAAAAATATATAATTTTTCATCATACAGAATCTATTTTTTTAGAAGTAATAATTAGAATGCAATTGTTAATTGTTTGGAACAGAATTAGATACTAGTTTATGTAGCTATTATTATTATTAAATTTAGAAAATAATAATTCATGAGTTCAATAACATTTATTCAATAGACTACATTAAACCAAAACAAATTCAATATCTTAAAGATTTTTTGACATTATATGCTTTTTATTAAAAGGAATTATTTTAGTAGTAAAAAGACTTTTTCCCCATTTATCCATTTTCATGTATATCATTTGCTATTTTTAATATTTTTTTCCTTATTACAGTACATGATTTGAAATGATAAATTATTATATAATATAAATATTTATTTCTATTGATATCTTGACATTTTTTTAATTATATCATTATGAAATGGAAATGTTAAGAAATCAGGATTTTAATATTTGTTAATCGTAAGATTTTATATTTTAATTTTCTTTATTTTTGAAAAGTCATTTAATATTTTATACATATCTATATTGATTTTTCTACCTAAAAGATAAGATAGTTATGTGAGAAAAAAGTATCAAATCATTACCAGTGGTAGTTCTTTAGCATCTCATTTTTAAAGATTCATTATAAACTTTAATCCAGTGTTATTAATCATGATAATCTTTCACAAGAAAAATTCTGTTTAAATTAAATTGTTGCTTATCTTTTATGTTAGTGATAAATTTTAAAATGTTAAGATTGGCAAAATACTACCATCATTGAATTAAGCAGAAGCTAAGAAATTGTGATTCTTAGTTTTGATATAAATCATTATCAAGTTCAACTAGAATCTAATAATTTGTTGAAATCATTTGAGCATTTGTAGGATAGTTACGTTCTTCCGTGACTTTGTTTTGGAAATATGTTTAATAGAAACTTACTATAAATAGCACATGAAAGGAGAATTTATTAAAGGTGTACATATTTAAATTTTTACATTTCAATTATTTTTCAATCTGATTCATTAAGTATTCTCAAGTTGTTTTCATGAACTGCACTCTGATTGTCCTTCTAAGAATGCAATTCTAGAGAATAGATAAGTCTTAAGTTAATATCATAACATTGGCTGAACTAAATAATCAAGCAGTTGAAACACTCAAAATTAAAACACAAATAAAACTTATAAATTATTTTCATATATTATTTATAGGTTGATTCTATCTAAAATATACTTAAAATTATTAAGGCTCAAGATAGCAAAAGAATTTTACAACTACTCACAATTGTGAAATTTCAAAAAATTAGGGAATAATAGATTATTTATAGATATTTAAATTATAATATAACCTGTTGTGTTTTTTAATAATTTATTTGTTCTATCTAAACTTCAACAATTTTACCTACAATGTATATAAAGTCCAAAAAAAAAAAACAACTATGCAATATTGAAGACATAAATATGTATTTAACAATAAATTAGTATACTTCTAACTGCATTTTCTTGCTAATAAAATAATCTTTTTTCAATAAATTGTATCTTTATTACCATATAAAGTCCCTTTTCCAATGCATTATTCTTAAAAATTATTTCCTATCAATTTATATGAAGTTCATTTGTTCTTTGTCAATAGTTATCAGGCACTTTTTTTAAAAATCTGTTTTATTAAAGACTTTTTAAATATTTTGCAAGTTTTTCTACTGAAGATTTTATAATAAGAAAAATTGACTGTAATTTCAAATAATAAATTTCATTTAGAAGGGGTTTTTTTATGTAAAAAATTATTTTTTGTACTAATAGATTACTTTTATGTATATTAACATAAAAGTGAAGCAATTTGTGGAGGAAAAAGTTTACTTTTACTGCATTTCATTTCTCATTTTTACAAAAAAAAATAAGTATAATAACAAATGTACAGGGTATTTTTAAAAAAACTTAACAATTCCTTATAATAATCCACCGTTTACAAAAATATTTTCCTTCTAATAAACTATTATTTGAAAAAGGGTACATGCAAATGATGAATTTTGATATTTTTAAATATATAAATGTATCAAGATTACTGTTTATTTTCAGCTTATGAGTTTTTTTTCTTTATGAAAATCACCCTGCATGATAGAAGCCAAAAGGCACATAAATGGTTGCTATATAATCTATCTCAACTATCAAATATGCCATTATTAGATTATGTATTTTCATGGAAAGTTTAATTTTAAAAAAAATATATATCTGTACTATTTACATTTATTATTAAAAAAAGGTTATTTTTGCTTCAACAAAATTTGATGTATTGCATAATGCTCAATAAAATATTCTTATTAATAATTTTAAATCCTTGTTTCATTTAATATTTTTAAACTAATTTAACTTCCATTATTTTAAGAGATCATTTGTAATATCATACACATAGTATATAGCTTAGTTAATTAAAAAAAAGAATTGAAACGCACATGTTGTGCTTTATGATTTTTTGTATGGCATGCTTAATATTAATAATTTAAAACACTTTCTATTGTAACCGAAAGGTCCACCCAGACCATAACAGGCGAAATTAATGATATAACACATGACTATCACAATATAATCCTGTTGTGGCCAGGGTACACTGCGAAAACCCATAGCAACATTACTTGAAGGTATATTAAATTATCCCCAAATAAATTATGATTATTCATTTAATAACTATTCTCATTAATGAATGTATCTTAAAACTACATTTCAAAACCTTAAACTGAGATTTTATTTACATGAGACTTTATGGCCGACTGTGAACGAGATGGTATGATCTATAAAACTACAAAAGATTACTTTTCCAGAATTAAATATATGATCCATTACATCAATGTTAACTATCACATGGTAAATACAGGCCATTTAACAATACAGTAATAATTATGATCAGCATCGTAACATGATTGGTCGCACTTCAGATATACTCAGGATTTTAATACAGTAAAGTTATGTAGGGTATTTATTTTGTAATAAAAGGTAAACAACATGAATTTTAGGTTCTTTCATCATTAATTTAAATGCCAACTTATATCAGTAGCAATGAGATTCTTATTGTAATAGGTAAAGCATCAATTATAATATTAGAAAATAAGTTCAATCATAATGTTGGTTAGGAAATTAATTTATTAATTTAGGTCCTAATATCACAAACACCAATAGAAGTAATAAATTCTGGGTTATATTCTAAAATTAACAAAGCAAAGCTGAAATGGTGAAAGAGGTAAATGGGATTTTATTATACCTTGGACATCACCCAAGAACAAAAGCATTAAGATATTCTAGAATTTCAGTAAACCTTGGGTGCATTATCAGTGACAATATGCACTCTAATATCTGACACTTAATATGATGGATTTTTTGGATCTATGTATGACAAATAGCAATGGTATACTTAGGTTAAATTATAAAATTAATATTTATTTACAACTCAATCAATATCAATAAATAATTAATACAATGATCAAAAATAAATAAATAAAATACCATCACATGTACTTGTTTTTATACATGGATAATGTACATAAATTCAAAACAAACACAATATAAGATTTTCTCACAAATGGATTTGATTTCAGCCCTTATAAGGGTGAGGATGGGTTTGAACACCTAGTCAATAACATCTCCAATATGTCAATATCAGAACCCATGCACCTATACCCCAGATTTATAATAATAGTAATAACTGGTATTGGTGAACATGCAAAAGCTTGCCATGGGAAGATAATTTATCAAAGAAAATTTGAATCTCAACTCGGCTTGAAATATCATACAAATTGACATGTAATAAATTATAGAAATAATTTATCAAATGCCCTTTTAATAGCTGATAGCATGGGATCAATCTAAAAATGAGGGAAACAACATCGACATCATAATGTATGAGGACTCTATCCAAGCACATTTACACAACAAATAGCAATGATATTCCTGCTGATGTATTCATCCGTGCAAAGGAATAAAGCATTAAATGCCATATGGGTTTTCTAACTATCATCAGAGCAACAAGCACCATTACAGAATGTTCCACAAATTAACCACCAATGCAAAAATGAATATAATAAAATGGAAAGAGATCATTCTGCAGATTTAACCACCAGCGCAGAATAATGCCATATAACATGAAATAGTGCAAACATTCACTTTCCAAGTAAAAGAGACATAAAATTACCCTCATCTATAAAACTGCTAAATTAGGAGACTTGTCTAGTCTTACGAGCATGAATTAATGCCTAAAATGAAATAAGTACTTTAGTGTGGGAAATAACAGATAACGGTCGACTCTGCCTAAAGCATGGGTGAAATAATATATAATAAATGAATATAGGCACAGACCCTGGAAAGTCATACAGGCAGGTTATAGACTCATTAAATAATCATTAAACCTTTATGCAAGTGCTGTTCCCTAATAATTGATTCTCTTCAATCCCTATACTATATGTTCAATCCCATGAATTTATATCGATAAATAATTATTTTAGGCATAATAGAATATATATACTGTGAACTTCACACATGTATAGGATAATATACAATATGAACCAAAACAAAATACTCGTTTAAATAACTACACTAAATTTAAATACATAATATTTCAAATATAATGGATATTCACCAATAAAATCAATAACACATTTTCTTACTACCTAATGTACAACATATAAATTAAATAGTTTTTCAGTTACAACATATAGGATCTTATGAGTTTGATTGTATTCCTCATTTCCATTCATAATTAATTGATTCACATGTACTTTCTGAATATGTGAAATATTTATGAGATAGGGCAGATATAATAATGTAACGTGTGAAAATATATCAACTTCGTCTAAATAATCTCGTTATGAATGTTCAAAGCTGATCTTTTCCCTTTTTAACACAATGCCACACGAATATAGAGCATCCCTCCATGTTAATCAATTTCATCAATTTTAATTAGAGTATTCCTCGAAAGTTAATAAACTTCATTATTTCTACTTTAGGCATTATTCCAAAGTTAAAAAATTTCATTACTTTTACTTTATTAAGCCGGGGTCAAAGACTAGGAATGATTGTCCAAGCAAACAATTATCCCATAGTTGCTATGAGAGTTAGAAAATAACTGTCTGGTTAGCTGTTATTTCTTTCAACAACTAGATTATTTTCAATAAGATAATTCACATAGCAGGAATATTATCTATAATATAAGTTCAAAGTGGGATATAGCTAAATCTTCGTCATTCAGATATTGGCATCATTGGTATAGCATTCCACTCCACACATATGTGGTATGACTATACAATTTAAAATCATAAAAGTAAAATATTATATCCAAGGTTAATATAGTCTGTAAACAATAAAAAATATTTCCAGATAGACTGACCTTTAAAATTGTTATTCCCGTTGTGGTTAATAATAACAGTACATCAATTATAGACATTTTGGAAGGTAATCAGCAGTTAGATTCTTGGTTAGCAGGCTCAAACAGATTTGTTTAAATTTAGCTACTCATATTGTTATTAACACATAATCACATTGCAATTTGAATTATATAAGAAAAATTTTAATTTCTTTCTTTGTTCTTAATTTTAAAGAATAGCTTTCATATTTGTTACGTTTAACAGCAGAAATTTTACATAATTGTTTCTGTCTCGTTAAAAAAATCTCTGAACGTTCTCTTTCCCTCTTATCCAATTACATTTCTCCTTATTTACATATTTCTGTTAAAAATGAAAAAAAAATGTGCTTAGTGCATTCTATTGACTAATTCAAGGTAAATAAATCATTTTAACCAAACTAAATTTAATCTTTAGGATTAGTTAAAGAGAAAAACAAATAATGCTTATTATTATTACTTATATCTTAGTAAATTTGATATGCTGTTGGTCTTGCAGGTTAAACAGTTTGTATAACTTGGTGATTGGAAAAAACCAAAACTAATATGTGAGAAAAAATATATACAATTAAGCAAAGCAAAAAAAAAATGAATGTACATAATCTCATCACTGAGTTAATTTGAATACAAGTATCAAGCATATACGAAGTGCTAACTATGGTAATCAAACCACCTAGAAGATAGAGAAAATTTAAATCTGTTTCACCAAGCTATAAATTTTGTACAAAAATATAAGGTTACACTATATACAGTACTAGAAATCAATTTATTCATTTTGAATTACTTTTACAAATAAATATTTTTACAAATGTGTTTTTGAATGTTTATTTTTATGTTAAAAGATTATGTTTTATGTAAAAATTGAGAGCACAATTTAATAAAATGAAATCTATATATATTAGTATATAAAAGGAGAGGCTATTGGTTAAAAAAAGTAATTTTTAATACTTGAAAATGTTGTGGTTTGATGTATAATGAAGGACATCTCACAAGGCCTGTTGCTCAGAAAAAGATTGTCCAAATCTAATCTAGAATTTATCAAAAAAGTAATTTGTTGTGCACATATAAATTACAATGATAGTATCTCTTTCATATTCATACAGCTGTAGAGAAAGATGGCAATTTTATAAAAGATCATTAAATATCAAAAAAATTTAAATACATCTAGGTTAATACTATATTGCTAGCTTATCCTGAGCACTTTAACACAATAGAATGACTGGTGCAAGAACTAAGGCTCATGGATTGATTCATTGCTAAGTAAATTTCAATTTGGCCAAGTGATTGAAACTATTGTACCCAATTTGTCACTTAGGCACTATAACCTCACTCAAATTTTCTAAGCAACTAATGTAACTATTTTATTAACTTTATTTATATCGTATGTGTAAATTGAAATTTCACAAACAACCAAAATAATTAAAATACCTGAAACACATGAATACAAATCCTTTATGCAGAAAAAATGTTGACAGGCAAAAAGAAATTACAATATTATGATGAAGTATTTATGTGGTAGTGAGAAGAATGTCATCTACAGAAATAAGCATGGCATTTCAGATTTAATATGATAATAGTAAACTAGGCAATACAGCCTTTTTTAAAAAAGCCAACTGTAGGCAGTGAAAGAAAACATATTAAGCGAGACTAAGCAAATTACACTTTTTCATTATTTTTCTTTCTGAATAAGAATAGCCAGATATCATTTACAAACAAACAAAAGAATGGCAGGATTAGTTATGAGTCGATTACCTGAAAAAAATCCCAAGCTTAAAAACTGATAACTAAAAAAATTTTGAAATTCCATATTGATTCAAAGTCCTCGGCATTGAAGAAAATGCACAAACCATTAGACCTTTTAATATTATTTCTATACAATTCTTTTTTATAATCTTCCTGTTATACATTGGACTATTTCCATCATCGAGGTTGAATTAATTGTTAATCATTTTTAGAAAAATTCAAACTTTATACTTTGCTAAATATATTCCACTGTTGATAATAACACACGGGTTAATACAAAACACAATGTTTTGAATATTATTTTCCTTTCTTCATATATTGCTGACCTGATCAGTTATAGTTAGCATAGGAAATGAAACAGTGACTTTTGACAGAATAAGCTAATTGGTTAGAAAATCACCTTTAATTTAGTACTCCAGAATGTAAGAGGTCAGCAATTCAATTCCTTAGTAGTCAGACCAGCAGCACATGAAGAAGAGAAAATAATGACATTCAAAATGTGTTTCATACTAAACTAAATATTATTAGTTATTGTTTGCTGAATGCAAGATGGGTATAAATAAAATTTGAATTTTTCTAAACAGTTCAAGAGATCATGGAAATATTCCAATATATAACTACAAATAAAATGCCACAATCACAAACATCGAGCAATCCAAATAGAAGCTTAAGAATGATATATACAATCATGAAAACTATATAGGAGCTAAGCAACATTTGCTTTTATAGATTTTCAATAAGAAAGTGTACATCATCCAGCATGCATCAGTATTACTGCAGCATTCTTTCACTTATTTTAGTATATCCAAATTATTTAATCATTCAATATAAACCATTTTCAAAAATTTCTTTCATTTTCAGATTCAATTATATATATTTGCTTAAAATATGTGGAATTTCTTTTACATAATTACACATATTTTATGAAATTATGGTTTTAGTAATAATGAATTCTCTTATTTCCAAGATATTTTTTCTACAAGATGTCATTTTATAACTTTAAAGCTTTTATTTTTTATAGCTTTTCTTATTTCTCAATTATATTTGTCATTATAAATCTTTTTCATACCATTTTAAAGAATTTCAGATATTTAGTTCTTTTATAAGAATAATTTTTAAATATTTACATGTTCTTTCTTTTCTCCATACACTACCACGTCTTAATTCAAAATTTATTAATGAATTGCTTTTCTATTTCCTGCAATATTTAGCTGTTCATAGTAAAATATCCATTATCTATTCATTGATTTCTTGTTCAGTGTAAGCCATCTTTTATTTTAAAACAATTTGTAAACTCTGGATTAATTTCATTAGAATACTTAAGATTACCAATATCAAGGATAATCTTTCTTAATAGCTTGTTTCTTTAACTTTGCATTAATATACATCTTATATCTCACTAATCAATGGTCATTAAAGATATTATAATCTTAAAATACACAATTCCATTTCTATTTAAATTTTTTCAAAATAAAGAATTAGTAATTTATAGAATTTCTTTTTAGCATATTATATAGCTTTCTTTTAATGTAATTCATTTTTGTTTCTATATCCAAATTTATCCATAGTATTTGAAATTGGTTTCTAATTCTAACAACAAACTGTCCTATAACAATTTTAAATATCTGTTCAAAACTTTATTTTACTTTTTCATCAGAATGGGATTAATATCTAATCTTGTTACTTTGTTAATATATTATCAATCATCACGGCACTGATTTTCTATCTTTTATTTATAACAATCCCATTCAATTTGAGATTCCAAAATGTATTAGATTTTTATTGTAAATCTATTATTCAAACTGTCTTTTCGTTTAATATTAATTATTTCAATTAATGCAATCTTTCTTTGCATAAAGTAATGATGATATTCTAAATCTATAACTCAGTAATTCTTAAAACTATTTTGGTCATCAATCACAAGATTGGCTTATATATTAAGTTGCTAGGATAAAATATGTGGAGCATAATTTATTTTTGATTGTCATAAGTGTGAATACAAATAAGAAAATGAAACATCCCGATTATTCAGAGATAAAACTGATAACCATTCTAATTGATAAGTACTGGTAATCAACCCAGTATCTGTTTATCATGTGAACATTTATACTGCAATAAATATATCTAAAAGAAATAGCATAGAATTGATTTTAGGAATTTGGTCTAAATTTTTTTGATGTCTCAGAGAGAAATCAAAGTTCCCTTTCAGTTTATATAAATATATGGTATATAGAAATAATTAAATCATTAATACATCTATTTATATATATCAAAATATGTGCGTGTGATATATTTATAGCATATATATATATAGTTTGGTTCAGTGATAATCTGTGGATCGTAGTCCAGGTGTCACTTTGAACACTCAAACTTCTTATGAATCCCTGAATACACCAATTATTTTTATTTAATACATTTATTTTTTAAAAAGTAATCAATATATTTGCTAAATCTTAATTTAAAAAATTATTATTAGTTAATATCCATTCCATATATTCTTGTGGTTGCAGTTATCTTACTAAGTAATTATTCATATAATATACAAACATGGATGAGCTGCTTACCAACACGCATTTGCCAGCGTGGCGAGTTTATTGACTTTTTACCTCTGTCTTGAGATCAAGAAACATCATTGTCTTTGTTCTCAGTTGCTTGATAGCTCAACTGAAATATCAGTGTTTTTTTCAAGACAGTGAATGTTTTTTTTTTGTTGACAACAGATATTTACAATCATGGCTCTTACTCCCAGAAGGCAGTGGTTTGCGGCTGAAAGTGCTAAAAATCTAATTACAGATTCAGGCTGCTATTTGATGACCTTTTATTTAGTTACTTTAAAACTGCAGATCACTTTCAAGTGAAGGAAGATTGCAAGAACTGGAAAACCTGTAATATTAAATGGGACATTGTTGGACTTCGTCAAGTTAGGTGAAGAGACAATCGATTTAAAAAGCAGATATGTACTATACTACAAAGGCACAAACATTTGAAGTACAAGTGGAGTAGGATTCATTATAAATAAAATGTAACATTGTGGAAATTGATGGTGTATCAGAGAGTGACAAAATTAGTTATTCAACTTAAACACATATCAAATGCAAATAATTCAGGTTTATGCCCAACAAGTTCTCATTGTGATGGGGTAGAGGATTTTTATATGGATATACAAAAGGCTTTTGATCAGACCAAACAACATTTTAAAATTGTCATAGAGACTTTAATGCTAGAATTGGTAAACAATTGAAAGATGAAAATGCTGTAGGTAAATTTGGTTATGGTGATAGAAATGAGAGGACATAGACTTGTGGAGTTTGCAGAAAAAGAAAAACTTTATATTACGAATTCTTTTTTTGAGAAAAATGTTAAACTGAAATGGACATGGAAGCATCCAAAATGAAGGTACAGCAGATTTGTATTATGTTTTGACTAACAGAAAAAATGTATTTCAAGATTGAAATGTTCTTAATAAATTCAACACATGAAGTGATTATTGATCAGTGATATATATTAATGCAAAACTATAAAGACTAAAATTATTAAGAAAATCAATATTCACAGTTGATATTCCTAATCTTTTAGAAACATTTCAATGAATTTAAATTAGAACTTGCAAATCGTTTTCAAATATTAACAGATTTTTAATACAATCCAGATTTGAATGAAATCAATAGGAAGATAACTGATACACTTTTAAAAACTGCAACAAAGATAGCTGGTACAAAAAACAGCAATTGGCCAATAAAATTCCCACAGAAACGTCAATTTATAAAAAAAAAAAAGGAATATGAAAATATATAAAAATGATGCATTAAAGATTGAATATCTCTAATTTTGTAAAATGATGCAAAAAAGAATTGATAATGATATAAAAAAATATAATTGTGAACTAGTAAGAAAAGCTATAGAAGAGAATAAGTCTCAAGAGTGTAAAACAACATCTTGCTATCAATAGGAAACTTATTTTTGCAATAAGAAAAAAAGATGAAACTATTATTAAAAAGAGATAATATCATGAAATGTGTAGAATTCTACCAAGAATTATACAGCAATAAAGAACAAGAAAAAGTACCTCCTACAACTATATCTAATTGCCAGGATTTAAAATGAGAAAGTGAGACACAATTAAATTTATGAAGAAAAGAAAAGCTCCAGGTAATGATGGAATTATAATCAATATCTTAAAAGAAGCAAGTGAAAAAATAGAAAATTTTTTGGAAAAGTTATATACCAGATGTCTAAATGATAAAGATGTACCAGATGATTGGAAGAATGCAGTATTAATATTTAAAAAGGATGATAAAAAAGATATAAGAAATTACAGACCTACCAGTTTTTTATTAGTTCTATACAAAATTTTTACCAAAATAATTACAACTCATCTACAATGAACTTTGAATTTTAATCAACCAAAAGAACAAACTGGATTTAAAAGTGGTTTTAGTATAATCAATCATATCCAAATATTGAGAAAAATTATAGAAAGGACCAATAAATATGAGTTTCCATTATGTTTTGGATTTGAAGATTATGAAAAGGCATTTGATTCTACAAACCAAATATTTATTTCTTCAGTGATTAAAGCATTGGATCATCAGTATAGACTCTGGATAATGCCATATTCTGAAGAATATTTATAAAAACGCAACAGTAATAATTAGATTACATAATTACACTAAAAAGATTAACATTGAGAAGAGTATTTCCAAAACTTTTTACAGCAGTGTTGCAAGAAGTATTTTGTAGATTAAAATGGGAAGCTAAGGGAATAAAAGTAAATAGAAATTATTTAAGTCATCTAGATTTTGCAGATGTAGTTATATTTGCAAATAATGTTTTAGAACTTCAGGAAATGTTGCAAGGGTTATCAGATGAAAGTAAGAAAGTAGAATTAAAGGTAAATGTTAAAAAGACTAAAGTAAAGTTCAATGGATTTTCTCAAAAGAAAATAAAGATTGATAATGAGTTAACAATTACAAATACTTTGGTCAGATTATTACTATAGAGGAAACATAATGGATGAAAAATTAAAATTGGTTGTAATGCTTTTGGTAGAAATAACTTAATATTAAGAGGAAATATGCCTATGTGTTTGAAAAGAAATGTTTTTTACCAGTTCTTACTTATAGACCTGAGACTTGGACACTTAACAGAAGAGCATTACAGAAATTTCAGATTACTCAACGAAGTATGGAGAGATGTTAAAAGTAACAAGAAGAGATCGAAAAAGAAGTACATGGCTGAGAGAACGGATAGAGTTAAGAGACTGGAGTTGAATTTTTTATATTACTAGAAGAAATGATAACAGATGGACAGTTGAAATCTTAAACTGGATTCCAAGAGATTGTAAAAGATCTAGAAAGAGATCACATGTGAGATGGATGGATGAAATAAGGAAGTGACTGGAGTGATGAGAAGAAAGCCTAGAGATCAGAGAAAACAATTAAACTTGGAGAGACCTTCATTCTGTAGTGGACTGATAAAGGTTGAAAATGAGGATGAAATATGTAACAAGGAGAAAAAATATATATAAGGATTATATACATAAGCATTTATTTTATATAGCGTATGTTTACAATTGTATTACATTCAAATATCAGCCTTTCAAGCTAATTGTGCATACGCTTTTGCGAGTGTTAATAATAATAAATGAATACTTTCTCTCCAATACAAGATATAGTATTTATGCAGGAATAAAATGAATCCACTTATTCCTACATTCAAATGCTTATATATGAGCAAATCTGAAGTACTGGCAACGAAAGCATGAAGATGGAACAGTCACTTTAAATTACTATATACGATGTCTGAATGAATGACGTCGGTGAAATTGTCTAGAATTTACTAAACGTCATTCTAACTGAAACTTAATCATATGTAAATAAGTATTTATTTTATATAGCGTATGTTTACAAATGTATTACATTCAAATATCAGCCTTTCAAGCTAATTGTGCATATGCTTTTGTGAGTGTTAATAATAATAAATGAATACTTTCTCTCCAATACAAGATATAGTATTTATGCAGGAATAAAATGAATCCACTCAAATGCCAGTACTTCAGATTTGCTCATATATAAGCATTTGAGTCGTAGGAATAAGTGGATTCATTTTATTCCTGCATAAATACTATATTTTGTATTGGAGAGAAAGTATTTATTTATTATTATTAACACTCGCAAAAGCGTATGCACAATTAGCTTGAAAGGCTGATATTTGAATGTAATACAATTGTAAACATACGCTATATAAAATAAATGTTTATTTACATATGATTAAGTTTCAGTTAGAATGACATTTAGTAAATTCTAAACAATTTCACCGACGTCATTCATTCTGACATCGTATATAGTAATTTAAAGTGACTGTTCCATCTTCACGCTTTCATTGCCAGTACTTCAGATTTGCTCATATATAAGCATTTGAGTCGTAGGAATAAGTGGATTCATTTTATTCCTGCATAAATACTATATCTTGTATTGGAGAGAAAGTATTCACTTATTGTTATTAACACTCGCAAAGTGTATGCACAATTAGGCTGATATTTGAATGTAATATAAGGATTATGCTTAAGAAATGTTTCATTACTAAAAAATCGTGATTAATATTTTAAAAATATTCAAATTCTATTACACTGTTTAAGAAAATAATATTCACCTTAACCAATACTGCCTGTTATTTATTCACTGTATATTATTTTACTGGCCATTTTTTGAATAATTAATCATAAAAATTAAATTACTTTCAGATCTTGATTTTTTTTTTTTTAATTTTCAATTTTATTATAATAGAAACCGCCATTATAATCTAGATACAATTATTGGTTGCAGTTAAAAATTGTTATATGTATTGTAATAATAATAATAAAATGCAAATTGTAAACATTTCTACTTGTACACATTTATTTTTCTAAATATATTACAAAATTAGATCATTATTCTGCAGAAGCAAAATCTTTCTTTTTAGTACACTTCTCAAATTAATGAAGATCCATGCTTCATTAGAGCGCAGCAGCTCCAGAGATGATTTCAATCAATTCTCTTGTGATCACTGCTTGGCGAGTACGATTGAAGGTCAAAGTTAATTTATCTATCATTTCCCCTGAAAATATAGAAAAACACATATCATATATATATTAACAGTTTGATTTATAAATGTGAAATTTTCTGCACTCACAACTTTGATACCAATCATTTCAGATATAAACTTTAATTGAAGATCAATGTATCTGTTTTTTAATTATATATAAAAATATGCAATAATTCAACTTCATCTGTCTTTTTTTTGCATGTAATATTTTTTTAACATAGATTTAAAACTTCTATTCCACCAAACACTCTTGAAACATGTCTTTTTCGCATGACTTCATTCATATGTTTCAAAAATGTGTAGTGGGATAAGTGTATTTTTATATATATTGTAACAATATTGTATCTTATTAAAATTTGGGCAGCAACAATAAAAAATATATATAATATTAGTATGTATATAACATGACTTTACTGATCCCTGATTTTGTGGTTCAATTAAAACAATAAATATTATCATCATAAATCATTATTAAAAATTAGCTAACATATTGGTAGCCAAAATGCTATATATAATAATTTAAGCCAAGATCAAAAATAATTATGTGTAATTACTGAATTTGTAGTTTAACTTACATGTCTATTTGAAATATAAATTCAGAACATACTACTATAACTTTAACCTTCCCCACAAATGAATTTATAATAATAATAGTAAGGATTTTTCATTCTAACACATACCCTGAACTATTTTTATAATATCTCAATGATGTCTTGTTGAGTATAGAGGAAACTCTCAAACTAAGACACAAGATAGAAACTTCAGAAAAGAGCTGCTGTCTTATCTTTTAAATCTACTTTCTAGTTATATAGGTCAATCTAAAGCATTTCAGTTTAAGAGTGTAAAGATATTTTTCAGTTCGCTTCCATTATTTTCTTTCTATATATTAACTCCTGCAAAATCTTTAGATTTACTACGTGTTAATACTCAGAAATATTAGAAATGATGTAATATTTAATTTTATTTGCTAGCACAAAGATAGTATGTAATTTAGACAGTAAGGATTTTTCATCCTAACAAATGCGCTGCACTGTTTTTATATCTCAACAATGTCTTGTTGAGTATTGAGGAAACTCTTGAATTAAGACACAACTATCACTGCACTAGCAAATGAAGTTAAATATTACATAATTTCTAATATTTCTCAGTATTAACACGTAGTAAATCTAAAGATTTCGTGAGAGCTAATATGCAGAAAGAAAATAATGGAAGTAAAGTGAACAGAGAAACCATCTTCACACTCTTAAACTGAGATGCTTTAGATTGGCCTATATAACTAGAAAGTAGGTTTAAAGATAAGACGGCCACTCTTATCTTTTCTAAAGTCTCTATCCTGTGTCTTAGTTTGACTTTCCTCAATAGTCAGTGCATTTGTTAGAATGAAAAATCCTTACTGTCTAAATTACATACTATATCTCGCTAGCAAATAAAATTAAATATTATATAATAATAACCTAGATCATAATAAACTCATGTATTTATAAGCTGCCAATGAGCCTACAGATTGAGGAATATTTTATTTGTTAGAAAAATAATTTAATAAATAAATAATTATTTGATGAATAGATAGTTTGAAATATGTGAATCAATCTTCATAAATCATGTAATTTGTAGAATAGGCAAATCAAATGTTGCATTGATTAATAATAATATATGTTTATTAAGAGAATAACATGAATTAAGTTCAACAATTATAAATTTAAAATAGCCCATTATATCATTATAATCTATTCTGGATATATCATGTAATTTGTAGAATAGGCAAATCAAATGTTGCATTGATTAATAATAATATATGTTTATTAAGAGAATAACATGAATTAAGTTCAACAATTATAAATTTAAAATAGCCCATTATATCATTATAATCTATTCTGGATATATTACAATAATTAAGTTGCGATCTACACTTTAAATACTATTTAAACATATACATTTCCTAATTACAACAAAGGGTTAGTATATAAAATTTTTTACGCAATAAAAAAATTACCTTTTTTTATTTATCTATTAGATCATGTAAAGCTTTCATCACAATTACTTACATATATTCGAAATAAAAATTTAGATGTTAATTACACTTTTAATTTTAAATTATTTAATTAAAAATATTAATGCTGATCAATTCAAATCTTACTTGATCTATTTATTAAGTTTGTATTGAATAATATAATAAACTGTATAATTACTTTAAATTTTAAAAGAAAAAATTGTGAATAGATACCTATTAATAAGTTATTATTTTTTAAAACATTGAAAATAGGATAAAGGTTAATTTAAAGATGAATTCTTAGAAGTCATTTATTTATGCTAGTGACTATTACCATGGTTGACATCTTTAACACTAATTACAGTTCCATTTTTCAGCCATGTTTTTCATAACATTCCTACAATGATATATATCTCCATAGGCATTATTCCTAGAAGGTATCCAACTATTCCCTTTTATTAGATGTTACTGCAATATATCGACATCCAAACATTCAACTGCTTCATACTGTTTAGCATAGTATTTGCCACATTAGAAAATGATTATTCTTTTATTGTTGTTATCCATTTCATTTATTCTTACGGATACTAATTGAGAATGGCTCACACTCACTCCTTTGTAATTTGTACTCGATGTGCATTGTGCTTTATATCTTAAATTCACAAAATATTAAAGAACAGCAGGTAAAAAAAAAAATCTATCCAAAGTAAAATTTTCTGCTCCTTCTCTGTATTTTTTTTTTTTGTTGTTACCAGGCAATATTCTTTTAAAATTGACTCGTGAATTTCTTTATAATTATAACAAAGTATATTACTATTCAATTCGATAAGTTTAATATTTTATTTTGACTTAAATAAATTACACATTCTCTCCTGCATTCATTCTGAATTTATCTTACTATAAAATATGAATTATATTTAATATTGTACAGAAAAAGAATCGGAATTAAAACCAATTCTTTTTTTATGTTGCACTTCAAGTATACAATAGTCAAATATGTTTAAAAATACATATATCAACAACAAGATTACAAATTATAAAATTATTATAAAAAAGCCTTTGTAATCTTTGTTGCTTGTATATATGTATTTTTAAACATATTTGACTATTATTTAATATTGTATAAATATAAATGATTTGCAATTGTTTTCTTTATTTATGATTTGAGACTATAGATGGATAATACATGATGGGTATGTATGTCACAATACATACATACATATAAAGGAAGTTGAATCCTTAAAATATTTATATTTGAATTTGTATTTGCATCATCAAATTGTAAATGGAAAAAATTATAAACAATTTCATGAAAACTAGCTTTTAAAATTTTTTTTCAAATTATACTATTGGTCACACACATGGCCAATATATATATATATCTTTAATGAATTTTATTTAATAATTCACATTTATAAATAAAAGTCTATTTCTTGAAATAGCATTCCACAGATGATTTCTATATATCTTGCATAATAAATGTTTTGATAGAACATCAATCTGGATCACATTTGTGTATTTGAAAATTTTAGACTGAATACTGTAAGAAAAGCATTATTATGTAAAAAAAATTCTATAATTGAACAGAAAGAGAAAAAAAAACATGAATAGAACACTGGAAATAAAAATGAGAATATGGAAATGTTGGAAGGAAAAAAAGTTCAGAATGACAATGAGAAAGAAAGCGAACAAAAGATATAAAAAGCAGATCATTGATTAGTCAAATTATTCAATAAATCAAATAGCATTTTCAAAGAAAATAAAAAATAAAAGTCAATAATAATAATTATTTTAAATGCAAAGATCTTAATTATTTACCAAAATGTAGAACTCATACATAAACTCAAACCTCCTACTACAATATTTTTCAAAAGCTGTTTAATCTCTTATCCTTTTTTCACAATTCTTCTAATTTTAATTTCTTCCAATAATTTGTTTTTTATTTAATTTTTTTTCCAGTAATCATATATTTCTTTGTTCTCTCAACTTATCTTTCTCATTTTCCATTAAATCCTCAGCTCTAGAACATCCGGTCTTTTCTCTTTTTCACTCAAAACACCTTGCAGTTTATAAGCTTTTTTTAAATTCTATTTGTAATTAAAAGCTTGTTTAGCCATTTATTTATTACTATTATTTATTGTCAGTTGAGCTTCATTTAAGATATCAACTATACTCTTACATCCTGTTCAGTTATCATTCTCTTCATCTATTTGAAAAATGAAAATTATTAGATTATAACTCACAAAATTTTAAGCAGTGCTTTATGAAACTCATCCAAAATAAAAATTAAAAAAAATCAAGTCTTACAAACAATATACAGAGCATAAAGCAATAAATACAATGTATTATATTATTGTTTACTTACATATAATTAATTAATTTTTTATTTTTTTTAATCTATTTAATATGACCTGTGCATACATTTATATATATATAATTTTATTTAATATTATTACATTTTTTTTAAGTATTAATTTTAACAATATTTTATATAAATTTAAATAGTCATATTAAAAATAAATTTAAAAATATGTATATACAATATTAATCAATAAAATTTGGGCTATAAATAAATATATGAAATCATGAATAAAATAATATAATTATAAAAGTATACGCTTTAACTCAGACTAATGTAATCATAAATACACGAATACCTTATGGAGAAAAGTTTTATAGTCTGTTTGTTTTTTTATTTAAAGAACATATGCTTAGCCGACTTTTGACTTTTATGTCTATGACTTGTAATAGTCAAAAGCCGGCTAAGTACATATTGTTTAAATAAAATTAAAAAAAGACTTTAGAAAGCTTTTCTCCATACGGTATTCGTATATTTATGAATAAAATAATAATAATAATAAAACCTACATACGTAACAAACTATTTTTAGTTTGAGGTTATATATTCATAAATGTGATAATGGCCATAAAATATTACTCAGTAATGCAAAAGTTGTCTTTTATGAAGTCAATGAAATTAAAAGAAAAATAAAAGATACGTTTTTGATTGATATTTTGGTCTGAGATTATCAATTTAATGAGAATTTCCTTAATAATAAAGATAATTGGAATTTGCCTTTGGATTGTGAGTGATTTTATGCTGGCATACATAGTTGTTGTTTGTTTTAGATTTTAAATTGAAATTATTTACTTTATATTCATGAGAATATCAACTTTTTTAAAAAAAATTTATATTGTTGTTCATTTTATTTTGATGCATGTATTATATATGTTGTTGCATATCTAAAATGAAATAGATTAAAAACTAAAAACAAATTAATAAAAAAACATCAAAATAAAAATATTGTATGCTAATGTAAATAAACAATAAATAACGTAACACAACTTTGTTTTAATTCTAAAAAAACTTGCTGGATAATCAGAACCATCTTATTAAAAAGTATTGTGTTGTAATATATAATTTTTATAATAAGTGTTGAAACATCTTTGAAGTGTATGAGATAGTGATATACATAATAAAAATGTGTTCATTATGATTCTTAAATAATAGATGTCATTTAATAAAAATTATGTGTTTTTAAAAAGCTAAAGAAGTTTTAAAATGTAATATTTAGCAAAAATATAGACATGAAGAAAAAAGAAAATAAATGAAAGATATTGAGAAAAATTGGGGGAAAAATTAAAAAAAAATAGTATAACAAGAGAAATTATAATTTTTTTTAAAGATAAAATAATAAGATATGTTGATAATTATAAAACTAAAAATAAAAATAAAAGATCCTTATTTGAAAGAATTAGAAATATTTACTAACAAAAAAAAAATAAAGTTTTCAAATTTATCAAATAAATGCTAAGCTAAAGAAGATATATCAATATGACATATTTAATATAAACACTTATCCCTCCATATGCAATTTTTTTTATTATAAAAAACAAAAACCAGCTAACAAATTTTTTGTTGATGACAGAATTACCTGCATTCTTGCTGGCACTATCCATGGCTGTCATTCGTGAACTTTGTTCACTGCAGGCATTTTCTTTTAATGCATGGTAGATTAAACTGGCCAGGGAATACTCTTGATAACATCGTAGCACTTCACCATCTAGACTATCATAAATATTAATTTTTTCAGCACTCTGAATTGCTTCCAATGAATAAATAGGATTTTTGGTAGTGGCATATGACACTACAGATTTAAACGTATTGAAATAGATCTCAGCATGATCATATTCATAACCTGAAGAAAGAATACACTGGGTTATAACTGAAGCATCACTAAATGTTGGAGGCTTCCTTCCCAAGTCAGAAAAACTTAACAAAAACATGTTTCCATACAATCTAAAATTTTATAAAATATATTAAATAAATGCTGTAATTTTTTTTAAAAAAAAGTTTAATAATGCTTAGTTATAAAATAGTTTCTCTTTAGATTAAATAAGAAGTTTACAGAACATATAAAATAGTAAATTAACAATAGATGTCAAATCACATTCTTTCATTATAATGAGATGCTACTATACATATGCATACATTATAAACCTGTATATACTCATCCACGTCAAATATTAAAATTATATACATCCATAAATACACACACACATATATATATATATAAAATCATATATATACTGTATACACACTGACAAATATATAGTTAAGTAAAAAAATTTAAAGTTTTTCTTCACAGATAAGGTTATTATTATTATATATATATAAATATTTTAAAGTATGTGACATTTTTTATTTTAAAATACAGTAGTGTATTTATAAAATAAAAAGCAAATTTTCAGTTATTTAAATAGATTGTCTAAGAGTGTGAAATTAATTTATGCTAAGAGTGTTTTGCTGATGAAATAAAATAATTTATTTTATTATTGAGTACAGTATTCACCGAGTCTTTCTCATGATTTCTTTTTGAAAAAGGAATCTTAGCTTTTTTCACAATTTTTGAAATTAACTTTAAAAAAAGAGAGAGATTATTCATTCATATAAAGTAGATAGCAGTAAAGATTTGTTGATTCTGCATTCCCAAAAAGTATTGCTACACCATTTAGCAATGCAATCCTATTGTGCTTTATGATCATGATGGCAAAACAAAGATTTCAATCAAATATTTTGCTATCATACTTGCATGAACTATTATAATAATATAATTATACACTAATGTTCAAACTCAAATCTTTTCAATTCTACAGAGTTAAACATTCCTAGAAATTTATAAAAAAAAAAAAAGACATTAACATTATTCACTGTTAGAACATCTACATTCATACATAAGTCTTTATCTATTATATCAGATAAACAAAATGGATTGAGATCCTAAAAAAAAAAAAAAATCTTACCCATTATTCTGGTTTAACTTGTTTTTATTTATGTTCTGAGTTATATCAGCTGGCAATGATATTTTACCAATTTTTCTTTACAAACTAATCAATATAATTTCAGCTTGTTTCCTTCCATAATTATCTACTAAGGTATTTTTGAACCACAAGCCCTCTTAATTTGTTAAATCTAAAAGCACTTTGACCCAAAAAGTATAACTGGTCAAGATAAAAAGATAATTATATTACCATTATCAATTTTTACTACGATTAATCCACAGCAGGATGAAGTTCCAAGTTTAATCAGGTTTTTCTGATCTCTAGCCTCTCTTCTCCATAACACACCAGCAAACTTCCTTATTTCATTCATATGTGATTTTTTTCTGTCTTTTACAATCTTTTGTGATTCAATTTAAAACTTATCCATCTATTATCTATTCTAACAATATGTCTAACCCAGCTCCACTTCAGTCTTTTAATTCTTTTGATATTGTTCTCTCAACTACATTTAATTTTGGATCCCTTTTCTTGTTGCTAACAACATATCTCTATATATTTTATAGAGTGATCTGAAGATGATTGTTCTTCTATTAAATATTCATGTCTCAGATCCATAATTAAGTATTGATAAAACACATCTATTGAAAATTTTTTCAAATTTAATTCTGTGATGAATTTTATCCATTACTTTTCCATCTGTATTAATAATTGGATCAAAATATTTGTAATTGTTAACTTCTAATATATGATTATTAATCTTTATTTTCTTCTGAGAAAATCCATTGAACATAATTTTAGTCTTTTTAGCATTTATCTTCAATCCTATTTTCACCTAATAACTTTTGCAACATTTCCTGAGGCTCTAAAACATTACAAAAACAATCATATCAGCAGCAAAATTCAGACAACTTAAATAATCTTCATTACATTTACATTTATGCTTTTAGCTTCCCATTTTAATCCACAAAATATTTCTCATAAAACTGCCATAAAAAAGTATATGAAATCACTGTGGTACATACTTCCAATGTTAATTTTCTTAGTTTCACTATATAATCTAATCACTATTGTTGCATTTTGAAAATATTCTTCACAGTGTGACTAATTCCGATCCTCACTTTGTTCCAGTACTAAATAATCACTGCTGAATCAAAGACTTTTTCATAATCTACAAATCCAAAGCATAATGCCAACTTGTATTCATTAGACCTTTAATTTCTCTTAATGACTGAATGTGATTCACTGTGCTAAGTCAGTTTTAAATTCAATTTGTTCTTTTGGCTGCTTATAATCCAAAGTTTGCTATAGATAAGTTGCAATTATCTCAGTAAAGATTTTATGTAGAAATGATAGAAAAGTGATAGGATTGTAATTTCTAATATCTTCTTTCATTTCTTTCTTAAATATCAATGTTACTATTGCATTCTTCCAATCATGTGATATACCTTTTTATCATTTAGATATTTTTGGTATATCACTTTGCCAACAATTTTTTTACTTCATGTGTTTCCCTGAAAATAAGACTGAGTCTTAAATTAATTTTTGCTCCAAAAGACATCATAGGGCTTATTTTCAGGGGATGTCATATTTTTTTATGTACAAAAATCTTTATTTATTCAAGTACTTATTCTCTTTACACAAAGGTGTAAGATTCTCATCCCGGGAACCCCCAAGTTCTTGTACTCAACAGAGTAGCTCTCTTTTTGCAATCATCTTATCTGACGATCAGAATATTGTTGCGTTTAAATTTACATTAAATCAAGTGTTAATTGAAGACTTGTGAGACAAGAATGGTAAGAATGGTTTGTCCTCACAAAAACAACAAAAAAATGCAAGCACAAAAATTCACAAAATGTTTCTGTATTCTTTTTAAGAACTTTTCTTTAAGAGAAAGATTGATAATTTAATTTAAGCTAAAATTTGATTATTAAAATCATTTCCGTTATTTATAATCTTTTAGAGGAGAAAAAAATGTTTAAGAATATTTAAAAGCTACCGTGATGAAATTCTAAAACTAAATCAAGCATTCCAAATCTAAGTATTAAATATAAATAAGTATCTAAAAATATATAAATAAAATTATATATTGTCCGATAATACTAACTTATGGTAAATAAATTGTTTCTCTATACAGGTAGAATTATGTTTGTCGAAAATGATCAATGGAAAAAAAAAAAAAGAACCATATAATTTATATTACCATTTATCTAAAGCATTAATTAATGTAAATATTGTTTATTTATATATTCATTGCTTACTAATTCAATACGTCTGATGAGACCTTAATTAAGACATATTATAAGCATCCCAAAAAATCATGCTAGGGCTTATTTTCTGGTTAGGTCTTATTTTCGGGAAACACGATAATAATCTCAACATTTGTTGGCTTTTATCTTTTCAAAGATTTAATTGAATATCTCACTTCTACATTTAACTGATGGGCTATTCGAAAAATGTAATAATCATAGGGTATACTTTTTACTTGCTTGTTCTTTATTACTATTGTATAGTTCTTTATAGAAATCTTTCACACATTTCATGATGTTATCTTCCTTCTTTTCACTGAAATAATTTTCCTTCCAATACCAAGATATTGTTTTACACCTATGAGATTTTTATTTTTTCTATAGCTTTCTTTGCCAATTCATAATTATATTTTCTTATATCATTAATTCTTTTTCACACCATTCTTAATGGATCATTTTTAAAAACTTTTATATTCCTTCTTTTGTTCATATATTTTTTTGTCTCAATAGAAAATTTACTAGTAAATTGCTGCTTTTTTGTACCAACTATCTTTCTTACTATTCTAAATAAAGTATCAATTATCTTTATTGATTACAGTTAAACCTGAACCCTTTTTCAAAATCTGTTAATACTTTAAAAAACAATTTGCAAGATCTAATTTGAATATATTGGAGTGTTTTTAAAGATTAAGAATATCAACTGCTAATACTGTCTTTTTTAATAGTATTCACCTCTAGTTTCTTTGCATTAACATCTACTTTACATCTCGTAAATTGATGATCACTTCCTGTGTTAAATCAATTAAAAGCATTATAATCTTGAAATACATATTTTTGAGAGTCAAAATATAATTCAATTGTGTTATATCTTTATTTGGATGTTTTCATGTTCATTTCTATTTAGCATTTTTCTCAAAGAAAAAATTCATACTATATAGTTTTTCTTTTCCACAAACTCCACAGGTCTGTATCCTCTCTCTCTCACATTTCAATCACCATTAACAACTCACTGCACTTTATCTTTCAATCATTTACCAAGTCTAATACTAAAATCTCTGAAGAAAATTTAAAAATATTATTGGTGTGTGATCATAAGGATTTTGTATAAGCACATAAAAATCCTCTACTTCTTCGAACAATGAGACATAATCCTGAATTACTTGCATTTGGTATCTTCCAATTAATTTGAATAATTAATCTTGCCTTTCTATCTGATATACCATCAATCTTCACAATGTTGATCTTCCAATTTGTGATTTCAATATTTATGCTCTTGTAATAAGTACATATCCACTTTTTAAATCATCTCTCTTTTTAACTTCACAAACTCCAATGTCTCATTTAATATTAGATGGTTTGTCTTTCAATTCATGCAATCTTTCTTCACTTGAAAGTAACCAGCAGTTGAAGGTATCTAAATAAAAGATCGTCATTGAATGCCAATCTGTGTCAGCAATCAGGGGATTCTTAGCACCATTCATTTTTGGCCACCAATCATTTCCTTGGCTGGGACTTTACAACCTTCTAGAAATAAGAACCATTATCAAAATTTTAAATATCTATTTAAAAATAAAAAGGATCATTGACGTATACATTCATCCTGCCTTCAAGAAAACTAAACTGATACTTCAGTTAAAAACAATTAAGCAACGGGGAACACTCAAAGGAAAAACCAATAAATTCATTATACTGACTAATACGTATTGATGGGCAGCATATACTGAATGATGCATATTGAAGGCAGGCCATACAAAATCACATAGTAATAACGATTGTGCTATCATTAGGAATTATCAAAAATTTAAATATCTCTTTAAAAACAAACAAAAAAAAAGATTATGATATTTTATGATCTTAAACTCAAAGGAAAAAGCCAATAAATTCACTATATTGGCTGATGCTTATCGATGGGTAACATATACTGGCTAATGCAAATCGATAGGCAACTCACCTATAATCATATACTAATAACAGTATAAGCCTCAAAGAGAAATCAATGAGTGGCCTTTCAATTAACAACAGATTTCTTTCTGTGATTGATTTTTATATCTTATTGTATATGGAGTCCTATTCAGAATTTTCATAAATGTCAAAAAATCTCCAGTAAAATTAAGCGTTTCTCATTTAAAAAATTCACAAACTTTTACATAAAGCCGTATTTAAAATTATATGAAAAATCAAGAAAAATGTAGCAATTATATTATCTATGAATAAAGAAATAGTTTTTAAAAATCCATTTTAGCTGATACTAATGCATTCTTTTTAAAAGCACCTCCATACAAATGTAAGATATATTTATTTTAACAGTATTCTTTAAATTAGATAAAGGAAATTAGTTCAATTTTATATCATAACAACAAATGTTTAGTTCTACTACCTATTCCATAATTTAAGCAACCAATCTGCAAAAACTTTTTCATTAAGGTGTTGTTTTTTTTTTCCAATTTTAATTTGTCCATATTTTGTTTTATTTTATCTTTCTATAATTTTGAATATAAGTTGCCTTTGACGAAGATATTCAGAACCAAAAACACATTAAAATTATAACTGATGTTTTTTTCATGGTCTTTAATATATTCTTAAGATTCTAATAATAAGTAATAGAAGCTATCAAAAATAATCTATCAAAATAGATTTCATTCAGAATATAGCATGACTATTCATAACAACTTTTAAAAAAATGATTTGTTGCTGTCTCAAAACAATATGCTAGCATAAAAGAAGTTCTTTTCTATGTAATGAATATTATTTTCTAGAAATTTGCATTCAATTTATACATTGAATTCTCATTATATGTTATCTAAATTTTAAAAAGAAAATGTGTTTCCTGATCAGATGTATAACAAATTTCCATGAAAAGTTCCAGATAAAATGAACAAATACAACATAAATAGAACTTTAAATAACCAATGGTATAGATCTAATCATTTCAGAGGCTTCTCTAATAAAATCATGAATCAAATTTGGAACATCACCATTTTTCTGGTGGTAATATAATAATTAAACCACTTAAGCTGGATTCTTTTTAATTGCTGGATATCTTACAAAATGATATATAAAATATTTATCTGTAAGGCTCTTTATGAATATTTTAAACTTCAACCATAACATATGTAAATTACTTAAAGAAAGGCTATTCAAATATTTTTATTTTTTTAATATATGTAGGGCATTCATTTAAAACCATCGCACACTGTATGGTTTTTATGAAAAAAAAAAAAACCCCTTCTGTAGAAAACTATCATTCCTTAACAAATGTAATCTCAATGAAACTAAAAAAAAAAAAAACTGCTATGTTTCCCAGGTATGGACATAATCCTTAAAAGATTCATAAAGATTTGTGTTTTTGTTTTATACATCACACATTTCTCAATAGCAAACTCATATGAATAAATTATGTTTTTCTTGTATGGTTTTTTGTTTCTCATATTATAAGTTAATTTAACAGCCTGATTCTTCAAACAGAAAATGAGAGAATATATCATCCAACTGCAGTTGAGTTTATAGCTCTGATAATTTTCTTAAATTTGCCTAGCAACAAAAACCATGATTTGATTTCTTGATTCTCTAAAATTAGAATTCCTGATAAACACTCAACTATAATTAAAAACAAATTATTTAATAAAATTTGTGAAAGTATTTTTGTTGTTATAGAAGACAATATTTCACATAATTGCAATCTTTTCTATTTTCTTTATTTTTATAAATTGGAGCTATAGAAATATTTTTAATATCAAGCAATACAAAATCACGAGTGCACATATTCTTAAGAAAATCCCAATAGTTTAGATAGTAGTATATCATGAAATTTCATCAATGCAGTCATTACATTTTAAAAATTACACAGAAATATTTTAACTTCACTAAACTGTATATCTTTGTCTAAATCTAAACAAGTTGGTAATGTGAATCTATCATTAAAGATAGTCAACTGAATTCTTATATTATTATTCAAAAATTGAGTTTACAGATAATATGAATACATGAATATTACAATATGAATAACTATATATTGTTGTCATTGAGAGAAAATAAAAAAATAAATAAATCTAGAATTCTATATCCACAACTTTTATATATATATATATTTGTTTCTAAAATACACACATGCACATTTACATATACTGTGACACATAAAAATGTAAATATAAACTTATTTGACAGCATCATCTTAAGTTGATCTGTAATAGAATTACATTATTAAAACGTAGTATAGACCTTTTACCTTTGTAATAAACTTCTAGATTTGTCACCTACACATATGATTTTAGTACTGATTCCAGAAGGCTTTTCAGCTAAGCTTGCCTTAATAGCTCTAGCAATATTGCTGTGAACAGCTCCACAAAGACCTCGATCTGATGTGATAGCCACAATTAGATGATTAGGTTTATTTTCATCACTTTTGACATCTGCTTTTTCATAAAAGGCTAGTAATACAAAAACACATTGTTACTTTCTAAATTGAGAATATTATAACATACTAAATTGATGATTTATATGAATATATACATTTTATTTTATTGCTTTTAAAATGTTTTATCTGAAGTTTTATACAAAAAAAAAATAAAGAATAAATGAATCATTATAAAAAAAATATTGGAAGCAAATTCAATCAAATATGGAAAGAATTAATAGGTCTACAAAATTGTAAATACTAAGTTTTAATACAGGACAATCATTAGGAGGAGGGAGGGAGAAATGGCAATGAAATTGGACTAATCATAAATATCAGATGTAAAAAAAAATTTTTTTTGAAAAATTGTAAAAGTAAAAAAAAAAAGAGAGAAAAAAAACAGAGGGGAGGAAGAATAATTTAAGCTAGAAGACAATTATGGGAATATTAAATGACAAGATTTATTATTCTGCCTATGGGTAGAATAATTATTCCACTTAAATAATTAAGAGTAAGATATCATAATCTTTTCCTCCATTTTTCTAAGTCAATAATTAATCCAGAAACTTTTTATTCACTAGAAAGTCACTCTTACCATGAACCAATTGTTTAGGATATTAAGAATAAAGCAAAAATGTAAGACAGAATATAGCAAAAGAAGATTCAACTTAAATATGGAATGATGAAATCAAAGTTTACTATATAGTTTGAAAAGCAAAAGTTGATAATTCAAGTTCGTAGAAAATTGTGGCTGTAATACGTGATACATTTGTTAATTTGTAATGTTATAAAACTATCAAAACAGGCATAAATGATATTAAAAAAACATTTATTAAAAAATGTTTTAAAGTAATAGAAAGAATAACAAAAAATGATAGTCTAACCTACCTGCTGCTCCTTTACCATATGGTCGGGCAGGCTTCAATTCTCTTTCCGCTTTAGCATACTTTGCTGCTGATACCATTTTCATGGATTTTGTAATTTTCTGAATATTTTTAACAGATTTTAATCGCAAAGAAACTAAAATTAAAATTAACTATTATTATTTTTATTAATGTTTATTAGCTAAATATATATACATATAATATAACAATTATTTAAAGTTGTAACTAAAATATATGAATCAGGTATTAAGCTAATTGTATAATAATTCAAAAATTGGCTAATATTTACATAATAAGAATTTGGTACTTTTTCATTACAGTGGACAAGCCGCTTGATGGCGCTGTTTCTAAGTAAACAAAGGCAAATATAACATTCCGGGCCGGCGTAGTATTTTTGTTTGGCATATTTTGATATAACTGTTTCAAAACCTCAGTTCATTCACTTTTTTATTTGGTTTTATGAGTTGTTTTTTGTTTTGCAGATAAACAGCGCCATCAAGCGGCTTGTCCAGTGTAACAAAAAAATACCATTTAGTTGTTTCAATCCTCAGATTTACATAAATAAAAGATACAAACAATGTACTGATGCAGTCAAAAGCATGGCTCAGCACTTCATAATTGTCTGCACTAATAAAGCTTTGCTCTCAATACATTGTTTTTATCTTATTTATATTCATCATCAACCATTATCAATCCACTGCAGGATGAAGGTCTCTCCAAGTTTAATCAATCTTCTCTGTTCTTTAGCTTCTCTCTCCACATCACCTGGCACACTTTCTTATTTCATCCATCTATCTTACATGTGGTCTCTTTCTGGGTCTTTTACAATCTCTTGGAATCCCGTTTAAGATTTCAATTGTCCATCTATTACCACTTCTAGCAATATGTCCAGCCCAACTACATTTCAATCTTTTAATTTTTTCAATGAGGTTAGTAACATCTTTTGTTCTCTTACCCATATATTGCATTTTCGATCTCTTCTTGTTACTCCTAACATGCATCTCTCTATACCTCTTTAAGTGATCTGAAGTCTCTGTATTGCTCTTCTATTAAGTGTCCTAGTCTCAGATCCATAAGTAAGAACTGGTAAAACACATTTATTAAAAACCTTCCTTTTCAAACACAAGCATATTTCCTTTTAGTATCAAGTTATTTCTACCAAAAGCACTCCAACAAAGTTTAATTCTAATTAATTTCATCCATTATGTTTCCATCTGTATTTATATTCTGACCAAGGTATTTGTAACTATTAACTTCTTCTAACTCATCATAATTAATCTTTATTTTCGTATTTTGAGAAAATCCATTACTTTAGTCTTTTTAATAATTATCTTTAGTCCTACTTTCATCTGATAACTCCTGCAACATTTCCTGCAGCTCTAAAGCATTATTTGCAAAAACAACTACATCATCTGCAAAATCTAATGACTTAAATAATCTCCATTTACTTTCACTACTTTAGCTTCCCATTTTAATTCACAAAATACTTCTTGTACCATTGTTGTAAAAAGTTTTGGAGATATAGAGTAACCCTATCTTACACCCTTCTCAATGTTGACTTTCCTAGTATCATTATGTAATCTAATTGTTGCTGTTGCATTTTTATAAATATTCTTCAAAATATGACAATATCCTGGATCTATACCTTGATGATCCAAAGCTTTAATCACTGAAGAAATGTTTATAGAATCAAATTCCTTTTCATAATTTACAAATCCAAAGCATAATGGCAGCTCATATTCATTTGCCCATTCTATAACTTTTCTCAATACCTGGATATGATCTACTGTACTAAAATTCACTTTTAAATCCAGCTTATGCTCTTGATTTGTAGAAATCCAATGTTATCTGTAGACAAGTTATAATTATCTTGGAAAAATTTTGTATAAAACTGATAAAAGACTGATAAGTCTGTAATTTCTAATATCTTCTTTATCACCTTTTTAAGATATTAATATTAATACTGCATTCTTCCAATCATCTGGTACATGTTTATCATTTAGATATTTGGTATATAACTTTGCTAAAAAAATTTCTATTTCATATTCCTTTTTTCTTTCACAAATTCTCTAGTCTCAGTAGAAAATTTATTGGACAATTGCTGCTTCTTTTTACCAGCTATCTTTGTTACAGTTTTTAAAGTGTATCAGTTATTTTCTTATTAATTTCATTCAAATCTGAATCATGTTCACAATCTACTAATACTTAAAACCAATTTGTAAGTTCTAATTTAAATTCATTAGAATGTTTCTGAAGATTAAAAATATCAAATGTAAATATTGTTTTTCTTAATAATTTTTGTCTCTCTAGTTTTGCAATTACACATATCTTACATTGTATTAATCGATGTTCACTTCCTGTGTTAAATTTATTAAGAATATTACAATCTTGAAATATGTATTTTCTATTAGTCAAAATATAATCCAATTCTGCTGTACCTTCATTTGGATACTTCCATGTCCATTTCCTTTTAACATTTTTCTCAAAAAAATTCATAGTATAAAGTTTTTCTTTTTCTGCAAACTCCACTAGTCTATGTCCTCTCTCATTTCTATTACCATAACCAAAATTACCTACAACACTTTCATCTTTAATTTGTTTACCAATTCTAGCATTAAAATCTCCCATAATAATTTTAAAATGTTGTTTACTCTGATCAAAAGCCTTTTGTACATCCATATAAAAATCTATTACTTCATCACTATGAGAACTTGTTGGGGCATAAACCTGAATTATCACCATTTGGTACCTGCTATCAAGTTGTATAATTAATCTTGCCACTCTGTCCAATACACCATCAATCTCCGCAATGTTGTTTTTCCACTTTTTATTTATAATGAATCCTACTCCACTTGTATTTCCAATAATTGTGCCTTTATAATAGAGTACATCCAATTTTTAGATCAATTGTCTCTTCACCTTTTCTTCTAACAATAATGTCCCATTTAATATAAGACAGTTCTTCTTCTACTTCTTGCAATCTTCCTTTACTTGAAAGTAATCTGAAGTTGTAAGTACCTAAATAAAAAGTCGTCATCAAATGGCAGCCTGAGTCCACAATCAGGAGATTCTTAATAGCAAACTCCTTTCTGCAGACTTACTTATATTACAGATTCAGAAATAAAGTGTTTGTGTTACAAGTTCACAGATTACTTATATGCAATAGATTATAAATTAGATAAAAAAAAAAACTTCAGAACTTGAAAATAAGAATAAATTCCTGTAATTTAATTTTAAAACAGGTAGTGAAGTCACCAAATGAGTGCTTGATGTTTTGAATAACAGACAAAATTTGATTATTTTTATTTAAATTGATTTTATCATTCTGATCAAAATGTATAATAGTATCAAATAATATTAATAAAGTGTTGACCCAAGATCATTAATAGAAAAACAAATCTTTCTATTAATATTTATTTTTGCTTATATTTACATGCTATGATTATTGTAAATAGCAAAATAGAACTTACTTAGCGAGAACATTACATTTGTTTATGTAAATATATATGTATAAAATATAGTCATTATGCAAGTTTTTATAAACAATATTTTTTTAAAGCAAATCCCATATTTATTACAATTTTAAGATAAGTAGTACTTTTTATTGTAATGCATGAAACTTACTGTCTTTTAAGGTTGCCATGCCACGTACTTGAGTACTAAAAAAAAAAAAAGTTCTGTTTACAATTTTCTATATAGTAGAAATATAAAACTGGTGTTAATTGCTCAAGTTTACAATCAATATAATTCAATTCAAAAATTCTTCAACTATAAACAACTTATGACATATCACCATTTTTAAAAGCTCATTAAGGTGGCCGACATGTATTAAGTTATCTAAAGTTAATTTTTTTAAACAATGAATTGTGTTTAATGTATAGATTAAATATCAATTTTATAATAATACATATATTCTATATACTGATATTTCTTATATTAAATAAAACTTGAAAATAGTAAACTAAATTATTTTAATGAAATAAAATTTCATCAAAAGCTAAAATTATATTTTTAAATAAAATGAAAATAAAAAATTAAATTTAAATTACTGGTTTTACAATTTCACTTGTCATTAAAAAAAAAGCATTATTAAAAATAATGAGGAAAGCCAAAAAAAAATAAAATCTTTGTAAATGATGAATGTATTTTACAGTAAGGACATATCAAATGTGGTGTACCCAAAATCATTACACACTTAGAAACAATTATAAACTGAAACTACATGGATATTAGGATTATGATTAAACCAAAAAAAAAATGGAGATATCTGGACAAATTTGAAAAAAAAGATTTTAGAAAAATATAACAGAAATATAAGTTATTTTTTTTATTCTGGAAGGAACATTTGCACAATAGAATAAGTGTTATCTTGAAAGTAAATGCAATGACTGAAATTTGAATTGTAATGGTGCTACATTTTATGTTTCCATGTATTCATATGCCAATTAGCATATACAGATGATTAAGGACTTACATATATGGAAATTGTGAAGGTGTCGAGAGATAAATAAAATAATTATTTAGATATAAAATGCTATAAATGTTCTTGACAAGGGAAGAATGAATACCGAATGAAAAAAAAAATCACTTAATCTTGACAATAATCTAATAATGAATGCAGATAGAAAAAAAAAATTATGTACAAATAAACCAACATTAATTAAGATCAGCAGGATAACCACTTTTAAAATGTTAAAAAAAAACTGATTAAATAAATTTAGAAAGATATATTTCAATGATGATAAGAAAAAAGTAAAAATTACTTAGGAACTTGAGAAATAGAAGATTTAAATTGGTTAAATTTTTAGAAGTAGAAAAATGATAAAGAATTGTAAAGAAAAAAGATGTTTAAGTGAAAAAACGAATAACAAATAGGATTTGGAAACTTTCTAACTGCTAATGAAAATGTGAGAATTAAATTTTTGTCACAACTGTAATAATTGTAGAATTTTAATAAGGAAAAATAAAATAAATTATGATCTGCTCTAAGTCTTTTCTTCAATGAACGGATAAATGCTTAGCTGAAAGAAGGCACTGGGGTAGCTATCAATTAGCTATTGATATATGCAAAAATATCCAAACTTTTGTAAAATAACTCTCCTTACATTAAATGTGTTTAGATGAACAGTCATTGTACAAACCATTAGTCCAAGAAACAGTGAATGAGAAAATATATGTGAGGCTCACCAATTATTGAATGATGAAAGCTTTACAGTGTTTCATCCTTATCTTATATTCCAGCTAAGAAAAATTTATTAATAACAAATAACATATTTATTTTCATGAACTCACAGCAAGTATGAGTTTAGCAAATCTGGGATATCAAACTAGATATAATATTTATTAAAATTTCTTGTTATATTGAAACCTAAATTGCATTTTTTATTCACTTCTCTAAAAATCTTCATAAGGGAAATCTTCACTTTTTTTTTCTCACAATTTTTGCATTCTCTTCTTGATTTGTTTGTTACTGTCTCTACTACATAGCAAATGATAATGGGGTTCCCTTGAAACCAATACTATTTTTACAATTCAGAAGTTGACTGTTATACAATATCAAAAATTAATTTTGAAACAAATTAATTTACGGATAGCTACCTTAATTTTTGTTTACAATTAGTTAATGACAATTTCAGAATACTCTATAGCTTGATATCTTCCAATCCTTAAGAAATATCAATGTCAGTTAAATGCTAGTATTCTGATAACCAAATAGATTGCTGTGAATTTCTTCTTATAAAATCAGATCTTGGAATTAAAGCTATTATTCAATGATGACATAATTTACATTACCATTCCAACTTTAAATCAGAATCAAATTCAAATTAGTAACCTTTGAAATCAAAAATATGTTTTATTCCAACAAAGTTTCCTAATAATTAAGTCTCAAAATATAATTAATTTATTTTTAAAGTAAGTCAGTTAAAGATCTTGCTTTAAACTAAATATTGCTGTATTTTTAATTTGTGTTAGGAAAGATTTTGTATTCAAATACTTTGTTGTGCTTGTTCTTGAAATCACATAAGCATATGTAGATATCTATTGCCCTTCCCAGTATTACCTCCATATATTATTTCAAATCAGAGATCTACTGACTTAACTTACTAACAAGAATGATGAATTAGGTACATTTTCTTTTATATATCAGGACTGCTAGTACTAACAATTAGTAAAAGTAGAAACACTTGTAGTATTTACATCATTCACAAACCAAATATTTCAATTTTTTTATTTTAAACAAATACAAAATACTGTCATTAAGTGTAATGAGTTCTGTTTTTCTTCTGATAGCTAATGTATGTTATGAATGTTTAAACTAAAATTTATTACATTCATGTTTGGAAATTTCAATAACATTAAAAAATTTTTCTCTAGAAAAATTAAACTATATCATGAGACAAAATTCAATCTCTAGAAAAATTGAATTGTATCATGAGACACAGTTCAAAGTCTATTTTAAATACCAATCCATTCAAAACAAAACAAAAAAAGTAAAGCACCTTATATTTTACGTTGAATTATCACTGTTGCATATTGAAATGAAAAGACTTAAGTACAGTGATTTCATTACAATTCATATTAATTTCTTGGGGCATAGCTTATTTATTGGTGGTCAACGAAATTATGGACTTTCTCTTTTAAGAGTTTTTGCAGACATGCAATGATCATTATTTATCTAATTGAATGTTTTTGCCATATTTAGATTAGATAAGGTACTCACTGCTTAGAGGTTGCCAAATTATCTTGTATATTATACTAATATGTAAATAAAGACAAAAAAAATTATGATAACTCTGTTTCTGAAATATATATATTTTGGGCTCAATGTTGTGATCAGCTAGTAGAGAGGGCTTAATTAATTTCTGACTGTTTGGATTTTATCTTCTAGTGTAAATCCCTTCCATGATTAGTTCAATTAACTAACAAGCCAATTTCTCACTAAAATAAGCCAATACGGTTTATTTCTGTAATCATAAAATGAATGAATTTAATTCTGCAAATCTATAAAATTATTATTTTGCCTATCATTATATTCCTCTTCACCAAGAAAAAAAAAAATCAATTAAAAAAACAATTAACTCATTGATAAATTCACACTCTTCTAGAAATCTAGGTATTTTGCATCTACTTCCATTTCTTTTTGTTATAGGTCTGCTGATATCTTAGCTAGGAGATGCTACATGATATGTTGCCTAGAGGGCTGTGAAGTTATCTGCTGGCTCTTTGCTACAACTTATTCGAGTGGTGCTGATATTGATTCCAATACAACTGTCTTCACTAACTTTGTATTTCAGGCTTGGCCAAGTAGGCTTGATGGAAGCACACTGTTGTATTTTTGTAAAAATTGCATAAAAGCTTGTGCATTCCAGAAAAACTAGAATTTATTCTAGATTGTTTTTAGATCGCGTACTGATAACTGAGGAATTTAATTAAAGCATTAACATAATGGCGATCGACAAAATTCCAATAAATATTTGCTGATTGCAAATATTTCTAGATAAGATACTTTACCTTATTGGACAATGTAATTAATTGTTGCAGTTATCAGAAAGCTATAAAAAGAGTATGTAACAAGTATGTGAGGCCATTTTTCGAGTGCATCTCCAGTTGACTTTCATGTTCAATTCCGTTAAGAGAGATCTAGTGTCAGTGCTTCGATTAATGTCCAGTGCTCAGTGGAAATATAGTTCACGGGCATAGCTGAATAGGCCCACAGAGATTGGGAGACCGAAGCCTGAGGAAACTGTACGGATAGCAGCTGAATGAAGAATTGAGTTTCCAGCGGTTTTCAAATGGAGTTACTGGTGGACTGTTGGAGAGACGGAAACTATAAGGAGTTTATAGTTGGTCGCAGTGCTACATTATGATGTGTTTGTGTGCAGCTAAACTAGACTGGAGCCAAAGAGTGCATAACAGAGCCCATCATGGACCGTTTTTGTAGCAGTCAGCCTGAATTTACATTGCAGGAATTGAATGTTAGCGAACTGTAGAGATAATGTTGTTACAGACTATTCGCTATTCTGATTACTTAAAATATTGTCTTATTGTATATATTCATTTGCTGGCCGCCCGATCATACTTGCGGACACAGCACACACTTGGTCTCAATGATGATAATGTGTTTTGTCTTTGGGATTTTCACTATCAGATATTCTCTTCCAATGATGTACTACACAATATTCTAGCCAATTTCTAATTAGAAACTTATTCTTCCAATAAATATTTCAGGCTGAAGTTGGGCAGCTTTGTTCTCAGCATATATTAGTTCATCTGGCATTGGCAATACTGGCACTCCGAGCTTTTTATGTTCTGAGTACTTCAGCCGATGTTCCTGATGTAGAAATTTAAGATTTTTCTGTGACCATTTGATGGCTTGTATAGTCATTGCAAAATTCACATTTAGAACACCCCTTTCTCTATGGAGATGGCATGGCCTTACACGTTTACGAATATGCTATATGCAAACTAATTTTTCATTCTGGAAAAAATTCAAAATAATAAATGGCTACATTTCCAAATAATTTTCACACCTTAAAAAAATACAAACAAACTCTTTACTAATTATATATACTGTTTATTTCGTTTTCAGGCAGAAATTGACAATACTAAACAATAGTCGCAGTATGACTAAATGATAAGCAATTTTGTTTAGCAACTTAATGCTTATAATTATATAAGAAAAATTAAAAGCGAATGTAATTATAAAGCTCTTTATAAAATCGATGCTTTCCATTAAAACTTAATATATTCATTCTATCAATTTCACAGAATTTATCTAAACTTACAAAAAAAAAAATTGTTTACTTAACTAATTAATCGTCAATTAATAAATAATTATAGTGAATACTATTACAGTACCAAAAAATCTAAATTAAAAAATGGGATAAAAGTTTACCATAATGGCGAAAATACCGCTACACCAAAATTCATTGCGATGGCAGCCATCTTGCTTAAAGGCCAAGGCGAAGGGCAAATGCTGTTTTGCTTTTTCAAATTCCTTAGTTTCGTAAATATTTCCTATATATAAAACGAAATTATTTCATAAAATATGATCTTGTTAAATTTTTTTATAAATATTGATTATTCTCAAAAAGATTTAAATGAAGAATAAAAAACATAATATCGCGATTAGTTAATAATAATTTTTACACATATTTATGATCTTGTTAAATTTTTTTTATAAATATTGATTATTCTCAAAAAGATTTAAATAAAGAATAAAAAATATAATATCGCGATTAGTTAATAATAATTTTTACACATATTTTAATTTAAGTAATTTATAAATCCAAATTGTCATTACTTTTCTTTAGATACAAATTGGATAGTAGATGGACCTAGTAAAGTTTATCCACAGTAATGTTATCAATATTTTTAACGTCATATTAGTGTACCGGTATTATTAATCATCTGCTAAAAAAGCTTTCGCTGAAGCTCTAGCAAATGTTCACAATTAAAACTTATCTCACTCACTACATTCTCTTAATATCTCATTTTTAATCTCCCTATTGGACTGTTGGCTAAATTTAAAATTACAAGTGGAAACTCGCAAAAATAAAAATCGGTACTCTTACGAAGAAATGAGGGAAAATTAAAAAATGGCTAAATCTATTGGTTCCATGAAAGCTTTTGATCCAGCCCATCCTGAGGGCTGGTCAAACTATAAAGAGTGATTAATATTTTACCTGCAGGCTAATCAGATCAAGAAACCTGAGGTTAAATTAGCCCCATTAATGACCATAACAAGTCCTCTAACTTACAAGATACCCAATTCTCAATCTACGGCAGAAACACTAGCTGATCTAGATTTTGACAAATGTTAACAACTCTCACAGATTATTTCCCCCCAAAATCTTTGACAATAATGCAGAGATATTATTTCAATGTCGGTATTCAAGAAGAGTGAGGGAAAGCCAGAGAGTTCGAGACAAGAATCTGTACATTGGCATTAAAGTGCAATTCAAAGATTTCCTGAATGATGCACTTCATGATAGTTTTATTTGCAGCATAAACGATCACAACTTAAGACTTAAATTGCTAATGATGCCGAATTTAGATTTTGATTCAGCTTTGGCCCAAGCAATACTTGTATAATCAATAGCTAGTCAAATAAAGCTATTAAAAAAACTATTAATTATGATGTGCAAAAAATCAAGCTAAATACTGGGTCGGTCAGACAGTCTACTCAGATAATTCTGCATCAATTAGCATAAAGCGTTGCTATAGATGCGATGAACAAATGCACACTCATGCAGAATGCCCACACCGTTATACACCATTATGTTTTTTAAGCGAGTCGGACATATAAAGACTGCATGTCTGAAATTAAAAAGATAGCCGATGTGACAATGAAAAAACCCATTTTCAAAAAACAGCAAAGGCAATTATAAGAAAAACAAGTCTGTATAAATCATATTAAAGACAATCAGTCTGGATTTAAACATAGTATTATAATTAATGATATGCCAGTTACAATGGAACAGGACACCATTGTTTCAAGAAAGACAGGCGATCATTAATAAAAATATATTATAAGCTGCACCCTAGCAGCAAGTCTCACAGCTATCAGTGCAGTAAAATAAAACTGTTGGCCCAAACAACAGTTAAAATTACTATGCCTAACAAGATTACACTCCTACCACTGTTGGTGGCATCAGGTGATCATAGTAATTTATTAGGCCATGACTGGTTCAGTCACTTAGGCTTTGCAGTGACAAAAGTGAACCAGATCACAACATTAAACAAAATGAATAAAAACATGCCAGCAAAAGACAAACAACTCGGTGGCCTGAAACTGAAGGGCCCTGCTCTAGACCTTGCAGGCCCATGGAAAGGCAAACTGCTGTTGATAATAGTGCATTCATACCCCAATTGGCTGGAGGTAGTGGAAGTTCCATCACTTCAGTACATAACAATGATAGAAGTTCTTAGGAAGATATTTGCAACACATAGTCTACCTAAAACATTAGTGACAGATAATGGCACAGCATTTACAGTCAGTGCATTGAAAAACTTTTGCATTGATTCTACCTTGAGAAACTTACAAAGTGGACAACATATCCAGCTCATCTTGATGACTATGTCCTCCAGGGCTAAATTTAGCCATAGGGAGTGATATCATATCTGACCTTGCCTTCAGAAGTGGATTAGTCTACTTTCCTTTCTTATCTAATCGGATTGCACACCCATTGCTGCTAACTAATGTGTAAATGTGAATAACTAAGGGTAAAACATAATTATGGGCAATATGTAAACGTGTCCAAAATCCTACCATTGGTTAGTATGGGCCAATTGGCAATGATGCTCTCTGAATCCAACTGATGTCAGTAAGGTAAGGGATCTGGAAAATAACAGCCTTGACCAACCCAATGTTATACTTGATTTTTGCACATCTTACTTAGTAATTTTTTAATGGGTTTGCCTGACTATCTATTGATTCTGCTAGTACTGCTTGGACCACAGCTGTTTCAAAATCTAAATATGGCATCATCTGCATTTTAAGTCTTAAATTATGATAATTTATGCTGCAAATAAAATGATCACAAAGTAATTCACTCAGGAAATCTTTGAATTCGCACTTTAATGCCAATGATCGGATTTTTGTTGCAAACTCTGGCTTTTTCCCCCTGTTCTTGCATGCAAAGGTTGAAATAATATTTCTGAATTATTGTCAAGGGTTTGGGGGAAAAGAAACTGTGAGAGTTGTTAACATTTTGTCAAAATCTAGGTCAGCTGGTGTTTCTACTGTAGATTGAGAATTGAGTATCTTGTAAGTTTGAGGACCTATTATGGTTATTAGTGTGGCTAAGTTTACCTCAGGTTTCTTGATCTTGTTAGCCTGTAGATAAAATATTAATCACTCTTTATAGCTTGACCAGCCCTCAGGATGGGCTGGATCAAAAGCTTCCATTGAACCAATAGATTTAGCCATTTTTAAATTATCCCTCATTTCTTCATAAGAGAAACAAAGTACTGATTTTTATGTTTGCGAGTTTCCACTTGTAATTTTGATAGCTACTGTTTGTAACTGTCCCAACAAAGCTAACAATCCACTAGAGAGCTTCTATCACTTTATTACGAGATATGCACTCGTGATTAGTTTATGATTTTAATTGCCACAGCTATTTGCTTGCGGTCAATATTTCATTCCAACAGATCTAAGTGATTTTAATAATCGCCATACTGTAAATACAATAAATGTCTTTAACTGCACTTGAATATTTAATCTATTGGAACTGGCATATTTTATACTATTTTTTCAGTCAATGGGAGAAAATATCTTTCATCTGACTATGCCAAATCTGTTGTGTTTGTCTGAATTGCAGGTTTCAGACCTAAACCAACAATAATATCAAAAAATATGAATACTCGCAATATTAATATGTAGTACAATTTTATGTATAACTTAGTCAATAATGCGCTGGCCAAGCCCAAATGACTGAACTCACTTCTAGCTGTATATATTAGCTTGCCTCTTGAGTTCTACTCAAGTCTCTTCTGGCTGTACTGGATAGCTTGCCCCAAGTTGACTGTAGTCATAACAGCTTCCAGTCATATCGTGGACTTCCCTCACTGCGTAGACATATTGGTAATGATTATAGTAGAAACACCACAGTTGAAAGTGTTTTCAATTGAGAGCACTTTCAGTCATTCAGGTTGGACAGACATTATCTCTCTCTCTCTTTGACTTGCCTCCAAAAGGCTGACTATTATTTGCCAGATCCCCTTCCTAACAGCAATCAGATTCAGAAAACACCAGTGCCAATTGGTCCATACTAACCAATGATAGGATTTTATACACATGTTCAATTGGCCATACTTATGTTTTACTCTTTGGCTATGTTTATACATTGGTTAGCGGCAATGTGTGCTCAATCTGATAAGGAAGAAATCTGGACTAGTCCACTTCTGAAGGCAAAATCAGATATGACAGACAATTAAAGATTAAATATGCAAATGAGCTTAGATTATAAAGGAAGGACTGACATAAAAATGTGCAATGATCCAGTCAAAGAAAGACTGATATAGTGAATAAATATGTGATCATTGTGAAATTGTTCATTTACAAGATATGCAAGTATTATGTGTGTGAAAGAAACTATCATTAAGAGCATAAACTTATGCAGACTTTATTAAATGACTATGCTTGTGAATAAGTTAAATTCATACAAGTAATATTTAGGGCTTACAAAATAATTCCCAATTATTATTTATTCTTTTATTTATATACATTTATTGGCAAGTGAATAACCTTGTATTGTTAAATTGTATTTGTCTAAGTTTTATTTTAATAAAGTTATTGATGCTACCCAGTTGGTATTGAAAGAATACCACCAGAACAGCAGAAAGCCACAGTTGGAATTTTGTTTGTTTACAAGAATCTATGCATACAGTAACAGATTGGCACAGTTATGATTAACAGAAGTAATTGTGTAAGAAAGCAGAACTGATACTTTGAAAACTGAATAATTTGTTTACAAGAATCTATGCATACAGTAACAGATTGGCACAGTTATGATTAACAGAAGTAATTGTGTAAGAAAGTAGAACTGATAATTTTGAAAACTGAAGAATCTGCATTATTAAATAATAGTATCTGTGAACTTAATATATCTAAGGCTTTGGCTTGGAAAATATATGTTGAACATGTCAAGCAATACATGCTTATTAATAGATTCAGAGATAAAGTTAAAGTACCTACATTTTAATTGATATCTAGGATATTGTAAATAACCAAACATCTATGTAACTCTAAAAGCCCCAATGACATTCCTTATGAAAAGTTAAAATGTAAGTTGAATGCTATTTTCAGCTGACAACAATTAAATGTATGGTTACACCAGATTTAGAGGTAGAAAGCAGTTCCATCGAAAGAGATAGCAGGATTATAATATTGTGTTAAGAACACCTGCAAAGGAATAATTTTAACTCTGAGTTGGATGACATATTAATGGATCAATTATTATATAGATTGACAGATCACAAGCTGAGGAAATTTTTTGTTAAGTGAACTGAATCTTATTTATAAATACACAATGGAAAAATGATTTTGCACAGGAAGTAATGGAGAATGCTTCAGAATTTCAAGTTACAACATCCATGCATATGACCCAATAGATGTAAATAAAACAGATGCTGATAATCTGAGCTATCAGACCTTAATGTTTTTATCTGTTACATGTGTGGGGGAAAAGGCCATGTGAAGAAGTACTGCAAATTTAGGAGAGAAAAACATAGTGTCTGTGGTTAATTTGCTTTTGCTGAAATAAAAGACGGAAAATAAAAACCAAGTCAAGTTCAGACTTTAAATTTTGAGGAGGCAGTGTAAAAAGAAAAAATGATATTAAGAAGATTAATGATATAAAAAATGGTTGTAGTCTATCGAATGTTATCTGCAAACAAAGAACTAGACTAGTCCAAAATTTAGTGATCAAAGATAAAATGAAGTTGACACTTGAGAAAACAGATGTAATAGCCACAGACATTAATGGGAAACTGCTTCAGACTGTTATGAATTCAAATAGAGAGAAAGAATAAAATGATTTACAAAGATTGCAAATCATGAAAAAAAGTCTAGTCAGGAAAGTGATAGTAACATCAAGAATTGAAATTGTAATATGGTAAACAGTTTGAAGGTTGCCAATTGGACTATAAATGACCCTGGATATATAACTTTACAAAATTGAATAAATACTATTCCATTTGCATTTGTAGCGCAATTCTCCTCAAAGCTGTAAATTTTTAATAGATAAATAAACACGAATGAATATGCTTAGTGCTTTCAAAGGGTCCAGCCTTTATAATCATAGCTTGACTGCTAATGAGGTTAATGATATGCATAATCAACACAAATTTTGCATAATCATTAACCTCATTAACAGTCAAGCTATGATTATGAAGGCTGGACTCCTTCAAAAGTGCTAAGCATATTCATTCGTGTTTATTTATTTATTAACAATTTACCGGGTTGAGCATAATTGCGCTACACATGCAAATGGACTAGTATGTACATATTACCTCAAAGTAAAAAAATTATTTGGTTAATTCGCAAAATTGAATAAAGGTATAAATGGCCAAAAGATTGACTAAACTATATAGTAAGCCCTATTGGAATATGCATAAAAGTTTGTCTATGTGAAATGTTTGCATTCTTATGCCGGGCCGCATGCTCATATTATCTGAAGCTGAAAGTAAGCACTTAATTTACTACATAAGAGACACACAGGAGTAATATGCACTAAAGCCTTGACTAAATCATATGTATGGTAGCTAACATGAACCAGGAGATAGAGAAAATGGTAAATAATTGTTTGGAATGTCAACCCATGCTAATATGCCTTTAAAAAATATTAGATTCATGGTCAAAGTCTACAGAGCTATGGAAAAGCCTACATGTGGGTTATATCAGGCTAGACTAATTTTTTTTTAATTGCTATAGATTCATTTTTCAAATAGATAGAGTACAAGCTTATCACAAATAACAGGTCTTAATGTAACTATCAAGGCATTAAAATAAATCTTTACAAGCCAAGAATATCCAGGAACTAAGGTGACTAACAATGGAATTGTTTTGTGTCACAGATGTTTAAGGGCTTTTTAGCTGATAAGAAAATGAATACGCAAGGTTTTCACATAACTGTACCATCCTGAATCCATTGGTCTAAACAAATAAGCTGTTCAGCATATTAATTTATCATTAAATAAATTGGCATAAAGCACTAATAAAAGCAAGATTTTATCAACATTTTACATCACGCATATTTACAAGAATGACGCTGGAAGAATTGTCAATGCATCAAAAATGTCACATACACCTGTCCAAGTTATTATCAGCTAATAATCTAATCGGTAAAAGCAATTTAGACTAAGAAAATGTTAAAATAAGAGAGCAAGTATGAATTGGAGACATTTTAAGAAAAAAACATGTCTTTCTGATGTGATAATAATAGCATTAGCTAATAAATCAATTGGAAAATGGAAAACATTTAAAGAGACACATCAATCATTTACGATCTCACCAGAGTAAGATGTCAGAAACAGATGGTATCAATAAAAGATTGAATTCTTGTAATGAAGATTCATCCTCAGTCACACAAAATGAAAAAATGGTGCTGATAACCAGACAGAGGAATCAGATTTCACTAAAAGAAGTACTCAATCAGACAATCAAGCAAAAGAAACAATTGAGGATTTTTCATCAACAAAATAGATGAATCAAGGCAAAACAACTGTTCAGGCTGAAGAATCACCACCTTCAAGACTTGTTCAAGAACATCAGTGACCCCACAAATTTCAGGATTTTTTGTAACCCTACAAATTATTTTCCAGATTGTGGTGATGAATTGATTGTCTATACATGCATATATTTAAAATAAGTTTATTAAAACTTTGTTATTGCATTCAGACAGTACATCTATGATTGTCACACTTCATTAATATATTCACTCTAGAAAAATTTACATACAAACTGAATATCTTTGACTGTTAGTAAAAGATTAAATATGCAAAGGAGGGATTGACATAAAAACCTGCAATGGTCTAATCAGAGAGGCACTGATATGTATAAATAATATTCAGCAGAATTTATCTGAACAATAAATGATCATTATGGAACCATCACACATCCAAGATGTACAAATATCTGTAAGAAACCATAGCCAAGGATTACAGTCAGTAATACAACTATTAATGACTGTGCATGTGAATAAGTTAAATTCATACAACCACATATTATAATGGACTCTAGGGATCTCTGAATTAATTTGTATTATTATTTATTTTATTTATATACATTTATTGGCAAGTGAATAAACTTGTATAGTTGTTATTTTTAATTTGTCTGAGTTTTATTTTAATAAAATTATTGATGCTACCCAGCTAGTATTGAAAGAAAACTCATGGGACACAGCAGCTTTCTATTTAACAATTTTCATAATCTTTAGTTGCTAGATAATATAGTGTTGTATATGTGTATGTTAGAATATACATATATAAAGTTAAACACATATTAAGTTATTAAAAAAACGTTTATAGAAAAATAGAGATAAATCTAAATTATTAAATCAATAGTAAATAAGTTTCTATTTACAAAAAAATTAACTTGCATAATTAGAGTAATTACGTGGATGAGATAAAATAAGATTAATTAATCTAGACTGATACTTGAAATTAAAGGAATTGTCTGAAGCCAAATGCCTCAACTAAAATAAGCTTTGAGTTGGGGACTGTCTATACTGGCTACAGCATATGTATGTATTTGCAATTTGTAAATAAAGTTCTATATTCTGTGTAATTAGTCAGATAGTAAATTAATATTTTTTCCCTAATTGAATTGATTAGAAAATCTAAGTTGTTATGCATGCATTTGAATTTTAACAAAGCTAATATATTTAGATTTATGTATGATCCAGACTTATAAAACTGCCGAGATCTATCCATAATGAGAGTTTATACTGTTAATTGTCAAACGTCATGTATTATGAATTGAGCATCATGCATGTGCATGTATTCAATAAATGCAAGATAGCTAAATACAGTTAAGTGTGGATAATGTTGGTTATCCGTGTATGTGAGAAGCGTAAAATCTTACAACTAAAGGATAAATCTGCACAATAGATATTTTATCATAATCTCTAAGAAGATTGCTAATATATTACTTTTTGTCAACCTATACATATTTATTTGTTTTGAGCAAATAAACCTGTGATAAGCTTTATTGTGTCTAGTATTTTTTATAGTTAGTTACTGATGCTGCTCATCTGGTATTGTCAATTATGCTACCAAGAAATATAACAAATTAACACAGTCAACAGTTCAAGAACATATGCAAGAAGAAGATTTATAGTAAAATAAGAGGAAATTGTCTTAGCATAGCAGATAAGTTTACCTATAATTTATAAAATTTGGGTTTAATGACAGAATATTGTGGTTGAACTTCAAGAAGAAGAAGGGCACTGCAATATAGTTCTTTAAATGAATTTGATATTAACAATGCAATGGGTTGGAAAATTTATATGGAACACATAGAGGGAAATGTTTTTATTAATTACATAGTTGATGATAAAATAAAAGTAACATTAATGCGGTTCTCCAGAAAAGGAGTTCTGCAAGTGGTTGACTGACTCAGCAATCCAAAACTTTCCGAGGAAATCCTGTACTCTCACCAATCGATCGAGTAAAATATAAAATAGTGCCCTGGCTTAACTTGGACCTTAATATAGTAAGAAATAAGTATTAAAAATATCTTAAGATAATTTCTATTATTAGACTAACTCAAAATTTATTAATGAAAGCAACCCAATCTTGGAAATGACTATACATGAACCACCTAAAATTTTTGGATTGAGATTGACTTATTCTAAATGGCCAGAGTATAAACTTGTTAAAAATTCCAGTGCAGAATATATTATTAAAGCTTTAGATGAAATATTCACAAGTCATGATTACCCTGAAACTATAGTATCAGATAATGGAACTATTTTTGAATCAGTGCATTTAAAATTTTTTTTGGCTAACAAAGGGATACACCATGTATTAACACTGTCTTACCACCCACTGAATCAAATGATTAACTAAAAAGACAGTACAGCAATTAAAGGTAATGCTAGATAAAATCTCCTATAAGGATATTAACAAAGCATTAATAGCTGCCATGTTATTTCAACATTTCATGCTATGTATGTCACAAAAAAGACACTGTCTGAAATGTTAAAGTGATGAAAGTTTCCTGCACATTTCAGTATATGTACCCAGCAAAGTAGTGACAAGAAAAATTCCTTAGGTTGTGAAAATTTTAAAGTTAGTAATATAGGGTGGATACTAGATGTTCTGAGAAAAAAATGCCTTTCTACAGTAATATTAAGAGTTTTATTGAGATAAGTGAGATTAATATAGTTGGCCAGTGGAAGTGTAATGAGACATATTTATCATGTATGAGCTCACTAGAATGAGCCATTAGAAACAGGAAATATCAGAATGAAGCCTGCATTTGCTAAAGAGAATACTTTTGTAAAAGAATGTGAATGTACTGACACATCTTCCAAGGTGCTAAGTGAAGAAATGCCAAAAGATAGATAAAATAGATCTATCTGGAATAAATAATCAGTCTGATGATCTTAATACTATACCACAAGTAAATTTTAATATCTTCGAAACCATTTAAACAAGAGGGGGGAACAATTTGACAAGAGGATGAAAGACCTGTACCACCATCAAGACCCACCAGAGACTATCGTAGACCTCAAAGACTGCAAGATTACATTTGTAATTAACAATTTTCTAGACTGAAACTAGGAATTGGACTATCCATACTGTCTATAGGAAGATGTGTACATATGTATGTATATATTTGGGATTTGTAAATATAAGTTCTATATTCTGTGCAAATTACAGTTAGTAAATGAATAAATTTTCATTAATTTAATTCACTCTAGAAAATTTACATGCATGCATTTAAATTTTAATAAAACGAATGTATGTTAATACATTTAAATTTATGCAATATCTGGACTAATATAAAACTGGAGAGATATATCAATAACAAGAACATATGATATTAATTGTCATACATAATATACTGTGAATCAAGCATCATGCATGAATATGTTCCATAAATGAAAACTGGCTAAATATGCTTAAGTATGAACAATGTTAGCTATCTGTATATTTGAGAAGTTTTCATGCAACTGAAAGATAAATTTGTGCAAAAGAGATTTGATCATGATTGTTAATGTATTACTTTTCATCTATCTATATATATTGAAACAATATATTCCTTCCCTCATAACTGTTTCACCTATTTTTCCCCACAGCTTTGTCTATGCCAGGTTTAAACCCTCTCTGAGTACATGTATATAAGCATCAGCACAGTTGTATAGGTATTATCATACATATATGAGTGGATAAATGACTGTGATATAAATTTATGTATGTATATTACAGTGAGTATATTTTCTTTTTTTTAAAATATTTGTTATATATTTTGTTTTATTTAAAAATAATTTACATTTTAAATAGTGTGTGGTATGGCCTGTTAGATGTGGGGGGGGGATATCATTAAAAGCTAGAGCAATCTCAATTTTAATCGAATAAACCTCACTTAACAAGGTTATCTAAGTTCTATCTAAAACAATAGCATTTTCCCAAACTGTGTACAATTTTAATAAATAACATTTCCAGACTAAAACTATTAAAAGTTTTAGGAATTCAAAATTGAAGAAACAGGCTCTATTAAAAATTGACAGGAAAGTTAAACATATGAGTTATAAAATTTTGAAAGGGAGGGCTAAATAAGCAAGGTGGTCTTAATCTGAAGAATAAATAAATAGGCCTCACTTCTTGCTGCAAGGATTCTTTCTATAAAATTTTTGTGGAGAGTTATATAGCAGGATCAACGCCAATTCGTACTGCCATGACTGGCTAAACAAAGTTTGGATTTGCTGTCTCACTGTTCTAGGATGGCAATTTCTATTCATCCCTGCATACCTAAGGGCATGATCATCATCGCAGAGAGAGGAAACCTTCCAGCAGCCTGCTGCAAGAAGAGTTTGTAAGCCTTATCCTGAGGAGATTGCCACTATGTCACTGTTTGATGTATCTGCATTACAAGCTACTACCAAGAAGACAGGCAATTTTCTTTTAAAGACTGCAGAGCATTATAATTTAATCTGTAAACCTATAATACTAAGCTAGCTTATTTATTATAACTATAAAGAACGTTTTATACAATTTCTTAAAACTCTTCAAATTAAATCATTTATAAAAAAAAACTGTGTTAAACTTGTCTGAATTTATCTCTATACTGTAAAACGATTTATTGTCAATCTCATTTATTAAATCTATTAAATCAGTTCTAAAGTAACTATGTGTTATGTCCGCCAGTTATAATACTTGCTGGTGAACAATCTATGCAGTAAGCTAACCTTGCCCTGCCTATATATGCATGCAATAATTCTATATATGCATACAATAATTATAATCACAAAGACTAATGCTGGTAGAATAAGAAAAACAGATTTAATTACAATACACTAATATATACATATTTATACTAATACATTAAAACAATCATTATATATTTATATCAACAAACCCGAAGGTACACCAAAATAATAATGAAGATCTATGTGACCTTATAGTCCCTATGCTGACTCTTGGACATTTGGAGGCCAACAGTCCACTCTGGAGCTCAGATGCTTTACATTTTCACTCATTTTTTCAGTCCTGATTTTCTGGATTTGATTGGTCAAATCTTGTCCACCCTGGTCGGATCAATCCCTCCCAGTTTACTTTTTGGCTTAAGTTTTACTTTGATTGATTACGCTTTGCAGCCCAATTGCTTTTTAATTAATCATCGTGTTTATCTGCAAAGTTCCTTCGTTAATTAAATTTCCTATCTAAAAGGATTTGTTTTCTTGTTGTTTTAAAAAATAACATAGCTATTAACATATATTATTTTAAATTAAGGAAATATTTTTATCTTCACGTATATATATAACTTACGTATGTATATGCAACATTATACATGTACATACGTTTAAATATTAAATCCCCATTTACAACATTTACTACTATTATTTTGTGTGTATGTGTATTGTAATTATACACATACTACATAACAATACTTCCCCCATGTTCAAAGATTATTTGTTAGTCTTCAAACTTAAAAATATAATCATTTAAATATTTGGAGGGTTTATTTTCCTTTTTAGTCATTGCCATGAATTATTTTCCATTTGTAGTAGTGACTTCTCTGTAGGCAAAATATTTAATTAAAAATCAGTTTCTTGGGTGGCGCAAATTTCCGGTTTATTATCATTTTTTAGAGTCTCATTGGTTTCTGTTGTGCCTAGATTTGGAATCCAGTCATCACTTTCATTTCTCCGTAGCTGGTTCACATGTTTTTTTAATATCTTACCACGCCTGTGCGAACTGTCACGACTTGTTTTGACAGTTGGCGAATAACTTCCTTTGGAAACCATCGATTGTTTAGTGTGTTCTTTACCCACACTCTCTCTTGCAGCTGGAATTTATATGAACAACTCTGTTGTTTGTCTCCTTGTTTTGTTGGCACTATTTTTGCAAGTTTCATTCACAGTTTTCTGTCTAAATATATTTCCACCAGTGATTTGCCAGATTTGGCCACTGGGGTAGAATGCTGGTGGAGAAGAGCAGTCAATACAGTTTCATCAATTTTTATTTCCCCCATTTTTTTATAGCTGACTTGAGGTTTTACACAGCTCTTCCAGCCAGTCCATTAGATTGGGGGTGGTATGGAGGGTGAGTACATGTTTATTCCCCAATCTTGCATTGCCTCTGTGAACTTTTCCGATGTGAAACTTGTTCCATTATCTGAGACTAAAGTTTCTGGGAACCTGTGTGAGCAAAAATCTCATATAGAGTGCTAACTGTTACCTCTGTGCTGGTATTTTTCACTATTTTATACTCAGCCCACCCTGAATATGAGTCAACTACAACTAGAAATAAATGGCCTTTGAATGGACCATAGTGGTCTATATGGATTCATTGCCATGGGTTGTCTGCTTTGGCCTTGTTTCAAATGTCGATGGGGGTGCTCTAGCACACTGTTGGCAGTTCTCACATTTCTTATATCTTTCTATATCTACATTGATGTTTGGCCACCATATGATGCTACAGGCTAGAGCTTTTGCCATCACAATGCCCGGATGTCCCTCATGAAGCAAGTTTAATATTTGTTGTCTCCCCATTACAGGTATCAGCATGTGGTCACTCCTCAATATGCATCCTTTACATATGGATAGTTTTTCGTGGGCATTCCATAATTGTTTGTAGAGAAAACTTGGATGTTTGTTCGGCCATCCTCCTCTGATCTTATTTATTATCCACTGATAGCTGTCATCTTCTGTCCATCGAACTACAATTTTGCTATTTAGATTTTAGTTCTGAAGAACATCTATATAATTTATTTCTCTTTCTAATACTGGTGCTTCATCAAGATCAGGCATGTGTGATAATGCATCTGCATGCCCAATTTGCTTTCCCTTTTTATATTCCAGACTGTAATCATAGTCTGCGAGAATGTTAAGCCAATGTAAGATTTATGGGCTTAAATGATCAGGTGTATGTTTATTTCCAAATATTCCCAGCAGTGGTTTGTGATCACTTATAATAGTAAATTTCCTCCCATAGATACTGGTGGAATTTTTTCACTCTGAACAAAATTGCGAGTGCTTCCTTGTCCAACTGGTTATAGTTTTTTTCTGTGTTGGAAAATGTGCGTGAAGCATATGCTATGGGTTGCTCTTCCGACTGGGCTGGGTGACTTAGTACTGTCCTGACCCCAAATTCAGATGCGTCGGTGGTCAACATAATTTCCAGATCACTGTTATAATGTACTAATAATTTCTCTGAAGTAAGCAGTGCTTTAGTGTGAATAAATGCCATTTCTTCTTGCTCATCCCATTTCCATTTCTGGGTTTTCCTCAGATATTCCCTATCTCATAAATGGTCCATGTAATATCTGCACATAAACTTGTATAAAATTTGCATAATTTTATAGAAAAAGTTGCCATGAATATGGGACTGTAAACTGTCCCGAAAGCGCTTGGCGGTAAATTTTAATAATTCACTGACAATTAATAGCTTCATTATCTGTGCGCAGAGCACATATATTAATTTATTTTAAGCATTAATGAAGTAAAATCTTAACTATTTCAGTAGATTATATAAAGGAGTGGCCACATGGGCTTTTCATTTTAAAAAAGTTTCAAAAAAATTCTCCAAGCCTAGGAAAGCTTGTAGTTGCTTTATGTTTGTGGGTCTTGGTGTTTCTGCTACTCATTTAGCCTTTTGGGGGGAAGGGAATGTGCCATTTCTTGATATAATGTGGCACAAGAATTTAATTTCCTTAGTTTTCCAAATGCATTTTTCAGTATTCAGCTTTGTGCCAAACTCATTTAGCCATTCATATATCTTATCTACTCGGTTTCTAAGTTCTTTGTCTGTGATCACTGTTACGAGGATGTCATCAAAATATGGTACGACGCCATCCAATCCATTGAGGAAAGTTTCAAATTTTTGACTGAAATATGCTAGGGGCTGACGTTATTCAGAATGGTAGTCTTTTACATTTTTATAGCCCAAGATGCATAGCAATTGTCAGTATTATGCATGCTTCCTCTGTAACTGATATTTGATGGAATGCAGCACTAAGGTCTAAATTCACAAAGAAATTAGATTTTTGCAATGAAGCGATAACTTCTCTAGCATTTAGTACAGGGTATACAGTCTTGTTTAATGCTTTATTTACAGTTACCCTGTACTCCCCACACTAGCTGACCATTAGATTTAGATATGATGACTACTGGGGTAGCCCAATCTGACTTTTCCATGGGTTCCAACATCCCTTTTTTGATGAGGTTGTCGATATCTTTTTCTACTTTTACCTTCTGAGTGAATGGTACCTTTCTAGGTTTGCAAATTATGGGTAGAGCTGGTGTGCTCATTTCTAACGATACCGGCTCAGTTTTAATAATTCCCAGCTCCCCATTAAATAAATTTGGGAATTTATTTTTCATTCCTTTTTCCAACTCAACATTTTGTATGAATGCCAATCTTATCCCTAATTTATTAAACCACTCATGGCTGCCATTAATATACATGGTAAATTGACAATTTTACCCTCTACTCTGTTTACTGGAGCTTTAACCACACCTTTTATTTTAATAGCATTACCATTTACATCTAACACTTTCATGTCAGTTTTTGCTTACAATTTTCTGTAACAGTCTGCCAATCGTGTAGTGAAATTAGGGTTATACCGCTCCCACTGTCCACTTCCATGTCTATAGGTTGATCGTATATTTTAACTTTTATAATTATTTTATCAATAAGACTGGTTGTTGTATTGCTAATCATTGTAAACTGTTTTTCTTTTCCCTGCAATTTATGGTTAGGACTGTTTTTTGTGTGTAGTGTTTCGTTTTGTTCTCTCCAACATGTTTTGCCTATGCCCCTTCTTATTACATAATTTACATTGTTCTCATCTAAAATAGCAATCAGTGGCTTTATGCCCTTTTTTTCCACAACAAAAACAGATAACAGGGTTTCTACTATTATTGCTATTACTTTCATTATTTTCTGTGAATTTCTGTTCCACTGTTTTGAAAGTTCTTGTAAACTTCGGTTTGCTTATTTCCCCCGTTATTGAATTCTGCGTATTTTTTGGACTGTTCCAAGATGAGCTTGCTTATTTCCCCGATATTGAATTCTGCGTATTTTTTGGACTGTTCCAAGATGAGGTCATAGGCTTTGCTATGTTTGATTGCCTCCATATAATTGAGATTCGTTACTGACAGTAACTGTTGCCATAAGATATCGCTGTTATGCCTGTCAGAAACTGTTCAAGGAGAGCTTCGTCTAAGTAAAAATCATATGCAGTCTTTAGCTAACACTCACAGTGCACAGTCAAAATCCTTAATTGTTTCATTTCTAGCTTGCCGACAATGGTGGAACTGTAGTCTAGCAATGTGACATGAAGGAGTGGAGTTAAAATAATTACCCAATTGCTCTTTGAAGTCACTGTATGAGCATTGCTCAGGGGTTAAAGGTGCTATTAACTGATTTGCAATTTATATAACCGCTTTACCCGTGAAACATAATATGGTGGCTATTTTGTACTTATTGTCTTCAACTCTATTAATAAAAAGATACTTTTCTATGTGTTCAACATACAACAGCCAACTGCTCATCTCGTTTATGTCGAATTTGCCAATGGCCATATGCAATTTATCCATTATACCCAAATATTGTACTTAAAAAAAAAAAAAATTCTGCTGAGCAAATGGCGAATAACAACAATTTTAATGCACACTACTGTAGCTTTACTAGATTTGAATTCTTGACTGCGCCAATTGTTATGTCGGCCAGTTATAATACTCACTAGCAAACAATCTATGCAGTAAGCTAACCTTGTCCTGCCTATATATGCTTACAATAATTATAATCACAAAAACTAACACTGGTAGAATAAGAAAAACAGATTTAATTACAATACACTAACATATACATATTTACACTAATACATTAAAACAATCATTATATATTTATATCAACAAACCCGAGGGTATACCAAAATAATAATGAAGATCTATGCAACCTACTTTATAGTCCCCTTGCTGCTCTTGGATGTTCGGAGGCCAGCAGTCCGCTCTGGAGCTACCATGCTAAATAAGCGACGTTCAGCGCCTTTCTCAGTTCATCTGCATCGGTAGAGCTTCCAGTTGTAAGTGTCAGATGCTTTACATTTTCATTCATTGTTTCAGTCCTGATTTTCTGGATTTGATTGGTCAAATCTTGTCCATCCTGGTCAGATCAATCCCTCCCAGTTTATTTTTTGGCTTAAGTTTTACTTTGATTGATTACCCTTTGCAGCCCGATTGCTTTTTAATTAATCATCTTGTTTATCTGCAAAGTTTCTTCATTAATTAAACTTCCTATCTAAAAGGGTTTGTTTTCTTGCTGTTTTAAAAAATAACCTAGCTATTAACGTATAATATTATTTTAAATTAACAAAGTATTTTATCTTCACGTATATATATAACTTACGTACGTATATGCGACAAATTATACACGTACATCGTTTAAATATTAAATCCCCATTTACTACTATTATTTTGTGTGTATGTGTATTTTAATTATACACATACATAACACTATGTAAAGCTTGCCTAAATTGATCTTATAAACATGTCTGAAGTCCCTTTTATAAATTAAAAGACTACTTTTTGTAATCTGTAAATAACTGCAATCAGTTGAATTTAAATTTCTAAAAACTGCGGTCATGCCTAGATTTATTATTGTAGTTATTCTCTCTAAATCTAATATATATGTTATAATATGCCCATCTTTTGAAACAGAGAATAATAATTTGTAACTAACTTACAATGGAGATAATTAAAATCTCCACTTCAAATATTTTAAAAACGCTGCTTGGCATATTAAATCACTGTTTCGAAATAATAATATTGATAAATAATAACCGATTACCATATGCTCATTATTATCATGCTTTTATATATATTATAATTGCATTATATTTTGCAGGGTGTGCTTAATCAGTTATTATAAATTATGACTTGTGATATCTGTTAGTTAGAAGTGATATACTGGTTAAAGATGATATTAAAGTATATTTGTTAATGTTTATTAATGCCCATCAAATATACATACCCCCCTTAATTGTGATTATATATATATATATTCTAACCTAGTAATCAAAGACGACTTCATTTCTATTAAATCAATTCCGGAATGCCCAAACTCTTCCGTCTATGATTCGGGTAGCAAACCCTATATTACCTAATATAGCTCGACGTTTGGTTAGTTATAATAATTCAGCTACAGCGATATGCAGTTCAGACAGAGATAGAATAAAAAAAAAATTATCATTAATAAAATAAATTTAAAAAGAAAATTTAGAATAAACTAACATTCTTTCTCTATCCAAAACACATTCTCTGAGCTGTAAGTACTTGCACTGTTCGACAATGATGATGATGATTTCATGTCATTGTTAATATTACTGACTAAAATAAAACATTCATTAATTTGCCAATATGATCTCAATATTTTATTATTATACAATCAGAAGTTTCAATCTCTTAAGCCATGCCACGCTTGTAATATTGATCATAATGAATCAATTCTTAATTTAAGAGCACTTATAATAATGACACTAATCTCAGGGTTCTCTGTTATATTTAATAAAATGCTCGGCAGTATTGTGTTGTCGCATATGACTGACATTCTGGTCGGCTATAGGAAACATTTACCTTATTTAAATTCCAGGTATCTTCATCCACATATCAACTATTATAATATTTAAAGAGATGATAACCATATTCAATAACAACGCATAATTTTGAATAATATAGCCCTTTTATCCAGAATCTCAGTCGGAATGATGAAAAGACAAGGGTGCTTTTGTGTCCTTCCATTATCCATGACAACACAATAATTTAACTAAGATTTATTACTTAGACACTTCACTTAAATGTGTACGAAATAATGTGCACAAAAGCTAATAGTTTGGGAATAAAGTGATTTTACACCCACATAAAATAAAATGTCTTGGTCTGAAGTTTTCCATTCCACAAATAATTCTTATTAAATTAAAATATACTGAAATATTCTGATCTGCTTACAATTGTCTATCTGGTGTATTGAAATTAAGATTTCATAAATGATTTTGGACTCAAGAAAAGTATTGCAAGTATTATGCAAATACACTTTTATTTAGCACACAAGAAAAATGACTCAAAACAACTTGTAATAAGACCATAATTTATTATTAAATTTTAACAAGATTATGATTTATTATTACAGTTTAACAAAACTATCCTTTATGATTAACATAATAAACAAACATATACAATTTATTCGATCCCATATGGATAAAACAAAATATAACTAACATTAATTCGTCTATACTTTTAGACCTGGATTCGAACTACTTCTTCATCTTCTTTTTACATTTATGCAAATTGAATATAACAAAATAAATATTATTATCGATACATCAACTCATCCGTTTAGTGTATCTTATATGAACGGCTACTTAAATTTATTGACTAACGATCTGTTTTAAAACAAAAACAATTTGATTCTAGGCAATACGTACAAACGATTTTTATTATCATATCTTTAATTAAATGATAGTTTTTTATTTAGATAACTTATTATAATTTATGGGTTATTTATCAGAAGTTACACTTATTATTTTAATGTTTACCTTAATAACAACTGAAGTTGTTATACACACTGCTTTTCTCAGTATAAGTTATATTGTGAGTGCTACTTAATCATTAACCCGAATTAAACCTAGTATTTGAACCCTCCATTGGCAAATAAAAATTTCTAAATCACGCAATTTTAAACTTACTCTCTCCATTGACTTACGTGTGGATTACCAGCACTATTCCGCCGCACAATCCAGACATTGATCATATATACTAGCATGCTATTTTTACTAAATGGATCTTGAGGAATTAACCTCCAATATACCCGTTATCTTGCCATAACTTTCTAAACAACACAATATTCAACACCTTCCGTGGTGGAATTATCTCTATTTTCTCATGAGGAATATGGAATAACACCAAAGGTCTGTAGATTTAACTACTACATTAAAATAGTTTGGTGGGTCCTTGCCTCTTACTTGGGCATAATAGGAACCCACACCAAATATAATCCTCTCCTGGGATTTTAACGAATGAAATACACTAAATACGATATAAATTACCGATCGTCCTAACTCTGAGAAGCGATCACTTGGGTTATAAACATACCCGAATACTAGTTTTATCTATTCCCATCATGGAAAATAAAGCTTTTGGGGAGATCATTTTCCATCCCACAAAATAAAGACATTACAATTATTACTTATGCGAATCTTAAGCATATACCAATGCTATATCGGGGCAAGACAAGCAAATACACTAATTACACTAAATTTATGTTCCGGGGTATACTTAGATCAACGTCTGAAATCAATGGATAACACAGAATAAACCATAATAATTTTCACCTTTGCCAAAGAAACATTCAACAAGTAATTGGTAGTCTAGTATCTTGAACTTAATTAAGTGAATGCGTTAATAAAGAATAATTGGGAATAAGTTCCTCAATTAACATAGTATAAATTTGTTTCAAACTTTAAATAAGTAATATCCTGTATAGCACTTCTCTTTAATTACTTCTGATAATTTTAACTAGATATTTTACCTATTAAGTATCTAAATTTTTCTTCTTTTACGCATCTAACATATAAATTTATACCCATAATTGCATATCATAAGTAAACACATTTTATAAAAAAAAATTTTCCATGTCAAATATAAATTTAACCTAGAATAATTACAGGAAAACATACCTTTATGATTACAAGGTCATTTAAATATTACTTGACTATACAGCCTTTAACCTGTAGATATAAAAAAAAATACACATAATTTTACAAATTAGTAAAAAAAATCATTACTTAACAAGTGCTTATTATCTCACTAGAAAAATGTTTTCCATTGGGCAATTTATCCAGATGAAGAACTTGATCCATTCGTAGTTCACGAAGCAAATTTAAAATAAGAAACACATTTTATTATTTCATTTCTATAAAAGTTGCCTCCATTCTGGTGCACTTAATAAATTAGGCAAAGAAAAACCTAGCAGCGTTGGATGTTAACTCTTCCTTGAATTAACTGATATAATTTTGGGATCCAAGAAAACAATACATATTTTAACATGACGAATATTTGACGATAGACGATCACATATACAATTCTTTTCTTTTTACTATTGGCGATACGTATCATTTTTAGCTAGCTGGCTTATGAATAAAATAATGCGCGAATTTTCCAAAATACTATTATTATAACGACTGCAGCTGACTTACGTGGATATAAAGTTTTAACGACTCAAATTGATGTATAATATAACATATTATATTATGGTTATAATTAAGTCACTAATGTTTGTAGTTTTTATTCCTACTCTAGGAATTGTAATTTTTCTTTAATAAGGAATTCTCCGTAAAATGCACACATACAAATTTTCTGATATTTGCCTTGAGAAAATTTATATTTTCTTTTTAAAAAATATACAGGTGCATAAGTAAATATCCTTTATCATTAATATTATTTCTAGATAATTTTCAGTGAATAAAACATATTTTAACGTGGGGAACTTACATTGTTTTTCAAAGCAGACAATTTCTTTTAGAAAGAGCGCGAAATTTTCTAGTTAACTTTCCTTGGCTTTTATAATATGTCTTTTAAATTATAAATTTTCTTTTATACCACGAAAAGATAATTAAATAAGGTAAAGTTAACAAATCATTGATTATTTCCTGGAAATTACTCATATTACTTATTTTAAATATAATGACATTTTCCGTGATTGCTGTAGTCAATACGGTCATTTTGAACTTTAGCATAAGATAGTACATTTTTGCGTATAACAAGCTTTAAAATAGGTAGATGGCAACAGAAAACAGAATATCTTATCAAATAGGATTAGCCACGCATGATATTATTAAAAATTTACTGGACTTATATTTATTTCTGCAATAAAAAATAATAAAAAATTTGTTACCGAATTTCAGTACTGCTTCCTCCTTGTAAAACTAATGTCAGACTAAACTTTCTTCAAAATTTGGCGGTCTTCTTTTAGCGACCTCTTACAGAAAAATAATCATTTAATTATAACATAAACAAAAGAAAGGAAAAAAAAACTTATTACAGTCATATATTTTTCCATATGATTTAAATGAATTACAAAGTAATTTGACAAATAATGAAAAATAATAAATATACTCAATTAATAATTAGTGATGTATATTTCTTTTAAATATGATTTTCTACAAAATAAATTATCAGAAGTTATTGTGCTTTATGACAAGACATTCATCTACTCTCCCCCTCTACCCATCCAAAATCAATTACTGTTTATGATAGGTGCTTTTATACTATATTAAATTGCTCTTATTGTTAATATTTTAATTAAATTATTCATGCTCTTCTTCAAAATGACATCAAATTACTAAATTTTTTAGTTATTTGCTTAAAACACGTTAAAGTGAGTAAATAGCATATTTTATTAATCACTTAATATTATTATTATTTTACTTTTTTATTTCCTAGAAAAGGATAGCATTGTTTTCCTGTGGAAACAATGCTAAATAAACCAAGTGTCAATAACACTAGGTTACAATATATATATATATATATGCAGATTCAGGATTTTTATTTAGATTATAATTTAATATCTTTTAATTTGCATAATTATAATGCTAGTTTAAGAACTGGGTTGTGTTAGTTTGACAGATAGAAGCTATCTGTTTTAGGTGGAGTTAATTAATTATATGCATACATATTGATCTTTTGTGTGTGCATTGCAAGTGTGTCTTTATACAGTATACATACGTGTTTAGATTTTGCTGCATCTTTTAAATAGGTTCACAGTGACAGGCTGCCCCATTAGTTCAGATATGGCTAGCTTTATTGGAACTGGAACACAAGGGTCCAGACCACTTTTATAAAGTCTATCCAAGTTCCTGAACTTTTCTGTTCTTATATAAATAGCAGCAAACCATCTGGTCTCAGGGTAACTGAGCATTTGATGCTGAAGCTCCTGAATAATTACTCACTCACACTGCAAACTTAATCTTTAGTATTTCATATAGCTCTATAGCCTATATATGTGAATCTAAAGCTAACCAGTTCTTTTTCTCCTTATTAATTAATTATTCAGCATTAGACTGAAACTTAGATCTTGCTTTCCAGGTTGAATCTGCATTATCTTGAGCTTATTTATTTGCTCACACCACCTTAGAGCTGTATATATTCATCATCTCTGCTAGGCTATTAACTTATAATCTTAGCAAACCATGAATATCCAGATGGGTATATTACATGAGTATAGGCATGATTGAATAACCACACATACATTATTTTAATATGTTAAGATGAGACAGCTGCACTGCTAAGTCTCAGTCACTATGGAAATGCCTGCATGTATTGAATACACATATTTAATGATAAATAATCCTTGCCATTTTGTTCTTTAATTTTATGGCATTTGTTATTGTTTTCATAAACATGTTTAAAATACAAAATTTGTTTCATATCTTTCTTGTTCATAGTTTCTATGTCCATCCAATCCACATTATCCTATCCCAAATGATTTTATATGCTCAGTATATATTGATGTAGTTAAAGATAACTAGTGTGTTAAGTGATCTATTCCACTCATTTAGTTAAATTGATAGTTATCCATTGAGTCTCATGTTTCTCCCTGTCCTATTCCAGCTTGCAGGTTAAATTGAGACTGAGTGTAAAGTTTGGTTGGATGAGAGGTCTCACCACCTCACTCCCAGTCCGCTTTGATGTACTTTGCCTGGACTCTGGATTTTGTTGCATGAGTGTATAAATCTGACCATTACAATATATTTGTCTTGAGTAAAAAACATTGTGTTAAGTTTTATTTATATCTAATGCTTTTTTATAGTTAGTTGCTGATTCCACCCAGCTGGTATTATCAATAATATCCCCTAGAATATAGTATAACGATCGAAATGAAGGTGAAGATCGAATCTAACCACAAAAACAATATCTGCACTTACCAGGGCGCCATCTAGGCATTTGAGCCTAGAAAAATTTATAAAGTAGGCAGATACGCGCTGTTAAGATTCCACTTTATTTAAATATTCCGATCGTTAGCCCAAGTCACTAGCTCAGCGGAGACACAGAGATAAAAATCTATATCTTAATTTATATCTTAAATATCAATAAATAAAAGCCACTGCCAGAAATTAACACATAAAAATATTTATTTACGCACATATAAAATAACATTTAAATTTTGAGAAATAAATTCAACATTTTAGATTTTTCTATTAATCTTTTAATTTTACATTTAACTATATTTCAATGAGTTTAATATTTTATTTAGATAGTCAAGTATGAATAGACTATATAGATCTGCATTTGAAAAGAAAATATTCTTCCCTGATTTAACCTTAGGCAACAAATTTCGCAACCAAACTGGCGCCAATCCATCTGATACATTCATGTATTCAATGTAGCATGATACGACAACACAAAATACTATACTGTCAGGAAAGTACATCTGATCAGTAAGTAGATTAGAGAAGACATGGTCTCTCCACCAACAGGAATGTGACATCTGTTGGCAAGTAGAACAATAAACAAAAAACTCCATAGGAATGGACTGCGGTCTTCTGCCAACTTACAAACCCATCCATAGGCA